>PVJD01000539.1:0-413707 GCA_004026545.1 Mormoops blainvillei | reverse complement strand
GTCCAGGGGAAGGGGGCTATCCAGGGGGCTAAGAGGAGGGGGCCTGGGTCTATTCCCAGGAAGAGGGGTGGACGGTCTTGCAGACACAACTCCAAAGGCTGGAGTTCAGGACCGTGTTCCCAGAGAAAGGGGCTTCAGAAGGCCCAGTCAGGGGTCAGGCCAACAGTAGGAACTGTTTAAGGAGGCGCACAGGAAGGGTTGAAGGAGGTGACCGGTGCATCAGCTGGTGACCAGCCTCCTCCAGACCCCAGATCCTGAGCCACTGAGGGACCCTGCCTTGAGCAGAGGTGACTCGGGAGACAGAGGCAGCTGACCAGGAATGGATGGGGCAGGGCCGGGACCGTCATGCCGAGAGCCCCGTGTGCTGCTAGGTACGAGGCTGGGAGAGAAGGGAAAGGGCGGATGTTTGTCTGCGACCCTCCCTAAGGCCGGAGGAATGAGAGTGCGGGCCCTCCTGTGCATCGGAGCTGCCACCAGGTCCTTTAGGCCCCGCCGTCCCTGGGGGAGTCAGGACCCGAGTGAAGAGGGCAGGCTGATTCATTACTCACTTCAGCCTCGAGCCCAGAAGGTCTGTAGCAGGGCCTGGTGCTGACTCTGTGATGTGCAAACGGTGGGCGTAGGTTGGTACAGGCTGTCCCAGGGCAGGGTGGCGGGTTCAGGGAAATTCGTGACTCTAGTGAAGGTAGGGCTTGGGATGGGGCGTGACTGGGGCGCTGTAGTCCCAGGATGACGGCTCCAGGCTTTCCTCAGCCGCCGGGACCAACACTCGCTCCTTCTGCAGGCTGACGACGTGACCACGAAGCTCCCAGCGGTGTGGCCTGCATGCGCATTGTTGTCTTCTGGATGGCTGCTTCTGGAAATCTGCCACCATTTTCCTTTATTTTAAATTCAATTTTATTTTATTTTAAATTATGTATTTTATTTTTAATTATATACTTTAATTTTTTTTTTAAATTTAGTCTGTTGGAGTGACATTGGTTAATCAAATCATATGGGTTTCAGGTGTACAGTTCTGTAATACCTCATGTATATTGTATTGTGTGTTCACCCCAAGGCCAGTCTCCTTCCATCACTGCTTATTCCCCCTTTAACCCCTTCCACCTTCTTCCACCCCCCTTTCCCTCTAATAACAACCATACTATTGTCTGTGTCTACTAGCTGTTTCTTATTTCTTGGTTTTTTGCCTAATCCGTTCACCTTTTTTACCTAACCCCTTTAAGCCCCTTCCCATCTGACTACTGTCCGTCGTTTTTCTGTATGAGTCTGTTTCTATTTTGTTTGTTAGCTTATTTTGTTCATTAGATTCCACATACAAGTGAAAAATCGTACGATGTTTGTCTTTCTGTGACTGGCTTATTTCACGTAGCATAATTCACTTCAGGTCAGATCCATCTATGCTGTAGGAAAAAGTAAAGTTTTCTTCTTCTTCTTTTTTATAGTGAAATAATATTCCATTGTGTAGATGTACCACAGCTTTTTTATCCACTCATCTACTGATGGGCACTTGGGCCACTTCCAAATCTTGCCTTTTGTAAATAATGGTAATGCACATAGGGGTGCATACATTCTTTCAAATTAGTGTTTTGGGTTTCTTCAGGTATATTCCCAGCTGTGGGGCATAAGGCAGTTCTATCACTAACTGCTTGAGTTACGGAGTTTTGTTTTATAGCAAAGTAGAGAATTCATAGCATTTCAGTGTCCTCCGTGTTGTGGGATAAACATTACCAATGGTTCTGCTAGATTTCTTGTGGAAACAGAGAATTGAAGGGTAAGCCTCTTGTGTTGGTCTCAAACATTACCCTGATGCTCTGGATGCAAACTAATATTCTGGGACATGAGCAGTGAGAGCCTTTCTGTTTTCACCCCATTCCTCACCCTCCACAGTGACTTTCCTGTGGTCCCTCCCCTGACTTACCTCCTTCAGTGAGAAGTAAGTCTTCCCATCAGAAATATCTCTGCTTCTCAAAGTTGTTCTGTTTCCCCATGGACAAAGGATCAGTATTCAGAATGTATAAGGAACCCCTGCGAATGAATAAGGATAAGTCCAACTGTCCTTAATTTGAGCAAATGCTTTGAGCCATTCACAGACAGTGAATAATCATGTGAAAAGATTGACTTGACCCATCAGCGAGTTAGCACAAACAACGGTATACCCTTACACACCATGACATCGATAAGGTTTCAGTATCTCTCTAAGCGGTGGACAGGAAGCGGAACACCGGCTGTTCTCTTCGATCGTAGGAGGAGAACTGAGTCACCCCTTTCACATAGATGTTACCACATCCCAACAGTGGTTGAGGGTTTATCCTGCTGCACAGAAGTCCTGGAGGTAGCTCCAAGATGGCACACGTGGACCAAGAAGCATATAAGTATATGGTGGTTGATTCTAGTGCTGTGTGCCACAGCAAAAAAATGAACTATAAGATAGCCTACCAAAATTGGATATATTTTTCTATGTTGTTTAAAGATTTCAGTTTCTCCCTACTAGAGGCAGAATAATATGAACTAACAAAAATGAAACAACAGAAATGTGTAATGAAATACTTTTGAACTTCCATATATATATTTGAAAACTACTGGTTGACATACAATAACATTAGCTACATAAATCTAATCCCTCCACTACATTTAAAAATTACAGAGAACAGCTCTGGATGGTGTGGCTCAGTGGATTGAGCCCTGGCCTACAAACAAAAGGGTCACTGGTTCAGTACCCAGCCAGGGCACTTGCATGGGTTGTGGGCCAGGTCCCCAGTAGGGGGTGTGCAAGAGGCAGCCACACATTGACTATTCTCCCCCTTTCTCCCTCCCTTACCCTCTCTCTAAAAATAAATAAATAAAATACTTTTAAAAAATTACAGAGATCAACAAAAAGAACATATAAAAAGCCATAACCCACATCTTCATCATTTCAAGGAAATGAAAAATACCCAAATCCAATGTTTCCTTTGAATCTAAAGTAAACAATTGGAACAACTGTTGAAGCTTAGATGGGTCTGAGGATCAGACAGCAGTGATGTGTCAATGGGAAGCCTGTTTCGGAGATTGCATCGAGGTGATACTGGAGAGTGGCCCGGCTTGTAGGTGATACGAATACTGTGTATGGAGTCAGAGGACGTTACCAAAAATGGGGGTCATCTGTTGACAGGCTGCTCTCATATGGCTCAGGAAGAGAAGTTCTCTGCCCAGTACCACAGCTTCTCTATTAGTTTATACTCGATTCAGAAGGGTTTATAATCATTAAAAAATGGAATCTAAGAAAAACGTGGTTTTCAGGATTTGATGTAAGAAGGTAACTAGCCCAACAAATGCATTACAGATCCTGCTGCTTCTTCAAGGCTGGACTGTCCCCCTTGCTCGCCTCTCTTCTGTGCTCCAACCTCGGTCGGCGTCTCCCTTCTCCACCTCATCGGCATGGTCAGCCCAGGGCTGCAGTGGGTGGTGCGCAGATTCACCCTGGTAGACCTGACACTCACTGTGATGCAGGAGCCTTCCTGTAACCAAGTCAGAGAAAAGGGCCTAGCAGCTCTTCTGAAACAGTTCAAAGCTGCAAGGGGGTGGGTGTGTGTGTGTGTGTGCGCGTGTGTTCCCGATGACTTTCCTGCTTGAAACTCATGACTGCCCAAGGGGGTTTCCCCATATCCTCTCTCTCTGTCCTATTTCGCCTCTGAAATCTCTTCTCCACTATGCAAAGATCAAGCCACTGACCTATTGATGGCCCTCACCATCCGGACTCCAGGCTTTCTATTCTGGCACATTCTAATGCAGGTATTTGAAGGCCTGTGGGCCTTGAAAATTGGGCACAAACATCGCCTCCATTAAGCCTTCATTTCCCTCCTGTTTTAATCAGGGTTCTCCAGAGAAACAGACCACAATACTGAGGATAGGTAGACAGAGAGACAGCTTTATTATAAAGTATTTGCTCACATGATTATGGAGGCTGTCAAGTCCAAAAGCTGCCGTGTAGGCCGGCATGCGGGAGCCCGGGAGAGCCAGGGTGCCCATGCAGTGGGAAGGCTGCTGCTGAAGAACCCCTTCTTCTAGGGGTAGCGGGGCAGGAGTTGGGCTTACCATTCTTTCCAGGCCTTCAGGGATTTGGTAAGGCCTCTCAGCACGCTGGAGGGCAATCTCCTTCACTCGAAGTTCACCAGCTTCTTATGCATCCCCAGGCTAAATTAACCATCTCCTGCACCCCTCCCCTGGATCCTAACCTAACACCCTAGTCCTCCGACCAAATGTCACACCTGATGAGAGGGGCTTGTATATGTGTGTGCTGCACACTTCATGTGGTCATTGGAAATGCAATATGTCACTTTTGTAAAACAGTGTAATAGCCTAATGCATGTTAACGGTCAATCATTCTGTGATAATCTGAATTACTTGGGGGGCAGGAGCTGAGGGAGGGTTTCCCTCGTATATGGGCCTCACTGTAGACACCAGCATCCATGGCAACCATCCCTGACTCCATGACCACCTCCACTCAGTCCATCACTAGGGTCACTCTGACCACCTCCAACAGGGAAACCCTAACGTGGCCTTGATTTGGTCCTTCTGGGGGCAGTGGGTATTGTGAGCAGAAATGAGAGCGATGTGGGGGTATGGTGGCTACTGGCTCAGTGGAGGCCATAGCCTGGTCTGAGGACTGGGGAGCCCCCGAATCCCACCCTGCCCATATCCACTGAGCCTTTTCTCCAATAAATGAGCAAAATTGACTAAGACTTCTGGCTCTACACATTCACCATGTGAAGATAATGAGCTCTAAGTGACAATAAGTCCCCATTGTCCTAGGGCTGTGGGCAAGTGGAGGAGGCCTACACCAGGCCTGTTTCTACTTAATTGAGGGACATGGTATAACAGCAAAGATATAGAAGGTTCTGGATTATTCACTACAGTCATTATACAGGAGGGACCTGTGCTGTGCAGTTTGGAAGACCAGAGACACAGTGGGATGGGCAGGTCTTGGGCTTGGTCGGGGTTAGAGTTTGGTAGGTCAATGACAAGAAATATTGAGCTAATTTTTTCCCTTTCTTTTTTCTTTTTTTACCTTCTAGTTCTACCTCCTACTCTGTTCTGTATCTGAAAGCTATAGTTTCCTAAATGTCAGTCCTGAAAATAAAACAGTATAGTAGAGACTGCATTTTTCTATCCAGTTATTTATTTTTGCCCTCCTAAAAAATTACAGACATTTAACAAAGTAAAATTCATAATGTTCAAGCATGCAATCAAAAAATATTTGGACCTGCTAAAAAGCAAAAAATGTGATCCATAATCAGGAGAAAAGTGAGTCAATAGAAACTGAGAAATAAACAAGATGCAGAAGTTGTTCACAGGCAGCTAGAACTCTCCAGTATAGCCTCCCCTGAGTTGGAGATTTTCATATATCTTTCTGTGTATTAAAACACACCCCCTGTTGATCCTACGTGGTCTAATTGAAGGCCCCTCCCCAGGCTGTAGAGATAACTCATCGGGTCCCCATATTTGGCTGTGTTCATATTTCTAGTTATGTTTGTAGAAACCCGAGTAAATGTGACAACTGATTTTTCTATTTTTCAACAGCACTATGTTGCCCAAGTACAACATCTCAAGGACCTGATATGGTAACAATCAGGGATGTCGGAAGTGAAGAACTGAGTATGGTGTCTGGTGGTTCCCCAGTTGAGCTAGTCGGCATGTCTGGAGCAGTCCCTGAAGTCACAAGGATTTTGGGAGAGCCCCTTCTTCCCAAGAGCTCATGCACCTTTGAATTGATACCCTGAGCAGGTCTGGCTGGTTAGTAATAATAATTTTTTAAAAGTTGGCTTTATCGATGGTGCCAGGAAGTGGCTAATTAAAAACTACAGCATAATATTGTGAAGACACTAAGATTTCCAGAATATTCTGCTATCCTGTCTCCTTTCTGCATTGATACAGCCTTTATTTTATCCTAAACCTTGTTTTCTCATTTTAGATCCTAGAATACTGATGCTGCAAAATGAACATGAGTGACCCCTTTATGCTACCTCTTGTCTTCTGTAGTAAGTTGTAGTGAGAGTCAGCATACATCCAGGATTAGTGGAATACATGAAAAACCAACGCTGAGGTGACGCACCATTTTACATGCCATAATTTTAAAAGGTATGCAGTAGGTTTATTTCCCAGACTAGAGCAGTAGAGCAGTCCGTTGTTTTGAGGTGAGGAGTATTCATAAGTAAAATTGGCCCTGGCTAGTGTGGCTCAGTTGGTTGGAGTGTCATCCCATAACCAAAGGGTTTCGGGTTCGATTCCTGGTCCGGGCACATACCTAGGTTGTGGTTTTGATCCCCTGTCCAGTCATGTACAGGAGACAACCAATAGATGTTTCTCTCTCACATCGATGTTTCTTTCTCTCCCTTCCTCTTTCTGAAGAAGATTTTTTTGAAAGTGAAATTGAGAAGCCCTAGTAGGGTGATGGTGATTGTCATTCACCTTATTAACTCATGAAGACTGTGAAGTAGAGGAATATAATAGAATAAGTTATTTTTAAAAAAGAAAGAAAGTTTGCCTTTGATATAAACCCTGCCCTGACCCATGTGTGGCTGGCAAAGATTCACTGTATAGAACAAGAGCAGGGTGGGCTTTTTCAACACTTTGACAATCTAACACGGAGTCGCAGTCAGCCACGACAGTTACGTCAAGTGCCATGTCAAGACTGAGGTAATGAGGTATAGTGGAATGCACAAAACCGCAAATCTGGACGCTAGATAAAGACTCCATCTGGACACTGATATGAATGGGACATTCACCCCTGGTGGGTTGTAAGAACTCAGAGCTCTGACCACCAAAGCAGGAGCCTGGCTATACCAGGGGCAACTGCCCCAAGCATTGCTGGAGTTCCACTCCACCCCAGGGATGCCATTGCCACAGCCTGGGTTGAGGCCCACGCCCACCAAGATAGGATAAAATATATTAAAAAAATGGCGTCACTCATGTGAACCAAGAAGGCTGCCAGTCAACCATGACACTTTGGTTCAAGAAGGAAACTACCTAAATCACACCAGGTGCCCTGCCGAATGCCTGCCAGGGTGGCACACAGATGTGTCTGCAGAGAGGGCACACCTATTGATAGAGTTCTGGGGGCTCTTGGCCCCAAGCCACAGAATTCCCCAGCTCAATCAGGTGCCAAGAATTTTGGTATAACTGAGGTGGACTTCAGGGCCACCACCAAAACAGCGTATTTCCCACCAAGAGAAGCTGCTCCACTGAGACTCCGGGCTATGTGGTGCTGGAGGCTCTGTCCAATCAGGGCTGGCTCAGGCTTCAGCCTTGGATCCGGTGCTCTGAGGTCTTCCTTGCAAGATGGTCATCACGCGCTGTGCTGACTCCCGAACCTCTGACTGTGACTTTGGGACTCAGTTCGTTATCCCCCATTTACTGATGTGTATTGTGTTGACTGTGTGATACTGGAATAGGCTGTTAATGTGATGTTGGTGTTCTATTTTGTGTGAACCTGCGCTTAATAGAAGCTGAGCTGAGCAATTGCTCCTGCGGCTTCCCCTCCTTCCTTGCCATTGCCGGGTATAGACTGAGCCAAGTGACAAATAGGGAAGACTATAAAGCCTCCTCCATAGGTACGACCACGGGGGTCGTTACCGAGGGTGCTCCAGACACCTGCCAGTGTCTGGGACTTGGTGCCTGATGCTCGTTCTGCTCGCTTCTGTGCTTCAGTTCCCACTCTCTGTGTGTGACCAGCGTGTCACTTTACTGGCTTAGTGGAGGGGTTTCCCCTAATAAAGCCGCCACTGTGGAAAGACACAAACTTGTGTGGCTCTCTTCCCGGCCGCTTCGTCGCTCAGGACAACCGCACTCAGCTTAGCACTCCCTGAAGCCTACCCCCCAGCAGTGCTTCCCCAGGGCGTGGTCGACTACGGGAGTGGGCGGAGTCACACCGAGCAAAAGAAGGGGCGGAGCCGCGGGCGGGGACTGAGCCGAGGGCAGGGTGGGCGGGGACACAGAAGTGCAGGAGGGGCTGTGGGGGGGCAGGGGCAGGACTGGACGCGGCCGCTGTTCACATTCCTGGTGCTGATCCGCGCAGAGGCCCCTGGCGGCTACGGAACGGACTCGGGGTCCCGGAAGAGAGGTTGCGGGGCGCGGGGAAACCTCCGGGAAGGACAGGGATCGGTGCCAGGTCGAGCCCGCTATGACTCATTTACGGGCGCAGCCGGGCCCCGGGGAGGCCGCGCTCTGAGACTCCAGGGACTCTCCCAGCCGCTGCTGCGCGGGAGGAGCGCAGGGCCCGTGCTCGCCTGCCGACCGTGCGCTCTACGGCCTGCCTCGGCTCCCGTCCTCGGCTGCCGGCCGCCATGGCCTTCGCCGCCAGGGAGGGCGCGGGCTCGGAGCGCAGGCGGCCGCGGCGACACCCAGCGCTGCGCGGGTTGCTGCTGCTCTGCCTGTGGCTGCCGAGTGGTCGCGCAGCCGGGTCGCCCCCCGCGCCACTGTCCGAGCTGCACGCACAGCTCTCGGGTGTGGAGCAGCTCCTGGAGGACTTTCGCCGGCAGCTGCAGCAGGAGCGGCCGCAGGAGGAGCTGGAACTGGAGCTGCGCGCCGTCGGCGGCCCACGGCAGAGCTGTCCAGGCCCGGGCAGCGGCCGCTACAGCGCCATGCCTGACGCCGTCATCCGCATCAAGGACTCCATCGCGGCGGGCGCCAGCTTCCTGAGGGCGCCGGCGGCCGTGCGAGACTGGCGGCAGTGCGTGGAGGCCTGCTGCTCCGAGCTGCGCTGTTCCGTGGCGGTGGTGGAGCTGCCCCGGCGGCCCGCGCCCCCGGCCCCCGCGCTCGGATGCTACCTCTTCAACTGCACCGCGAGCGGCCGCAGCGTCTGCAGGTTCGCGCTGCACCGCGGCTACAGCAGCTACAGCCTCAGCCGGGCCCTGGAAGGGCAGCAAGACCTGGAAGCCGGCGTCCCGGCCACCGCCCGGGCCTCGCCTCGACTGGGTAAGCCTGCCACTGAAGGAGGCTGGGACCAGACCGCCTGGGCCCTGTTGTCCTTGCACCAGTTGGGTGGCTGCATCCGGAAGACTCGCCTGCGCATGTCCGCTGGGCCCTCCCCAGCCAAGTCAGAAATGAAACACCCTTGTTCCAGGTTATCAAGTTGCGGGCATCCACAGGAGTAGCGTTGATTTCTCAGTCTTAGGGATGGCTTCTGAAAGCCCCCTGTAGATTGGGCAGAAGTGGGCACGGTGGGCTGGCTTTGTAATTTTTCTACGCTTGGTGATAGAGGTTGATCTGAGAAGATTCACAGAAATTCAATTTAAAGGAGAAAAGATCAGAGAGAAAAAACAAAGCAAACCCCTCCCCCCAAACCCGTTTATTTTAATCTCAGATTTTAATAGGGTATGGTTCGTGTCAAGTAATCGCAAGAACGAAATCTAATTACATCCCAGACTACTCATAACACCCTCTTTCTTAGTTTGGCTCTCCACTCATGGTTCCACCTGTAGTGGCTTTCATCGAATAAAAATGCGGAAGAGCACGTGTCAGGTGTTTTTGAAGTGAGTCCAACTGATTTTTATGGACTTGATTTTAGTTGAAAATAAGAAAGTTTAGGGCACATCCCCTTTTTTAAAAGAACTGAAATCATGCTTTTCTAGTGATAGTTTTACTTTCTGCAGATATTCAGAGTGAGAGAATCAAGACACATCAAAGGAGGCACAAAGCTGTAGTAGTTGGAGATTAAGGTCACTGAGGGACTAAAGCCTTGATGTGGTCAACTCGGTGTTTGATCACACTCTCTCACTGTTTGATTCAAAATTAGATGAGCAGACTCAGTAGGTTTGGAAATCTGGAGTCTCCATGACCTGCAGGGCCAATGAGAAGGGTCTAGAAACCTGTGTGCACCAATGCCCTACCCACCTCCACAAAAGAGGAGGCTCAGAACCCTTGTCACTGGAGCAGAAATCGAAGGTCACTCACTGACTTCCTCATCCTGGAGGCAGACACTGGGAAGGACCCCCAATGTTTTCCTGAAGTTGGGGCAGGAGTCTCTTTTACTTGGACCCCCAGCATCCCTGAAACCGGGCCCATGGCTGATACACATATATCCTTCCTCTCTGTGCAAATGCAGACTCAAAAATCCCAACAGCAGAAAACCAAAATCCTTTTTCCTTATTCTCTGTGCACATTTGTAAGACACGGACATTATCATCAGCTCATGTGGAGAAAGACTAGAACAGTACTCACTAAAAATGATGATAATCATATTGAGGTTATGGATCATTTTTTTCCTAACATGTTGCAATTTTAAAAAACACAATTTAAAAAATGATGGGATCGTACCCATACTATCTAAGCCTCTTTTTCGGTCTGGCCCCACTTCTATAGCTCGACTTCAGGAGGCCCTGCTAAGATTGCAGCCTCCGCTGCGTCCTCTGTGCCCACGTAGCACAGACCCAGGTTGCAGAACGTCTTCCTCGTCATTAAGGCCGTGTTTACAGCAGTGTGTTACAAATCAGACTAGCTAACGGCATCGTTGTTCTCTGCATACAATGCCACCTTGAGCCGCCCCACCAAAACTGGTGTGTCTTTTCTCTGTAGGTCTTACCAAATATGTTTTGTTTCTAAAAGAAATCAATATTACCATAGTACTTAACACTGGTTTATTACATTTTTATGACGCAAATTCAAAATTACATTTACCTTGTGCTTCATCAGCAAGTCAAGTATTTTTAAGTGTAGCATACCCGTTTCGTCTTCTTGCCATTATTTGTTTACTTTTTTAAGGCTTGTTACTGGGTAGATAAGCTCTGGCTCGTTTTAAAATACATTGTATAATCTTCCCTGGCTGGTGTGGCTCAGGGGATTGAGTGCCTACCTGCAAACCAAAGGTCGCGCTTTTGATTCCCAGTCAGGGCACGTGCCTGGGTTGTGGGCCAGGTCCCCAGTAGGGCTGCGTGAGAAGCACCCGCACACTGATGTTTCTCTCCTTTTTCTCCCTCTTTTCCCCTCTCTCTAAAAATAAATAAAAATATATTTTAAAAAAATAAAAAATAAATAAATAAAATACATTGTATAATGTAATTTGCCTGGACCTGAACTGAGCGGGGGAATGTCTCTCTGTTATTTCAAATACAACAGTGATCGATTTAGAGGATATGAGGGTTTCGCTGTGCTCTTAAATCATGTCTTAAAGCTTACCTAAAGGAAAGTAAATAATTAAAAAATTATTTTTTTCTTCCAGGAAGGCAAGATTAATTAGCTTTAAAATATGTCGGATAGTTCAGCACTTACCTGATTCTTCCATTTGAAGTCTTTGGGGTTAAATCTTTGAGGGTTTAAATATATATACGTGTGTGTGTGTGTCTGTGTGTCTGTGTGTCTGTGTGTATC
Source organism: Mormoops blainvillei (assembly GCA_004026545.1). Taxonomy (NCBI): domain Eukaryota; kingdom Metazoa; phylum Chordata; class Mammalia; order Chiroptera; family Mormoopidae; genus Mormoops; species Mormoops blainvillei. The sequence continues at coordinate 402,367 of PVJD01000539.1, read as the reverse complement.
CACATATATACGTTATTAGCATCCATTGCTGTTTATTGCATAGTTAGTTATATTTCAGCTTCTCTACTTACAAATAGTATTTAAAGACATTTTTCAATGCAAATAGCTGCTAGTCCTACTGTATTACTGCAGAATTATATGATGAATTCCAAAATTATAAAGCGGTAAACCATTGTGTGGAAAGCCAGAACCAAAGGAGAGTTCTCTATAGATCTCTATAAGAGGGCCCATTAGTAATGCAGTTGTTACATCTCTCTTTACCTGGGAGAAGCAGAATAAAGATATCAGGCATGGATCTTTGCTCAAGGTGGAAAAAGTCAGAACAAGTTTCTTCTTAAGTAGTGGCTTATTGAAATCTGAGTTACGAGTCCTCATTGTTTTAAAGGACCACAAAGATGGGACTCATTATGTTCTTGGTAGACATTCAAGTGCGCTTATTCCTTGTAACATGCTCATTAAAAAAGTCTTCTCCCGTTGAGGCTGGCAGCGGCCTTCTCATTCAGAAAAGTTGCCGCTCAAAGAGATTCAGTCCCCTCTCATAAAGCTCCTGTTTCTGGGCCTTGAGAGAATCACTAGTCGAGAAGACGGGGCTGGACAGGTAGGTCTCTAAACATCCGAAACGGAATGGTAACTTGTGGCAGGATTTTTCTATTAGCATCCCAGGGGCATCATTCTAGCTACAACATATCAAGAGTGACTACCTGTTGTTGCCTCTTGGGAAACTACTAGGATTGCAGCTAGGCTTGCACCTCAGGCACTGGGACATCTGGGACCCACAGAAGTTTGCTTAGGAGACAGCTTTGACTGTGGAGGAAGAAAGGCAGTGCCTTAGTTACAACGTCGTTCAGACTAAGTCAAGGAGGAACTAGTCCAGGCCAGCATTTGAACCCGAGATTTGGCACTGGAGGACAGAGGAAATGGTAGATACCAAAAAAGGTGTATACCCTCCTGTAGAGTTTGTGTTTCAAGTGATATTACTAAGTTTCTTTAAAATATATGTGCATTTGGGTGCACTTACTAATAAGAGGCTTAAATCAATTAAAATAGTCACAAGTCTGCTCTTAGAAATGCAGCTTCTCCCCATCAGTCATCACTGAAGCAGCTGTCAGTTAATTGTTAATATTTAAGTGAATATAGCCCTGCCTGGTGTGGCTCGGTGGATTGAGCACTGGCATGCAAACCAAAAGGTTTCTGGTTCGATTCCAGGTGAGGGCACATGCCGGGGCTGTGGGCCAGGTTCCTAGTTGGGGGCAGGTAAGGGGAAACCAGTCCATGATTCTCTTGCTCATTGATGTTTCTCTCTTTCTCTCTCCCTCCCTCTCTCTCTGAAAAGAAATAAATAAAATCTTTTTAAAAATATTTAAGTGAATATAAGTAGCCTTAAACTATTTAGTTCCATTCTAGGTCACAGGTAAATATTATACACACTTATTTTGCTATTGTGAAACAACTCAAAACTCAATGTGCTGGCTTCTATTATAAAAATTAGTTTTTAGAAGCTGTGGACTTCTGCTTTCCTAGATGAAAAACTAGACTCCATAAAATTTCATGTGGACTTTATTTTGTATGGGTCCAAGGACTTGTCTTAACTTTCCAATTTAATTTATTTCCATCCATTGAACACTTTATATCGCTCCTGTTTTAAAAACTTGAGGACAAAAAAATCTATTATCAGAGCTGGATTTGGTTTTACTTATGGTTTGTTTCAAGCATTTTTATTATAAATTCATTTAACAGAACTTTGAACATAAGTAGTTTATAAATTAAGTGAAAATTTCACTCTGGAGAATAAAACCAGTTCGCATTTACACGTGGGAGGACCTAGTTCCCTGTCGTGCACCCACAAGTTTGCTCTTGCTTTTGCAAATACTTGACATGCCACACTTTTTCTTCTGCATGTATTGCAGCTAAATTGCATATTCATAATTTATTGCTATTTTATTTGTTATGTAAAGAGAATACAGTGAAAATCAATGAGAAAATAACTTTCAGTTGCTAGATATTTTCTTAGCAGTTCTTTGCTGGACTACCTCTATCCTAGCAAACAACATACCTCTCAATTAGAAAAAATAGTGAATCATCTCTCCTGTGAATTATTTTCTTTCACAGAAAAGGATGAGCCTCCACTTAGCAAGGCCGGGCGGGATGTGGTTTTGCGTCTGCCCACAGATGAGGTGACTTTGGATGGCCGTGAGAGCACAGATGACCATGCCATCGTCCGGTATGAGTGGACACTGCTGCAGGGTGACCCGTCAGTGGATGTGAAGGTAATTATTGTCTTTCTTTATTGTCACGAAAAGTGATGTTTCAGTGAAGTTGTCTTTGGTAATGTCCTTCCACTTATGTTTCCAAAAGGCCTGTCAGCTAGCAGAAAAGGTGTAAAATGGAAAACATATAAAAGCAATTGTTCAAAAAATGGTTTAGTCCATGAATTTACTTTTCTACTGAGTTAACAGTGATCCTCATCATTTGTTTTGAGGCTTACTTCATTCTTGCTGCTTTTTTTGTTGACTTCTCCAGAATACAAAAGAGCCTTGAGGAAAAGACCTACGCTTTGTTTTAATGACTCAGATTACTATTTAAAATTTTGATTTCTTTTCTTAGTTCAAGATCCAGGTAGAGAATTTGAAAAATACAAAGAAGCAAAAAGAGGAAAATAACATTTATAACGAACTCATTCTTCACAGAAAGCAGAAATCCCACCCAGCAGTCAGGCCTGCTTGAGATAATTGAGCGGAACACGTGAGCGTGCTCTACCCTGATTTCCATCAGGCTCCCCTGGGTGGGGCTGCAGCTCCTGCAGGTGGGAATGAGCCATTGGTGGCAGCTGCAGGCACACCCAGAATCTTGAGTCCTGAGGCTTGTTGATCTCATCAAGACTGCTTCTGGTTAGTGGTATTTCCTGGTTTGGACAGATAAACTCCATCCAAACCACTTTAATCAGAGGAAGAGGTTGAAATCTGTATTGGTTTGCTAGGTCTGCCATAACAGAGAACCACAGACTGTGTGGCTTAAACAGCAGATACTGTTTATCTTCTCGCAGTCCTGGAAGGGAGAAATCCAAAGTTTCCAGCAGGGTTGGCTTCTTCTAAAGCCTCTCTTCTTGGCTTGTAGTTGGCTGTCTTTTCCACTTGTGACTTCACATGATCTTCCCTCTGTGGGGAAACACTGATTTATATTCTCTTGAAACAAAAACAATCACGTAGTCCCTCTAGACTGATCTACGTGCACTGATCTACTCAGTGGTATGTAGTCTTAGAATTGAGCTGGACCCTTGCTCAGCGTGGTGCCCAGCCTTGAATACCCTTGAATACCCTTGTTCTGAAGCTCTTGGACTGTCCCTGCCTCTCAGGAGCTCTCACTGTTCAGACTTTCCCCTGAGCACCTACGCCAGCCCACCCCCAAGCCGTCCCCTCTCATCTCCTGTCGTCTACCATCTGCACATACTCCTCAGCCCCTTCTCTCACTTCCTGCGGGAGAAGAGTCAGCCTTCCCTTTGTCTTGCAACAGCTTATGACCAGATTGTAGGACCTACTTTTTCATGTCCAAATTGCCCATCCAGGTACTCAAAAACAACAAAAAACAGTTATCACCCTAAGAGGAATTACGCTGCCACCTTAATTAAAATAAAATTTATAGCCAACCTTTTTTAGTACCAGTGCATGTCCAGCACTGTGCTAAGCACGTCACATCAGGATAGCTGATGTTCCTGACTTGGCGTCTTCATTTAGGAAGAAAGAATAGGAGAGATGATTGGTCAGAACCAAGAGGCTAATGACTAGATTTTAAAGTTATATATTTCCTGCCCTGGAAAATGATATTTTACTTCCACTTAACTGAATATTAATCTAGAATACATTCTTAAATGCAAGAAGATATGTTTTTTTTTCTGGCAGCTCATTAGATGACACTGAGTTTCATGATTATTCAACGTAATACATGTACATCTGAAGTCAGTATATAAAATGGGACATTTAGGAGCACGATACAGAGTACAAGGATGTCCATGGAGATTTGGACTTCATTTATTTGTGGATTGATTTGTATTCACCAGATGTGGAAAAATTTCTAACCAAACAGTTTTTGAATACCACATGTAATAGAAGCTTACCAAAAGGTGGATGTTTATACCAATAAGTTCATTATTAAATTCAAGCCAATTGCACACTGGCTTGACTGCTCTACATAATTAATTTTTTAAAGTAAATGTCCTCTCAATAGGGACATGCTTGAGACTGAAAGGATGCGGTTTCAGTAACGACACCAGGACCATAGAGAGATAAACCGGGACTATCCTGAGCAGACCGGGACCTGGGTCTTTTTTGAGAAAGTCCAAGTTTTAATGAGACTGAACGGTCTGAGGTTTCCCAGTCAGTCTCACTTTTAGACTCCCCTCAGTAGATTACAAGAGTACTTTAAAACTGGACCTGAGAGAAAGGTTTTGGGAGACGACCTTAATTAGAAACAAGAATATTGACTTAGTTGTCATAAGGCAAAAGGGCACAAAATAATTTGTTGAATTTCAAATTGTGTCCTGTCTCCTTATGTGAGAGGTACTTTGTTATTTGCTCTGCAGTCATATTTCCTGGGATATACCATATTTTGCCATGTATAAGGCGCACTCACATTTTTGTTTGCATTATACATGGGATTATTATGCCCATGGTATGTAATCATTATATACATGCATAATGCACATCCTTATTTTTCCCTCAAAAATTTGTGCAAAAACGTGAGCATTATACACAGCAAAATATGGTAATTTGGGTCACTACTGAAAATGCCCACAAGAGGAAAGAATCATTATACGTTAAGGAAATGATTAAAAATCTTATTGAAAGACTATAAAAATTTAGTGAGCAGGATTTTCAAGGTAGCCTGGGATTGTTTAACTGATACCCAAGGTTCCAGAGAATATACAGTGACCGTTAAAGATTAAAAGCTCACTGCATCTGTCGTCTTCTGTTCTCTAACTGCCTTCATTGGTAACAGACCAAAGAACTACATAAACTTTGTAACATCACGACAGGCCTTGTCTGGGTGGCTCAGCTGGTTGGAGCGGCATCCTGTGCACCAAAAGGTTAGGGGTTCAGTTCCTGGTCAGCGCACATGCCGAAGTCGTGGATTTGTGGGGGAATGTACATAAAGCAACCAATCGATATTTCTCTCTCTTTCCCTTCCTCTCTCTCTCAAATCAGTGAATGTATCCTTGGGTGAGGATTTAAAAAACATAATAATAATATAATATCGTGACAGAATTTCTAAGAATAAGGAAGGATTTCTTTAAAATTATTTTCAGTGAGGCAAGGAGTGATGAGGTAAAAACTATTTCAGTTGCCTGTGGATGCAGCCAGAGGCTTTTTCTAGACCTTTCTCTCTCCCTCCCTCGTTCTCCCATTCCTTCCCTCTTTCTTTCCTTCCTCCACCCCTTCTTTCTCTCTTCCTTTCTTGATATTTTTTCCTTTCCTAAAGCCTAGAATTGTACCCTGTACATACCAGGATTCTAATACTTGTTAATTGATTGATTGTTTGGGGGGAAGCAAAAAGAGGTGATGCACTCTGCCCAGAGGACGAGCCACACCCTTGGCATGTGCCCTGGCCAGGAACTGGACCTGCGACCTTTCGACACCCAACCAACTGAGCCACGCTGGTCAGGGCTAAAACAAGTGCAGTTTTTGACACCAAAAAAAGACAGAGATTCTGGGAGTGAGAGCAAAATCGAAAAGAAAGGGAGAAGGTAAAAAATGCCTTGTCCCACGGTATTGAAACAAGCCTGACCCTAAAAATTTCACCAGCATCCTTGCACCTCAGTGATTTTTGTCCTTCCAAACCTTTCAAGAAAGGACAAGAAAGTATTGGCAGCTCACAAGACATTTTAGGGACAAAAGACATTCCCAGGGCTGCATATTTCCTAAGTCACACGTGGGGATACACTGGTGTGCATGAATGAATATTCCATTGTTGTTTTGGGGACTTTTTTGTAAGTATCTCACTTTAAGGATGAAGGGGCGTGTTAATCAGAAGAAAACCTGAGCAAGTCCTAGGACTACTGCTCCAAGTAAACCGGAAGACATGTGACAGCGTGAAAGATTGGGTAATAATTCATACCTGTTGTGTTTCAGTGTTACCGGGGAGCCTCGATGTAAACTCCTCTTAAGCATGAATTTCCTTTCTTTTTTTTCTTTTTTTTTTTTTTGCACAATAGCTCAAAACCTTGAATATTTAACAGCATTTTTTCTTTAAGAAAATTACTTATAAGGAACTGTTGAAAAATAATCACCCTGGGAAAAAAAGTACCTGCCTCAGGAAATACAAGTCTGGGGACATCGACTTATGAAAGCTCCATTCCATTAGAGAGGGAGAAGCTTTGCAGTCCTTTCCCTGTTCACAAACGCTCAACTTCTGGGACAAACTTACAGCACAGTGACTTCCTTGTGGCACCGGTGCCTGCAGTCAGTCTGTGCTTCCAGGTCGTCTGGGTTATCCTGGGATTCAGCTTGTCACTCTCCCTTCAAAGGTCCTGGCACTTCTACTGTGAGGGGGAACTTTAGGAGGCTGTAAAAGAACTTTTTGCTTTTATTTATTTCTTTATTTATTTTTTTCAGGAAGCATTTTGCTTTTTCAGACCATAGCAGTTGGCTGGCTTGTGTACAAACTGTGCCTATGTTCTTTCTAAGAAACGATTCTTGGAAAGAGGACCTGAAAGGCCTTCTCTGGTCACCAGGAGCCTGAATTTGAAATCAGATGGCCTGGGTCCACACTTAGTTTTGCCAGTTCCCGAGGTGAACATGGGAATATTACTTCATTCTTTAAGCCTCAGCTTTCTCAGTTGTAAAGAGGATAACAGCAACACTACCTGATGGGGGGCAATGGGTATTAAAATGAGAAATGCAAATAAAGCACTTAGCATATCGCAGAGTATTAAATGGGCACGCAGGAAGAGGTAACTGTTATGGTTAATATGAAACGTCTTGGGATGTAAAATGCTTGTGGGGTCTTTTTGACCAATAGTTTTAACGGATCTACAATCAGAAGAGATTTATTCACTTGTATATAAACAAAGGCCTCCTCGTGGGAAGCAGCAGGGGACTAGACACTATGAAGAGCTTTTAGGGGGATATTGCCCTCCAGCAGCCCGACACCGGCGGAGGAGACGAGACATGCGTCAAGTAACCACACCGAGTGTGGTTACCGAGTGAAAACTTCAGGTTGAAAAGATCCACATCCTATCATGCAGAAATTTTGGAATGCCCGAGAACCTTCAAGTTCAATGCATATTCTCTGATTGTAGCACTTAGAGCCATGAAATCAGTATCTATATAGAATGAGAATCAGGTTTGGCTTTTCCCAGAGGACAGCTGGCCGTTGGCCCAGTGGTCTGCGCAGTAATCTACTACAAACTGCCCTGGTTTGATAGGAAGGGAAAGGCAGTAGGAGAAGCAGCAGAGGGAAGCGGTGCTGATCTTTGTAGAAACTGTGCAGTATGGCGAGGTGTCGAGAAAATTGGCTCATGTTCTCCCAGAATGTCATCCTACTCTTGGTGGGAGCAATGAGAACTTTTCTCTTATTCTCTGCTCTTCTCTCCAAGTCTCTCTCCGTCTTCTTTCATGTTATTTGCCATTCTGTTCACTCTTTTGTTCACTCATTCATCAATCATGTAAGTTCCTAGCCTTAGAACTTAGGTCCTGCCCTGGCTGGTGTGGCTTAGTGGATTGAGTGCTGGCCTGTGAACTGAAAGGTCACTGGTTCAATTCCTAGTCAGGGCACATGTCTGGATTGTGGGCCAGGTCCCCAGTGGGGAAGCATGCAAGAAGCAACTGATTAATGTATTGCTCGCACATCGATGTTTCTCTCCCTCTCTTCCTCTCTTCCCCTCTCTCTAAAAATAAATAAATAAAATCTTAAAAAAAAAAAAAAGAACTTAGGTCCTGTCAGCAGTAAGAAGATGAAAGAAGTAAGATTCTTGTTCCAATCACCCCAGTCAGAGAGGCCAGGAGCGCCCCGAAATGCTTTCTTTCACACTGAATATAGGGAATGGAGTCTGTATATAAAATGATGAGGAGGTTGGCTTTTTCCTACATTTCTTCTATTTCTATGTTTGTTTTTACATACTATTAAGAGCTAAGTTTGCCTCTGCCCTCTGATTTTATGCACTGTTTCTTTGTGCTTCTGGCTCTTCTTCCAAAGTAAGCAACTCTGCTTACGTCTCAAAGCATTTTATAGCCCCAGCTGGTGTGGCTCAGTGGACTGAGTACCGGCCTGCAAACCAAAGGGTCGCTGGTTCGATTCCCAGTCAGGACACATGCCTGGGTTTGCCAGCCAGGCCCCCAGTAAGGACCGTGTGAGAGGCAACCACACATTGATGGTTCTCTCCCCCTCTTTCTCCCTCCCTCCCCCTCTCTCTAAAAATAAATAAAATTTTTTCTAAAAAACAGCATTTTGCAATTTCCGTATTAAAAAATCATTCTTCTCTGATTAGGTTGAGTTAGAGGCACTAAAGGGAAATGAGCGCAGAGTTGGAGAAGACGGTTTGTAAACATGTTCTGAAACAGTAAAACAGAAGTGAAATTTGGTTGCGTTGTAGCGGGGAAGAATAAGGCCGTTTTTCCCTCTGTTCCCTACTTCTAGAGGCGTCTAACCCTGACCAGCTTTAGAAGTGGGTCACTGTTCACATGATATGTTTTAACAGGATTTGACAAGAAAAAGAAATACCCCAGTCCAAAAATATTTCTCCTTCTGATTCCCGAAATCTGAATATATTCAATTTAATTCTGTCTTAATTACTGCCGCCTTTGGTCCTACTCTTTTGAAAATGATTCTTTTCTGGGCAGGATTATATGAGAAATTCTCAGCTCTCTCTTTTTTTTTAAACCTTAGAACTTTTATTCTCTTTCTTAGGATGATGATATGATCATTTTCTACATTGGGTTGATTTGAAGATGCCTGTTCCATAATGTATAATAAAATTAAAATTATGCAAAAAGTCCAAATTAAGTTCAAAAAAAGAAATAATATAAATGCTGCTGATGGTTATTTAAAAAAATCCAAATAAAGGACCAAAAAGAAATAAATACAGTGGCTACTGATGGTTGTCTTATGGTGGTTAATTATAATTGTTTTTTCTTTACTGTCTTTTTCAAATCCTCAGCAATATAACTTCATTTATTTTTAATGGAAAAACGGGTATTAAAATGATCTTTTCTTTCTAAACAACAAATCTGTGAGTAGACCCCTAGAGACTGACCAGAGAAACCTCCAGCTTTGAGGAAACTCACTTAACACCTTAATCCAGGATCGAGAAAGATGGATAAGTCAGAATTCTGTTCTTCATCAATATGCTCTAACTCCATTCATGTGACCATGTGTAACAGGAAAGGTCAGGCTGCTGGGTTCATCTCGCTTCTCTTTGTGGAGCTCTATATCCTGTTTGTGGTGAACAGTAGAGAGAGGGACCCTTCAGTGAAGAGCAGAGCCTCAGCACGGGTTCGCCTGCAGTACCAGACAAGCACAGCCCCAGTTCATTCCCCGGCCTCGGGATAACTGCCTCATTGCTCTCCTTCACAATACATGTGGCAAGATGTCATTGGGTTACAGCAAGGATTATTGTGTTAATCAGACCACTTATAGAGATCTTGTCTAATTTTGCAAGTTGGGTTAGTTGACGCGAGGCAGAAAGCTAGGTGCACTCATTAGTTCAGTGAAGCCTCTCACTGAAGTATTTTGTACCACATTAGCTCGCCACTAGTTTGTAACTGACTTATAACCAATTGCCTTATATATTTTACTTTTCTTTTTTTTACTTACTGTATCACCGGTTTATTATAAAAGGATATAACTCAGGAACAACCAAAGACGTAAATCAAGGTGTGGGGAAAGGGCCACTCCTAAGCAACACTGTCCGTACAGCCTCCATGAGTTCGCCAGCCTGGAAGTTCTCCAAAGCACCTCCTTCTTTTGGATTCCATGGAGGCTTCATTACATAGGCATGATTGATTAAATCATTAACCATTGGTGGTTGAGCTCAACTGCCTTACATACTTTAGAAGGAACTGTTGGGTGGGTAGAATGGTTAAGTATTATTTTGTAGCTAGGCATATATATTGGTAAGTGCATATATATGTGTAGGCACGTAATTTAGTGTATATAAGCAAACCTCGCTGAAACCTCTCTGATGCTAGATTACCTTCTAGAAAGGTGGAGTTGAGTCAGAATAGCAGGCTGTCATACATCCATGGTTTCCAAGAGGCCAGATATCAAAGGCTCTAGCAGATCTTGGGCAGAGATTACAAGCTCCTTGTTTTACTAAAACTACAAGTTGGGTTTGTATATACTTGTGTGTATAAAAAAAATGTATACATAGCCCTGGCTGGTGTGGCTTAGTGGATTCAGCGTGGGCCTGAGAACCAAAGGGTCACGAGTTAGATTGCCAGTCTAGGGCACATGCCAGGGTTGCAGGCCAGGTCCCCAGCAGGGGGTGCATGAGGGGCAACCACACATTGACGTTTCCCTCTTTTCTCCTTCCCTTCTCCTCTCTAAAAATAAATAAGTAAAATCATATATATATTTTATTTATTTATTTATTTATTTATTTATTTATTTATCCTGACTCCTGGTACTTCAGAAATGTTTATAAAATACTTTAAATCCTTTTCAGTTTTTTCCTGATGGATCAGTGGAATGTGAAAGAAAAGAGGGGTTAAATATGACCCTGAGGTTCCAAACCGCAGTTCTTATCTCATTTTAAATCTTACGCATCTGAATCTCTGATCACCCCTGATTGTTCTCAGACCTGCCTGCCACCTTCAACTCAGTACATTCCTGTCTCTGAGGATCGGGTGCCCACTCCAGGCTCTTCTAAAGCCATCTCCTTCTCTTGAGCTTTCTCTCTGCTGGTCTCTCAGGTAGTATTTAGCACTCACATAAGTGGCCCATTTGGTGTCCTCTCGGTGTACTTGGGCCTGAAGGTAATGTAACAGCGTGGCAGTGAATACTGCTTAACATCTCTTTGAAACAGAGGACAGGTGACCTTTTTCTGCCAACTCTTTAGCTTAAAGCTTTTGCAACGAAAGTGATGGGACAGCTTGCAGACTGTTTTACAAACCGGAGGTCTCAATTCAGCCAGTCTCAGTGAATGAAAGTCACCTACGCTAGGTTTCAAGTCCCTGTCTATAAAAACAGGGTAGTGTCATTCAACTTGAGATAAGAATCAAACCAATGGAGGTAGTGCATATATTTAAGCATTTACCATACTAATCTTTTTATATTTAAAAAATTATTTTTATGTAATATTATATTTAAGCCCTGTGTTAAGCTTTTTTTTCCAACACGGTCATCTCATTTGACCCTCATGAGGCAGAGGCTGCCACTTTACAGCTGAAGACACCGAGATTTAGATTGGCTGAGTGATGTGTGCAGGTCACACAGCCGGTATGTGGTAGGGCCTCTGTTCCAACCCAGGTCTGCTAGACGCTGGGCTCCGTGCCCTTAACCACTTCTCCTGCGGTTCTTCCGGTGTGACCTCTGGATCGTGGGGTGCGCTTGCTGTGTGTAGGCTCCCAGACGCCACTCTCTCTGAAGCCACTGACTCAGACTCTGAGGCTGGAGCCCGGAGACCTGCCTGGGTGGCGTTTGAGCCGCCTAAAGCGTGACAGCCCCTGGATCTCATCACACTGCCACCAGATGATCGGAGAGCCTTTTGTTTGTGTGTATATGGTACTGACCGATCCCCTAAGTTTATGTGCAGGACTCCAAAATCTAGGATTTCATAAATAAAAACAAGCAGGTGAGTTATTTCAAGTCCATTACTGCATCGATGTAATAAAATGTATAAGGTCAGTGTAAATACATTGGTAGAGAATAATTTCCAAACTAATTCATTTAAGTGTCGGGGAATCTTCTAAAAAGCAGGATATTAAATAGATAACAGTATCATTGAGGAGGCTAAAAGAAACAGTCTTTAGACTGAACATCTAAAAACGATTCCCAAAATCACACCACAGAACTGGGCCCCAGAAGCTATTGCTCTCGCCATGGCCAGGAAGCTGCTTTGTTGTGAGGAGGGCGGAGGTTCAAGGTGGTGCCCTGGGTTTAGGGAGTGAGCAGACACCCATGAGGGTGGTCAGCAAGGAAGAGCTGGGGGAAACAGGAGACAGAAACCGAGACCAGGGAAGTGGCCAGTTCAGAAGCCAGGAGTGGCCAGCGCTGTTAAATACCGTTAGAGGCCAGTGCTGTTTTTTAAAAAAAGACGAGACTAATAAGTATTGTTGACCTTGATGCTAGGCAGCCTTTGCAAGGTCAGTTAGTGAGTTTTCCCAGCACGGTTTCAGGGGAAATAAGTGGACAAGGACCAAATGGAAACAGCACGTGCAGCATGGACAGACGGCGCTTGCAAGAGGTTGGGTTGAAACAGAAAGGAAATCATGCTGTGGCTAGAGAAGGTCTGGAGAGTTCTTATTTGTTGTTTCGTTTGCTTGTCAGGTCAAGAGAAGCTTGAGCAGAGAGGTCATAGAGGGAAAGGGGCCAAGGACCAGATGGAGGGCGGAGTGTGAGAAGGCGACAGCCCATCTAATGACTGGAGGAGAGGGGCAACAGTGGAACAGATCCAGGTACCCTGGTGGTGGATGGTGGAGCCAAAATCGGAACCATAATCGTGGTCTTGACTTTCCTCTTGAAGATGAGGTCACCTGCTGAGGAGGAACTGGGAAGAGGTACAGGTTTGGAACAGTGGCTGTTAAGGACAAGTGAAGGATTGCCTGTCAAGGGCATTAGCAGCCCAGATAAAACTGGATACTGTGAATTCAAAGTCAGGCCAGTCTGCCAAAACAGTGTTCGATTTAGCATCCCACAGCCTCGGATAGGAGTGGAGAGGCAGGTCATGGGACGACTATAAGGACAACACTGACTCCCAGTCCAGGACGGTGTTGGACTCCATGCCTCATGTCTCCTAACCAAATGTGATGTTTCCTGTTTGGGTGGCAGGTGCCCGAGTCAGGAACCCTGAAGCTGTCCCACTTACAGGAAGGAACGTACACCTTTCAGCTCACTGTGACGGATACTGCCGGGCAGAGGAGCTCCGACAACATCTCGGTGACAGTGCTGCCGCTGGCCTTCTCCATGGGAGGTGAGGAGAAGGTCCTCCCTCACATTCACAATGGCCAGCAGAAACCAGACTACTATGGAAGGATGGTATCGGGTCGGCTTTTTATATTCTAACTATGCATTCCATGGGCTCTTCTTATTTTGGGGTGTTGTTGAATGAGAGAGTCTCTACTGAAAGTGTGGTAACAAAAGCAGGCCCCATTGAACCCTTTTGTCTGCATTCCCAGTCTTAGGAAGTCCCCCAGTTGTTATGTAGCGAAGTCAGGTAAATTTGGCTTAATCTGGAGTGTAGAATGCCTTATGCCTTTAAAGAAAATGTATTGTAGCTTCTACAGATTAAAAACCTGTGGATTAAAAACCCCTAAGAGCTCCGAAAAGGAGACGGTTTCATTATTTAAAGAAAATAGGATCATACCAGCTAGTGTCTAAAGTTTCTGTTTATTCTTTACTGCGCCAAGGAAGTATGGTAGTCAACAACTAGGGTTCAAGAATAAAAAGTTAACCTCAATAAAAAGCATTACTTAGGAAACAAGAATGTAAGACACAGCATGTATGAATTGGGTATTGAATAAAACACGGCCAGCCACCCAAGTGCCATGCAGGGCGTAACTGGGGGGGTGATGGGATGAAGGAACTAATGCAGGGGCAGAGACCTGCGTGAGGAAGCCCAGGTCAGGAGGGGGGAGACCAGAGCTGCGGTTTCTCTCCTCCCACCTCATGGGCAATGTTGGCTTGGATAACAGCCCTGAAATGAACCCCATGGCGATTCCTGAGAATTAAGTCAGCGGACCCAAGAAGAGACCTTCCTAGCTTTCTAGAAGCTTCCTAGCTTTCTAGAAGCTTTCTAGGGAGCTGTGGCTCCAGCTCCCACTACTGGGTGTTTCCTCATTTGATCAGCCTCTCTTTACCCACATGCATTTCATCATACATTTAGTCTCTGTTTATCTTGACGCAGTGGAAGTCAACTTTCCCGAGCTCCTGTGACTTGAGTCTTGTTTATAAACAGGCTGCTCGAAGGTTTGCTCACGCTACCACTTCTTTTGTGATGATGGCTGTTGCATTGACATCACACTGGCTTGCGATGGAGTAGAGCAGTGTCCGGACGGATCTGATGAAGCTTTCTGTCAAAACTGTGAGTCAACTGCATGGCATTTTGGGGTAGAAGGGATGTCTGTATTCTCATAACAAAATGCAAAGTCAGTATCTCTTTTTCTGCCTGATTTCAAGTATGACTTTATGTGAACAAGCTTTGCCTTAAATTTAAGCATTTATTATGAGTCTCTAATGCTAGTTACAAAGGTCAAATATTCTGTATTGCTGACATTTTTAAGAAATTGTTTTCAGTTTTCCAAAAGATTCTTTACCATCCTAAAAATGCTCTATAATATGGTCAAACCTCAGTTCTCCAATGTTTTGGTTCTTGAACAATTTTGTTCTCGACCAAGTTGTTCATGGAAAAAAATGTCTTGGTTGTCCCACAAAATTTTGGGTCTCAGTTCTCTATACCTGACAACCCTTTCATGCTGATACCTGTATAATCAGCACATGCCTCTCAGGCAACAAAGTTTTGGCTTTTGAGCAAGTCACTTCTCAAACTGTTTTCAGAATGAGCCTTGGTTGGTGTGGCTCAGTGGATTGAGTGTTGACCTGCAAACCAAAGGCTTGCTGGTTTGATTCCCAGTCAGGGCACATACCTGGGTTGTGGGCCAGGACCCCAGTAGGGGTGCACAAGAGGCAACCACACATTGGTATTTTCTTCCCTCTTTCTCTCCCCCTACCCCTCTCCCTAAAAATAAATAAATTAAAGTCTTTAAAAAAAAATGAATCACCAAGTTTCTGCTATGTATGCTTTCAAAAAGCTTAAGGTAACATTTTGTTTTGATAAAAATTTTTAAGAAAACTTACAACATACTAGGGTGTGGCTAAGTCATCTAAAGCAGTCTTATGTCACATACCTAAACATGCACCATAAGAAAGAGGAAAAGCTGCATGAGAGATAGTTCATGAAGTGCTGGCTTGAGGAAGGATGATGGTCTTTGTCAAAGACAAAGTTCTGTCTTTGTCAATTTATGTGTGACATTTAGAAAGTGCATTATTGGAAGAAGAGAGATCCCTTGAAAATGAGGGAGAGAAAGTTTTCATGGGGGCTCTGACATGTCTTTAATAGATGGGTTATTATTCCCAAAGACCCATGACTTCAAATCTACTGTGAATTTAGTGGTTTTAGTTAAAGTTTAGAAAAGAAACCCAACAACTAAGTAGCTCTTCTATGCTTCAGTGAGCCTTGAACGGAAGATGGTGACTCTCACAGCGACCGCCCAGCCTGGAGCTGTGGGACCCAGCAAAGATGCAGCGGGGGTCTTCTCGTTGGAGAAGTTTCAGAAAGCCACAGCCCCAACCAGGCCACCTGCATTATCAGACACGGAGAAGGGCAATCACTCCACCTTTTGGGGACCAGAGATTCAAACTGAGCCTGTGATGCCAGGTAAGGACTTGAGACAGGTTCTCCACAGAGAGCCTTATTGTCTGTAATGACACTGGCTGAAACTTAAGGTTATATTTGAAGAGCGTTAAGGAAATATCTCGAAAGAAAGAAGAGTTAAAATGAAGAATTTAGCCAAAAGAAAAAAGAAAAAAAAACCTGACATTTGCACTGGTTATTTATAGTAAGAAACACTTACAAAATACATTCTTACATTCATACCTAGGTACACATTCCAGAAGTATCAATATGTTTATTTGTAAATAAGTTAGAGTTAGAAAGTTTTTTATTTTTAATCCTCATGTGAGGATGTGCTTATTGCTTTTAGAGAGAGGGGAAGGGAGGGAGAGAGAGGGAAACATTGATGTGAGAAACATCAATAGGTTGCCTCTCATATGCGCCGCAGCCGGGCACCAAACCCACAACCTAGGCAAGGCATGTGCCCTGACTGGGCATCGAACCCACGACCCTTCAGTTTACAGGGTGACACTCCAACCAAATGGGCCCTACCGACCAGGGCTAGAGTTTAAAGTGTTAACACCTATGTTAAGGAAACTAATGCCCTAAGGGTTAAATTCCATATTATTTAGAGATGAAGCAGTATAACCCATATGTATTCACGTAAATCCTCTTCACACTAAGCAAGTAAGTGAAAAGAAAATGTCATCTCCTGTTGAAATGGATGCATGTGCTAGCAATTTAGTGTTGTGCTTCCAGTTTGACTAAACCTGTAATTTATAGTTTAAATAAGGCCAGTAATATTTTTAAATGTATTCACACTGCTGAAGCATTATAAGATTGTGTCGTTTTAAATTTCTTTTTTATACATTTATAGCTGCATGATGACATATGAGAAATACAGATGACCCCATTGGTGTATGTCTGCTTTTGCAAATATTTTCAGTACTCAAACTCCGCACACATTAAGATGAAATAATTTGTCACTATTTTAATAACTTTTTTATGGAAATTATTTGTCCATTACAGAAGATACAGAGGATGCAAATAATAAAAAAGAAAATGGCTTAAAATATCACCTTTTATTGAAAACAAATTTTAATGTTTTGGTATCTTTGCTTCCAATATTTTGCTTATCTACTTTGTAGATTTTAAGTACCTTCATACAAATATGTTTGCAAAAATTCCAAACAGGGCCTTTTTTTCCCAACAGTTCAGATTAGGCACACTTCAGACACCTGCTTCCGATTATGAGGAATTTGGTCGATTCCTTGTTGATACTGCCGCCTAATGGCCAAATTCATCACTCCAGCCCTGCCTTGGGATTTTAGTCCATTTTCTCTACAAAGAGTAGACAGTCACCTAGGAAACAGAGTCAGGGGAGGCCAAGTGATTTTGGCAGGAGGGATGAAGAGCTGGTGGAGAAAACTGAGTTTTCAGAGGCTAGGGTGGATGAACTCCTGCTGCGTCCCTGAGGTAGAGGGGCCCTCGTGCATGAATGAATTCACGGCAGGCAGGGTGGAGACCAAAGGCCAGGTCTTCCGGATTAGGTTCCAGTCCCAGCTCTGCCTTTAGAACCTTGAGAGACAAGTTGCTTCATATCTCTACACCTCAGTTTCCTCATCGGTTAATAAGGGATTTCAACCAGATGCCCTGTGGCCCCACCCAGCACTGAGTCTGTTTCAGAGACTCAGGTTAATTAGCCTCTAAAAAGGCCTATGTTTGATACTGGCTTTAAGTATCAAACTTATGAGCATTTTTAATGTCCTTCCTTTAAGTCCATCTTAAAACTATAAATAAAGCTGTATTTTCATGTCTTGTTTCCTAAAGTTTCTAATGTACCCTCAGTATGTGTTCTACTTATTTTCCACAGATAGTGGTTCCTCGGGGAAGAACAGAAAAGAGGAAAATTATATTTTTGAGTCAAAGAGCAATCGAGGAGGAGTGGAACACCCAGCCCCAGAAATAGGTAAATACACACTGCGGAGATGCAGGCTGGAGAAAGGAGCTACAGGATCACACACCCTCTAGCTGAGGATACTAGATAAAGCTTCAGCAGCTCATGACAAGAGCGGTGGCCTGTGGACCAGAAACGCACTCTCTTAGATAAGTGCCTTAGATTTGAGAAGCATTAAAAAAAGGGAGGGGGGGTGGGGACAGTGCTTGCTGACCGATCAAAGATGGGTAAAGAACAGTGATTTCTTAGAGCTCATAACAAGGATAATCACAAATGACATGTGTTCTTCAACCTACTAAATCGATGATATAAATGCTTGCAAAACATAAAAGGGAGGCATAGATTCTGGAAGGGTTAGAATAAAAAGGAACTGTATGGTCATGTCCTGCATCAAGCTTCACTTTTGGACCCTTACACTAAGTCACCTCACTTCTTCCGACCTCAGCTTCCTCTTTTATAAGCAGCCCTTTCCAAGTATAACACTGAGTCATCTTCACGTCATAGCGGTTAAGAACATGGGCTCTAGAATGAAATGCCATAGCTCAGATCCTTGCTCCAACGCTAAACCCTATGACCTTGGGCAGGTTATCTTATCTCCCTGGGTCCCAGTTTTCTCTTTAGGAAGATGGAGGTAATAACCATGCCTGCCCCACAGAGCTGTTAGGGAGAATAATTGGGACACTTAACAGAAATGGCATTCAGCACAGTGCTTGGCTCATACAGTGCGCCGTATGAACGGTGGCTAGTACGACTGAGTTGTTTATGACACAACAAGAGGAAAGGTCTTGAGTACCCAGTTCTCTATCGAAGTGTTCTAGTGACAAAGACAGAAGACAACAGGAACAGGGAGACTGTGTAGGAGGTAGAGGGAATATTTAGTAAATGGAAAAAAGGTATCTTAATTCTATAATTTTGGTTGTTTTTAACTAGAAAAAAGACACTCCACATAGTCCTGTAGAAAGTCAGGTTTTAGTCCCAAATCCCAAAACCAATTAGTTAGTTTAGGAACAAAATATGATTCTTGAGTCATAGACCTAAAGTGAGAAAACATTATTTTTTTACCTTAGAGTGTTCTTTGTGATATCTGGACAATATAAGTATGATTTTAAACAACAGATGGCTCAACTATGCCAGAGAGCAAACACCTGGATGCCGCTAGGTCTGCTGTCCTGCTGGACTTGTCCCGAGATGCCCGTCCCATGAACAGAGTACCCAGTCCGCCCCATTGGTTGTTTCTGAGAAAAACTATCATGATGTAGCTTTAAAGGGTTAGAAAATTTTAAACCTCAAATTAACCAAACTAAAAACATGAAGAAGTATTTAAAAGTCAAAAGTAATTTGAGCACCCTAGCAAGTACTTTGTGGGAGATTTCATTTTCCTTGTCATCAAAGCATTAAACAAGAATTAGATTTGACAGTTCAGAAAACTCCCCTGTTGTATGTCTGCATGTTTTATTGTTACCCTGAAGCATAAACACCTGTGCTCATCTTTAAATAAGTCAGACACATGGAGAAGGGCAGCCTTTAACCATTTTCCTGCCCTGGGCAAGCAGGGGTTGACCCAAGTCTGTCCGTTGTCTCATTCCCGCGTGGCTCGTACAGGAAGATGCAGCCCTTAGCCATTTCAGAACTGCCTTGCTTGGGACGGCCATTTGGAAACTCTAGTAGCCAAAGCCCAAAATGTCAGAGAAATTCTGCAGTGATTCCCGAGTCCTCCAGAGGGGCTACTGTGTGTGGAATGTATGAGCCAGCTCTAGAGTCCAATTCTAGACCATTGGTTTATCACAGATCTCTTTACCTTTCACAATTCTCTGTGGGAATCCCAGCCTCATCCAGAACTTTGTTCGGTACCCAGCAGTCAGTAATGCGTCTTCCACATGCCCTCCTCCTGCGTCCAGACACTTCCAGATAGAATCTTCTTGGGAACTTTACCTGGGGTTCCACAAATACACCAGTAGTTGAAATACCATTAGTATGTACTTGGCTCCAGGTTCTCTTGTCTTGAAGGGGAGGCCACTCTACCTGGAAACAGTTTTAAACCCAGAAAGCCAAGCTATCAGGAGTGAACTTCCTCAGCAACCCACCCCGAAATGTTCACCCTTGTCTGTTTGCACCCACCTTCTCGTCCTGTCCTGCAGGACTACAGGAACAGTTGTCCCTTCTCCCAAGGTCAGTCTCTCCCCTAACGTTGATGTAGCCCCTTATCTTTGCAGGTACATTCCTCCATCATTTATTAACCCTCCTGTTTTTAATCTGTCTCTCTACTGGCTCATTGCCCCAACAGTGGCAGACACATTCAGATCTCTCCCCACATACTGGTGTCCGTCCGTCTTCAGTCTCCCCATAAATGAATTTCCAGCTGCTGAGTCCAGTGGCCTCCCTAGGCTTCACCTCACCTGACCCTCCATAGCACCCCATTCAGCTGAGCACGTTTCTCTCGGAGTAGTCTCTTCTGTCTGTTTCCAAGACTCTTTCCTCTCTTGGCTGCCCTCCCATTTCTCTGACCTGTCTTTTCCTTTCTTCTTGGTTCTGTCCTTTTCCTGCCCTCTTAAATGTTGCTGTTGCTTAGGGCATCGTCCCTGGCCATTCTTCCTTTCTCTCTGGTGATCTCACCCACCTCTGCGGCCGCAACAGCCAGCTGGATGCTAAAGGCTCCCACATATTTAGGCCCAAATAATCCATGAGCCTAATAGGAAATTCTACCAGGATCCCCTTTAGAATCTCGATTTGAAAAGGTCAAAAAATAAACGTATCTCTCCCACCCACCCAAAAACCTCCATCGTGCATCCAGATCACTCAAGCAAAAACCTGGTGAGCCAGATGCATGGGCCACGCCTCACGCACCTGTGCTTCCTGAGAACGGAAGGGTGGAGGCGATAAAGCACGGGACAGTGCGGGCGCTCTTTAGCACTAGCTTATCCTCTTTGATTACCAGTACTTAGCTCAGGGCTAGGCACCTGACTGGTCATTAATGCAGAAGGAATGAGTAAATGAATGAAAGAAAATGTTACAGAAAAGGCTTTTGCTTCTCCAGTTCCACCAGTTGGCAAAACCCTTGGAGCTAAATATAGCTCTACCACCTCATCTGCAAGACTGGCTGACTACAGAGCAGGTCAGACTAAAAATAGGGCCTCCTGAACTTGGTGAGACTGATCTGGTTTTTACAGGTTTGACTGTTTTAAATTCTACATGTAAGTGATAGCACATAATAATGGCTCTCTCTGACTTATCTCAGTAAATAAGCCACAGGGAGCTGATGCACAGTTTAACGAATACAAACAATAATACTGTAGTATAATATAATGTGATGTGATAAATATTGCTTCAAGGTCAGTTATATTACAATATATAAACATATCAAAGTAACAGGCCGTATACCTTAAATTTACAAAATGTAACATACCGCCCTGGCGGGGTTGCCCAGTTCATTAGAGCATCATCCTATACACCAGGCTATGGATTCAGTCCCTGGTCGGGCACGTGTGTGACACAGCCGATCGATGTTTCTCACATTGGTGTTCCTCTCCCTCTCCCTCCTTCAAAATCATTGAATATGTCCTCGGGTGAGGATTAAAAAGAAAAAAAAAAGTAACATATCAAATTTATCAGATTTTTTTTCTTAAAAAATCACTGATCCATGGCTCACCCTGTTCCTTCCAGACCCCTGCCAGCCTCTGAAGCGGGGCTGTCCAACCTGCGACCCATGGGCTGCATGTGGCTCGGGATGGCTGTGAATATGGCCCAATGCAAAATTGTAAATTTACTTAAAACATGAAATTCTTGTGTGTGATTACATGTTGCAATGTATTTAATGTGCGGCCCAGAGAGGCCGAAAGGCCGGCCACCCCTGCTAGAGGCTGCGTCTAGTCTGGGTGTATTGGAACAACTCCACAGGAAACCCTGTGAAGGAAGAGTTATATTTTTCACCCCCTCAACTACCCTTAGCCAAAATTACACCAGTATATCCATTTTGAAGTTAGTTTTCAACAGTGGTTCTACTGGCTGAAAGTAGGTTCCCTGAATTTAGAAAAGGCAATAAAAATTTTAAAGCCCTACCTAGAACAATAAATCGGTAGTTAGTCCATATTTATTTTAAGAGACAATGATCATGTGTGGATCCATAAATGTAACTTATGACTACAATGAAAAAACCATGGTCACAGTGTTGTCTATTTACAGGACATCTATTACAGGGAATATAAGGGCGATCTGATTGCAACATTTGTACCCACTGATGCCACTGAATTCTGTAGGAGCCTGGTAGAGAATGTGGTTTTAAAGAAGTCTGGGTGTGAGACCCAGACCTGCCATTTACAAACTCTGTGCCCTCAGGCCAGTTACTTAATCTCTTGGCACCTCAGTTAATCTGCAAAATGGTGGTAATAGAGTATCTACTTAAATTCTTCAGATTAAATGATATAGAGCATGCAAAGTGCATATCAGTGGCAAATTGTAGCTGTTACTGTTCTTAATCACTAACCTACCCTCTTCCTTTCCACCTGTTCACAGGTGCAGTGCTGCCCCTGACGCTGGGTTTGGCCATCACTGTGTTGCTGCTTCTCATGGTCGCCTGCCAACTGCGCCTGGTGAAACAGAAACTTAAAAAAGCTCGGCCCATTACATCTGAGGAATCTGACTACCTCATCAATGGGATGTATCTGTAACTTTAGTAGCTGGGACAGGGACATGTTTCACTTATAATTGATACATATGTTGGGTTTTGGATATTTAGAGCTTGCTTTTAATTGGGCTAAGGAAGGTACAGAAAACCGAGAAGATTCTACAAGTCCCAAACCTTTGCTCTTACTTATTGTAGAAAGATTTTCCTTGGGGAGTATGTGAAATATTTAAATTTAGGGGAGTCTATATGGTTAAAGACTTTTACAAATCTAATTCTGATTTATGTAAGCTGTTCCAGAAAACAAATTTGTAGTTAGCCAAGGCAGAAAATTTAGTATCTCAAGAGGTGGCCTTAGAATGGCAATGTCAACAACCCTTTACTTGTTGGAAGCCGACCATGGGCCCCTGGCCGGCCCGTACCCCCTCGTGCCCAGCCTCCCCTTGTTCTGTGGCCCGCCTAGACCTCACCTCAAGCTTCCATAGCTCTCCTTTCTCTTTTCCCCCTCAAAACCTGTTTCTGAGAATGGCTCTCAAGTGAGTTTACACCTTCCATGAGATGTCGCCTGTGGCAGGAATACCTCAGTTACGGACCTCCCGCCCAGGTCAGTGACGGGGAAGGTGAATGTGTGTGCTTTCCAACACCGCCGACGCCGTGTGGGTGGCTGCCTCCATAGGCTGACCATTGGGAGAAAAAGTTCAGGCTGAATTATAATAGCTCTAACATGGTTCTGAAGTGATAAGGGAAATCAAAGTGGAAGCAGAGAAGCTGGCAGGTCAAAAACTGTAACAGCAACTTAGCTGGGGGCAGAGTGAGCAAGGCCTATCAGCACTTTCTGGGATCTACCCCCACGCTGCTTGGCGGTCCAGAGCACAGCGGCCCGTTTTCGCAGGCACCAGTTTTCAGCATAGGTCTGTGTCAGTGGGAGAGAAAAGTGCATTTAAACTGAAAAGCAGAACAGAGTGGATTTCTGGGTGCCACTTTTTGTAAAAGTGTTGCATGTTTACGTATCAGCAGGTTTTTTCATCCAGTGGAATGAAGTTTTCCCATTATTTATATATAATGTTATAAAATATTATGTGTAATCAGCTAATGCCAGGCTTATACATTCCCAGAGCGTAAAGCGGTTTTGCACAAATTCATCTTTACAGAAAACTGGCATCTAGCTTAGCATCTCTTTCTTTTAATTTGTAGGATTTTAAAGGCAAATTATTTCCATAATCACCTAATACTAGAATTATACATTTTCTAGAAATTATCTTCTGAGCGGACTATATAAAGTGGTGCCTACACTCACATGATATTCCTATTTATATAATAAGGGGTTGGTTAGTTTGTTTTACCGTTAAGTGGAAAATCTTTTAAAATTCTTGAAAATACTATAGAACACATTATTTTCAGACTGAAACTGAGGTAGGTTGTTCCTTTAGCAAAAACCTTAATTTGGGTTGGAGATATAACTGAATATATTAACAAATGGAAAGTTCTAGAAAAGCAGATTTTTTATTTCCTAAAAAATTTAAGCATTTTGTTGAAAGTTTAGAATTGAGCAAAGATTTAAATTTCTCAAGGGCAGTTAAGAGAAATGGCAGTGCCAATGACCTTCGAAAGGATTTTTACATTCTGCGATGCTGCAGCCTTTGTTTTGGATAGCCATACCCAATAAAATAAAAACTGTTGAGGCGTCTTTCCGCATATCTTTTATACATGGAGAAATTAAACACAGTTTCGTATTGCTATGATGTTGAAATACTTGAGAAAAGATGTCCCGTGTATAGTAGTTCACTAATAAATTGTACTTTATTCTTAAGTCTTTACAACTCTTTAATATAAGTTGCCAATATTTACCAAGCTGTACTATCTTCCTGGATTTAACCATACCAACTATATTTTACGAAGACAGAAATTAAGAATTACAGCAGCAGAATCGAGATCTTCAAAATACTGCTATTGTCAGATAGACTGAACAGGACTTGTTTAAGTGAGCTTACCTGTTGATTATTATGATGGAAGGAGGTCTGCATCTAAGATAATTAAAAACAATTTTAAAGGATAAGTTGTCCGCGATTTCTCTCTCCAACATGTTCTCATGTTTCACATCTCTTTTCCTGAGAAAAGGCCCACCAAAGCTATCTTTCTGAAAACGTAAACTTTTTTCCTTCAATCCTGAGTACAAGCAGACTACAGCTACTATTGCTGTCCTTCCACAAGCATTTTAATGTTTCAGGTCACCCGAGTATCAAATATGTTCTCTTCCGTAGGAAGTAATTTTTTCACCTTTCTCCCACTGACTTTTCAAAATATGTGATAGGCTCCACCATTCGCGTTCACACCAACCAACACCCCCTTTCAGTCACTGGTGGCCATCCGTGTTGCATTTTCCCACGCTTTCCCACAGTGTCAACAGAGAAGAGCATATTTCTACTTGTGCCTCAGTTTTGCTGCTCAGGGCAGGCCTTGTTAACGAACTAACTGGATCGCACCTGTATAAACACGTGCTACAGTGCAGCGAGCCCCAGAACACAGGCCCCATCCTCTTCTTCACATGTCCCATCCACATTCTACTGATGACATGTCTGTCACATGAGCATCTAAGCCTGAGGTTCTGTAACATGGGGTCATTATTACATGATATTGTCCCTAAGCAATTTCTTATTTTGGTTTTTGCTTTTTTGGGATTATGCTACTTTACCTAGCAGAATTACCCCAACTATTTTCTGGACTCCAGGTTTTCTGCAACTGTTGGCATTAAAATTGAATGAGAATTTCCAACCAAAAACTGCCCAAGCCAAATTCAAAAATGGAAAAGCTGTTTCCAGTTTGCTGTTCACAAATGTTCTCACTTCTCTTTTACAGCAACTGTGTTGCTAACTGATTCTTGAGTACTGGCCCCATTTCCCAGCTCTTTTGCCCTACTTGATTCTAGTATTCTAAAGATGAATGCATTGTCCCAGTATAGCTACTTTAACAGTGAACACTTACAAGATTCTTTGACTAAATATGAAAACATCAAGGAAAAAATAAGGCTAGAGACACCCCAAAGCTAAAAGTGTTCAGGAATGGACTGAATGACCAGAATTGAGCCTTCTCCCATATTTGCTTTATTTAGGTCTAAGTATGTCTTCCTTCCTACCTATTTTAATTCTCAGATCACATCAGTTTTTCAGTCTTGCATGCCACCACACTATAAAATGGAAAGATACCAATTTAAAATATCACTCCGCTTAAATATGTTTTTATAAAGTCATTTCAAAATTTAGAAAACTTCTCAAAACAAATTTGAATACAAAAAATATCTTAACTTTTACCATAAAGCTTAAGGAAAATTGTGTTGAGTATATGGACTTAAAAAGTCCTCTCTCCAAAAAAAAAAAAAAAAAAAATCAACAAAACAGCAGCCTTAAAAGGCACATTAGATCAGGAGGAGTTGATATTTTCAGAGCATTACACCCCCAAACTGCAGGATATACATTTTTTTCACATGCACATGGAACATTTTCCAGGAATGACCATATGTCAGGCCATAAAACAAGCCTCCATAAATTTAAGAGGACTGAAATAATTTCAAGCACCTTCTTTGACTACAATGGTGATAAACTAGAAATCAATTATAAGAAAAAAATGAAAATGAACATATGGAGTCTAAATAACATGCTACTAAACAATGAATGGGTTAACAATAAGATCAAGGAAGTGATCAAAAGATAACTTGAGACAAACGAAAATAAACACACAACAACCACAAATTGTGCAAGCAGTCCTAAGAGGGAAATCTATAGCAACAGAGGTCTACCTCAAGAAACAAGAAAAATCTCAAATTCACAGTCTAACTTTCACAGCCTAAAGGAACTAGAAAAAGAACAGTAAAGTCCAAAGTGAATACAAGGAAGAAAATAATAAAGATTACAGCAGAAATAAACAAGAGTCTTAAAAAAATACAAAAATACCAATGAAACCAAGATGTAGTTCTTTGAGAAGATGAACCAGATCGATAAACCTTTAATCAAACCCATCAAGAAAAAAAAAAAGTATAAGTAAATAAAATCCTAGAAAATATAAGCTCCCAAGGCTGAATCCAGAGGAAGCAGAAAATCTGAACAGACCAATTACAAACAACAAAACTGAAGCAATAATAAAAAAAAATCCTAATAAACAAAAGTCCGGGACTGAATGGCTGCATGGGTGAATTTTACTGAACATTAAAAGAGGAGCTAATAGCTATCCTTCTCAAACCATTCCCAAAAATTCAAGAGGAGGGAAGACTCTCAAGTTCATTTTATGAGGATAGTATCCTGATTGCAAAGTCAGATAAAGACATTACAAAGAAAGAAAATTACAGGCCAATATCCCTGATGTACACAGATGCAAAAATCCTCAACAAAATATTAGCAAAGCAAATTCAGCAATACATTAAAACGATCATACACCATGATCTAGTGGAATTTATTCCTAGGATGCAATATCTGCAAATTAATTAATATGTTACACTGCATAAACAAAAGGATAAAAATCATATGACCATATCAATAGATGCAGAAAAGCATTTAACAAAATCCAGCACCTGTTTATGATAAAAATTCTTAGCAAGTGGAAACAGAGGGAACGTATCTCAACATAATAAAGGACAAATATAACAAATCCACAGCTAACATCATACTCAACGGGAAAAACTAAAAGTATTTCCCTTAAGATCAGGAACAAGATGGGATATTTGCTTTCACCACTCTTACTCAACATAGTACTGGAAGTGCTAGCCTCAGCAATCAGACAAGAAGAAATAAAAGGTACCTAAGTTGGCCCTGGCTGGTGTGGCTCAGTGGATTGAGTGCTGGCCTGTGAACCAAAGGATTGCTAGTTTAATTCCCAGGAAGGGCACATGGCTGGGTTGCAGTCCTGGTCCCCAGCAGGGGGCATGCAAGAGGCAACCCACACATTGATGTTTCTCTCCCTCTCTTTCTCCCTCCCTTCCTCTCTTTCTAAAAATCTTTAAAAAAAAAAAAGTACCTAAATTGGAAAGTAAAACTGTCATTATGAAAATGACATGATACCAGACATAAAGAACCCGAATTTCCACCAGAAAGCCACTAGAACTGATAAAGGAATTCGGTAAAGCATCAGGATACAAAATAAACATCCAGAAATCAGTTGCATTATTATACACCTATAGTGAACTATCAGAAAGGGAAACTAAGGAAACAATCCTACTTACAACTGCACCAAAAAACAAAATAAATACCTAGGAATAAATCTAACCAATGAGAGAAAAGACCTGTACTTCAAAAATTTTAAGACGCTGAAGAAAGAAAGAAGATACTAATAAATGGAAGTATACCATGCTCATGGATAGGAAGAATTAATATCATTAAAATGTCCAGAGCAATCTATAGATTCAACACAATTCCTACCAAAATACCAACAGCATTTTTCACAGAAATAGGATAATCCAAAAAATTGTATGGAAACACAAAGACTCCAAATAGCAACAGCAATCTTGAAAAAGAAGAAAGAAGTGGAAGGAATCACACCACCTGATATCAAACTATCGTATTTTGCTGTGTATAATGCACACTTTTTTGCCCAAGTTTTTGAGGGAAAAATAAGGATGCTCATTATACATGGGTAGTACCTGAAATACCTTGAATCTGTTGTTTTGTAATTATTTGTTACATAAAATTTCTTATACCATAATATGTTCAAAAATAAATGCTAAAACTTTATAGTACAAAAAACAAGTATCTAAATATAATTGAATTAAAAATTAAAACAAAAGATTTTTTCCTGAAAGTTTGGTCCAAAAACATGGGTGTGCGTTATATACAGGAGCACTTATACACACAGCAAAATACGGGGTATTACAAGGCCACAGTAATGAAAACAGTATGGTACTGGCATAAAAACAGACATGTAGATCAACCGAAACCAACAGAGAGCCAAGAAATAAACCCACACCTATGTGGTCAATTAAACTATGACAAAGGAAGTAAGAACATACAATGGGTCAAGACAGTCTATTCGATAAATGGTGGTGGGAAAATTAGAAAATGAAATTAGACAACTTTCTTACACCACATATAAGAATAAACTCAAAATTGATCAGACTTAAATATAAGACCTGAAACCATAAAACTCCTAGAAGAAAACATAGGAGGTAAAATCTCAATCACTTCTTCTTCTTTCCTTAAAGATTTTATTTATTTTTAGAGAGAGGGGAAGGGACAGAGAAAGAGGAGAGAAACACTGACATCTAAGAGAAACATCAGTCGGTTGCCTGGGGACGAACCTGCAACCCAGGCATATGCCCTGACTGGGAACTGAACAGGGACAGTGTTGCACAACCGAGCCACACTGGTCAGCGCTCGGACACTTCTCTCAGGAATATTCTTCAGATGTAACTCCTAGCTAAGGAAACAAAAGAAAAAAAATAAACAAATGGGACTAGATCAAACTAAAAAGTTCTTGCACAGCAAAGCAAACCATCAACAAAATGAAGACAACCCACAACAGGGTTAACTTGGAATTTTGGCAAGCTCTTTGATCCATAATGTAATTTCTGGTAAAATCCTGACATGATAATCACGGAAAACCTAAGTAAACAAATAGTGCTAGCAAGAGATTACTGCAAGTGATGTGATCCCTTGGAAGGTAAAGTGTTCAACGTGTGGGAATTCAAATAAAAACGTCCTCAGCTGCCTCTAGATTGCTGTCCCTTTATACTTAAAGTGTCCTCAGTATTGTCATCACTTGCTCTTTGGACAAAAAAAAAAGAAAAATTATTCTGATACCCATTCTATGGGGTGACTCCACCTGAGCTGAAAATGAGTTCTTCAGATTCAGCAGCTTTAGAACTGAGAACTTCCTCTCATGTAGGGAAAGGAAAATGAAAGGGAGGGGTAAGGAAAAGAGGAAAAGAGAGAGGGAGGAAGGGATTCACTGAATCAGCACAGCTCTCTATGGCAACTTAATCAGATTTTCTTTTCTCACCAAGCAAGAGGCGTGCTTTAGAGCTGTGGCCCAAACAACACAAAGTCAGTTAAGATGAAGCCAAAATGCCGAACCAGCAGCTACTGCTGTAACAATATTAGAAGGATTAAGGATAAGGAAATTAGCAGATTTGCCTACATTTTTATTACATAACAATACACAAGCACAATTTTCTTTGAGCCCCATGGGCCAGCCATTTTTCTTCAAGCAGGATTTTTTTTACTGGCACTGTATTTGAGCCACTCTTCAAATACAACAGGGACAAAACCCTGTTACCTCCTGAAAGGTGGTGAGAGAAATCAAGAGGTAAATCTAAAACCAATCCAAACTTAGTTTACTGCATATAGTTCTTTAATAACACAGTAAGCTATAGAAAATTATGATTTATACCCTGTAAATAAATTTTAGCACTCATCTAAAATAAGCTACTGATGTTTTGAACTCCATTTAGAATGTTTTTTTAAATTACCCATGGTTATTTTATTTATAAAACTACTGTTCGATTACCATAGACATGGGTTCTTTTAATGCTATACTGAGCTATTGGAAATTTGTTAACATTTAGCTGAAAACCAGAAGCGCCCACCTCTCTAATGAAAAGATACTAAGAAGCTTTATTTCTTGGCCGTCTGATGCCAAGGATGTCTTCAAAGAAGTCAAGAGCATTAAGTTATTATTAAAGAAATGTTACTCTATTTGAAAATACACTGAATTTTTAAGATGCTTAGTATAGGTACATTTTAGTCAATTTAAAAAGTGTAATCAACTTTTTTTTGAACAATGAATTTTTTTAAAATTCAAGGCAATGGGAATTTAAATATTTCTGTGGAAGTCAGTGTAGTATTTTCCCTCAAATGTCACTTTTTTTCCCCCTAATATTACTGGTTGGGAAAAGTTGAAACCTTCATTAGAAACTCGAATTCTTACTTTTAGTTCTTTAGATCCAGACAGCTAGATTAGGCCTTTAATAAAATTAGATCTGTAAAAAAGGCCTTGTTTCAATAGGATCTCACTAGACTGGAACTTTTAAAAATATTTTCATTGTCGCTCTTCATATTATTAAGGACAACTAAAGTGCTAAAATATTTTAGAAATTATGAGTAGCAAAGGTTAGAGATTTATCTTTGACCAACACATACATATATTCAAACATCTTAAAGAGAATAGCTCTTAAACCTAGTTAAAATTATGTCCATCTCTACCCATTTATATATATTCCCTTAATATTCATTCCTATTTATTCAATATTTTAAAATTTTAATTCATAAAAGTGTAAAAGTCTAGGAGCAATGCTTGGCATAGTATCTGCCTACAACAACCAGGCGGCCCTCTGTCCTACCAGGTCTATACGCTGTCCCCACCACGAGACTGTAAACTCATGAGAGTAAGGGCCTTTTTCTATCCCAAGACCCAACATAGAGATTTACATATAATAAAATGCTGATAATGGCTACGAATGATACAGACGAGTGAATTAGTTTAAGAACTGATTTAAGTCTGCAAGGACACTTAACCTTTGAAACTACCTCAAAAGATGCCGAGTCCTGGACAAAAGGGTTCACAGTCCAGGCCCCGAAGCATCGCCAACAGAGCAAACTGAAGCCAATGATGAAACGAAATTCAAAACTTCTGGCCACCAACTAGGCTAGCTTCCTGTGTCTAAGGCCTTGCCCCAGAAAAGACACCAGTGAAAAGATGTATGCGTAATTTCTAAAGCCATTTTTAAAGACATAAAGAGGTGGGGGAAAGTGCATTGCACCCTCAGCATATGCCTGCCAGTGTCATATGCACTGGCACTCAGCAGACACAAGGGCTTTGCTGGGAATGCTAATTCTGCTAGCTCTAGAGCTCATATTGCTTCAAGTTCTAGAACCCTGAGAAACACTAAGATCCCACTATAAAAGGTAGAAAACCGCAATATTTAAGCATGATTCCAAAGTGCTACTGACTTCTTAGAAACTCACTTATAGTCATTATATTAGCAAATCCTTTATAGGTGAGAGATAGGTTTTGGTAAATTTATCCTCAAACCAGCTCTTCCCTAATCTTCAGTCAATTCATTCGCTCATCGTTCTGCATTTATTGCACATCTACAAGAGTGCAAGCCCTGTTAGGCAAAGAAAAATATTACATGAGGTGTGGTCCTTGTCCTCAAGAAACACAGTCGCATTCATTCTACGAATGTACAGTTGAATCAATGCCATTGCCCTACTCATATTCCACAAGATGGAGCATCAGAGAAACAATTTTTTCTGTGACCTTGGTCAGCATTCTGTACCTGGAGGACATGCTGTTCTTTCTTCCACATTCAAACACCACCAATGCCTCTTTTACTTTTAACTTTATTTGGCAAAGCAGCACTGCATAAACTGTTCAGTGACTAGGACACAGCTTACACAGCATGTTAAATTCATATACATTATCAGCAGCAAATTAGAAACAGAAGAAATAATACTGAGCTACAATTCTCCTATAATTTTTAAAGAGAAAAAGGAAGAATTATGTCAGTCATGTCCAATCTGAACTGCTGAATGTTAAGGGACATCATCTTCCATCTTCTTACAGTTAAATATTTACAATTGCTTAGTTTTAAGGTAACGAAGCAGCTGATTGTATCTACAACATGCTATTCTATGACACCACATCAAAAGCTTTAAAAAGGAAGCTCATCTCTATTTTCTTAGTAGCATCTAATAGACATCCAAAATCAAGAATCTTAACTTGTGAATGGGGGTGTTATCTGATACACAAAAGCAATCTGAAAAATTAATACTGGAACAGAATTAAGTGTCTAGGAAAAGAAAAACCACTCCTCCAAAGCAATTCACAAACTAAGTTTTTCATTTTACAGAACTCTTTCATTTAATATTTTAAAGTAAAACATGGGCATGTTAAAGTTAGAAGAAATGTATACTTTGCATCCTTTCTCTACCAATTTGGCTTTTCTGCCTCTTTGAAGAATTAAAAACCCTATAAAACCACACATTTTCATGCTGAAAATAATAGTGTAACAAAGTCCAAAACAAGCTGTGATGCTGTTGGTTTTCAAAAGCTTTGAGGACTGAGATGAGCAATCCACTGTTATATTATATACTGGTCAAGCTGATGTTGCTTTTACAGTTCGTCCCTGGGGGGAAGAAAGAGAAATATGTAAATAGGAGTTACATACTGCAAGACTTGGCTTTCTAATAGTTTAGATACTACTGTTAAATCAGTAAAAAAAAAAAAAAAGAAAAGAAAAGAAATAATCCACTGATCCCCAAGCAATATATTATTAAAAGGAAAAAAAAAAAAAAGCAAATGGTCTCAAGTCCAAGCAAAAATGGAAATCAGCCACTTCAAACATCTTTCATGCTAATCCAGAATGAAGTATGATACCTACAGGGCCTGAATTCTTTTCTTTTTAATTCTAAAGATAACATTCCTCCTTCAAGACCAAAAATTCAGAGAAATTACTTTTAGATCTAGAATCTTGCTAATACTATTTATTGTAAAATGACAATTTGAGTATTTAAGAATTCAAACACATTTTTACAGTTATAGTCACAAAACTGGAGAAAAATTTATCCTTTCCCTTATAGTACCTGTCAGCAATTGTTGAGTAGGTCAATTTCAACCCAAACTCTTTGGGAGAAAAAGCATCATCTGTAGGTATAATATACCTGTCAGCAGATTTCGTAAGGCAGCTTTATTAGCTCCAAAAGAAACCATGCGCTCAGCCAGGTGTAGCATTGTACCAGCAATTGCCAGTGAGAAGAAGGAAGAAATAAAAATGCAATCTCAAATAAATGGTATGGTAGGTAAATTATACTTCAAAAAAGCTGTTAAAATGAAAAAATAAAGCTGAAAAGCCTAAAAGCTTCATATCTGAGGGTAACCTGAGTGACAAAAACACTCAAGTACTTCAGGGGTAAAAAAAGTTTGATGTTTGCAACAAATCTCCAATGATTCAAGAAAAAAAAAATTACATATATGAATACACAGAGAGGGAAGGAAAAAGTAAATATGGAAAAATGTTAATTATTGGTAACTCTAGATGAAGATTCAGTTCCTTTAGTACTATTCTTACAACTGTTCTGTAATAAAAAAATTTTTTTAAGTTGTTAAAATAAATTTGAAAGAAAGGTAAATTAAGAGCTAAAATATCCCAGGTAAGTGGTGAATTAAGGGATTATCAGGCAGCACTTTTTTAAAAATTGAATTTTGTAAATTGTCCAAGAAAATATTTTAAAAACTTACTTCTCCCACAAGCTATGTTTGTCATACAGTATATAGTCATACTTAACATATTCTTCTAAATATGTAAGTACTATATTTCTCATAGAATAGCTTTGACTTAAAATCATGCATTAAATTATTTATGAGCACTTGCAAAGTGCTATATTCATAAATTAAACTCACTTGTGCTTCTTATATATGAACTGAAGATACTATTATTATTTTTAAAATAATTTACCACATTTTATTTACCTATTGCAAGGCATTAAGGATATTGTAAATAAGTACCCTTACTGCCCAACAACATAGTACAACATTTCCAAATATCCTCTCCATTTAGAAAAAAAAATTTTAAAGAAAAAGGATAAAAACTCTCAACAAACTGGGTATAGAGGGAACGTACCTCAACATAATAAAGGCCATATATGACAAGCCCACAGCTAACATCATACTCAACGGTGAAAAGCTGAAAGCTTTTCCTCTAAGATCAGGAACAAGACAAGGATGCCCACTCTTGCCACTTTTATTCAACATAGTACTGGAAATCCTAGCCAGAGCAATTAGGCAAGAAAAAGAAATAAAAGGCATCAAAATCGGAAAAGAAGAAATAAAACTGTCTCTTTTTGCAGATGACATGTTATATACAGAAAACCCTAGAGACTCCACCAAAAAAATGTTAGAATAAACTAATTCAATAAAGTTGTAGGATACAAAATGAATATACAAAAACCAATTGTATTTCTATACACTAGAAATTATGAACTATCAGAAAAAGAAATTTAAAAAAACAATCCCATTTACAATTGCATCAAAAAGAATAAAAATACCTAGGAAGAAATTTAACCAATGAGGTGAAAGATCTATACACTAAAAACTATAAGACATTAACAAAAGACATTGAAGAAAACAAAAATAAATGGAAAGATATTCCATATTCATGGATTGAAAGAATTAATATTGTTAAAAAATCCATGCTACCCAAAGCAACCTACTGATCCAATGCGATCCCCATCATAATTCCAACAGCATTTTTCACAGAAATAAAACAAACACTCCTAAAATTTGTATAGAAACACAAAAACCCTAAAGCAATGATATTAGAAAGAATAATATCCTGGAGACATCACATTTCCTGATTTCAAACTACATTACAAAGCTACAGTTATCACAACAGTATTGTATTAGCATAAAACACATAGATCAATGGAACAGACTGGAAAGCTTAGAAATAAATCCATACACATATGGTCAATTAATTAAAAGGCCAAGAATACACAATGGAAAAACAATAGTATCTTTAATAAATGGTGCTGGGAAAACTGGATAGCCACATGAAAAAGAATGAAACTGGACCCCTATCTTACACCATACACACAAAAAATTCAACTCAGAATGAATAAAAGGCTTGAATATAGGACCTGAAACCATGAAACTAAACTTATTGTGGTAACCATTTTTCAACATAAACATATACTGAAGTATTATTTTGTACACTTAAAATGAACACAATGCTGTAGAGTCAATTATATCTCAATAAAACTGGGGAAAAATCATATTGTAAAAAAAGTTTAATGACGGGAACAATGCTGATGACATTTTATGAAATGAAAAGAAGATTACAAAATAATGCTCCTGTACAGTCTCAGGATTACAAGAGATGTATCAACACATAGACCTATAAATAAATGAGTTAAAAAATTACCAAAACATTAAATACTGGTTATCTCTGGGTTCCGGGATTATGAGAGATTTTTACTCTATTCTTCGTACTTTTTTTCTATTTTGATAATGCATATGCATCACTTTGGTGTAAAAGTATTGTTGAAAACAAATAGAAGGAAATGTACAGCACTAAAATGAAAAAAAAATTCAAGGTTTTGAAAAAAATTGAAGTTTTACAGACCCATATTTTAACTTTTAGGTACCAAGACAACCAAAAATTTGCTGCCTGTGCATATATTACCGTGTCACATGCTAATTTTCTAAAATATGTATAATATTTATCTTACTAATCTTTCCTGATCTTCAAAATTCTGCATTATCATCTTTGGCTTACATATAGAGATCATTTACAATAACAAGTAGCGTGTCCTAAATTTCTAGAAAGTCTCTTTAAAATCACCATATACGTGCTAAATATTTTTATTAGGTAAACAACTGTATATATTTATTACTTTGCTATAAAATATATAATTATACATGACTTAATTATTTATTAGGTTAATAATTCTAAGCTATTAACATTTAGTATTACATATTCTTTATCAAAAACAAATAAACAGATGTTCTACCATAAAACAATAATTAAAATCCACTGTTTTCTAGTTAATGGGTTTTTTTTAGGTAATAAAGGCTTTGTACAAAGCATCATGAGACATTAAATGAATTTGAAAGCAACAGAATATATGCCTGCCTTTAAGAATGCAAAATATGTCATAATGTTGTAACATCTGTAAAGAAATTTAAAAGGGACAACACAGAACAATATGGAACACACACTCAAATAGATACCCTAGGACCTACACTGTCAATCTTAGAAATACCCAATTGATTCATAACATCTTTTTCATGTGTACATTGCACTTTAAGAAGACATTGATAAAATGCTATGGAACAAGAACCCTGAAACATTCCTCAGTTTTGCAAACCAGAGGTTAACTTACTCCTCTAACTCCTATGGCTATTAAAAACAAAAATAAAATAAAACTTAGAAGATTAACAAAATATCATTTCTACATACATAAAATAAATATACTTATGTAAAATAAAGTAAAAATTTAAAAAGTATTAAGGGTTTATAAAGCAACTAATACAACTATTACACATCTGTGGCCATGAATATAATACCACAGACTCTAGGTCTATGGACTAAACAGCTGGCATTCTCTCCTCTTTTATTAATCCACCAAAGTAAAAGTGACATTTTCTCAAGCATAAGGAGAAATAAGCCGACATTCAGGTTTGGGGTTTTATTTGGCAGTAGATTTTGACATGCCCACTTAATTCCCTTTTTTTCTAAGTAGTTTCTATCACATCTCCTCAGAAAATACTAGACCTCACGCTCTCGCAGGGCTGCAACTAGCTCTGAATTCCCCCGTGAGAAAAGGATGGAAAGCTGCTGAGAAACAAGAGAAGGTTTGTAAGAAAGTACTAGAATGAGTTGTTAAAAATTAATCCTGAAAAAAGTCTGAAGGAACAGAAATCATCTAGCCTGGCAGAAAACTAAGGAGCTTTATAGGGGCATTTAGAAAATCTTGAGACTCTTTTTAATCACATTTTATCCTTATTATAACCACCACCTTAATTCAGGCCACTATCATTTCACCCCTGACTTGCTACAACCACCTCTTGGCACCGACTCTAATTCTGTCCTTTTCCAACCTGGTCTGCATCACAGCCAGTCATCTTTCTGAAATGTACTTCTGATCACTGCCTGGCTTCAACACGCCCATTGCTCTCTACCTCCCTCAAGGCAGAGTCTAAACATACTACACTCAATAGAGCTATTTTCAACCGATGTGCCGCAAGAATTTCTAAAACATGTAATAACTATTTAGCCAGGGGCACTGAGCTCTTTTCCCTTAGATTGTCAAATTGAAAAATCACAACGGCCAACACAAACAGCAGCCATCTGGTGGGAACTGATCAAACTTATACCTAATTT
Organism: Mormoops blainvillei; assembly: GCA_004026545.1. Classification (NCBI taxonomy): domain Eukaryota; kingdom Metazoa; phylum Chordata; class Mammalia; order Chiroptera; family Mormoopidae; genus Mormoops; species Mormoops blainvillei. The sequence goes on along the minus strand of PVJD01000539.1, from coordinate 365,391 downwards.
TTTGTCAGATTGGCAGAAAAATACAGTTTCTGGTGTGCCGCAAAATTTTAGTAATTAGTTTGTGTGCGCCACGAGATGAAAAGTTGAAAATCGCTGCTCTATAGGTATACCTTGGAGATACTAGAGGTTTGGGTCCAGATAACCACAATGAAGAAATATCACAATAAAGTGAGTCACATAAATTTGTTTTCCCAGTGTATATAATGTTTATACTGTAGTCTATTAAATGTACAATAGCATCATGTCTAAAAAACAATGTACACACTGCAATTTTAAAATACCTTACTGCTAACAAATGCTAACCATCACTGGGTCTTCGGTGAGTCATAATCTTTTTGCTGGTAGTGGCTCTTGCCTCAATGTTGTTGACTGCTGACTGGTTGCAGTGGTGGGTGTTGAAGGCTGAAGTGGCTGTGGCAACTTCTCAAAATAAGAACAAGCCCTGGATGGTATAGCTCGGTGGATTGAGCATAAGCCTGTGAACCAAAGGGTCGCTGGTTTGATTCCTTAGGTCACATGCCTGGGTTGCGGGCCAGGTCCCCAGTAAGGGGCATGGGAGAGGCAACCAAACATTGATGTTTCTCTCCCTCTCTTTCTCCCTCCCTCCCTTCCTATCTAAAAATAATAAATAAATAAAATCTTTTTTTTTTTAAATGAAGTTCACGAGATCAATTGACTGTTTCACAAACAATTTCTCTGTAGCATGTGTTGTCATTTGATAGCATTTTTACCCACAGAACTTTTCAAAATTGGAGTCAATCCTCTTCAACCCTACTACCACTTTATCAATCAACCAAGTTTATGTAATATTCCAAATCCTTGTTGATATTTCAATAGTCTTCACAGAATCTTCACCAGTAGATTCCATCTTAAGAAATTACTGTTTTTGCTCATCCATAAAAAGCAACTCCTAATCCATTAAAGTTTTATCATGAGATTGCAGCAATTTCATCACATCTTCAAGCTCTACTATTCTAATTCTCTTGCTATGTCCACATCTGGAGTTACTTCTTCCACTGAAGTACTGAACCCCTCAAAGTCGTTCACAAGAGTTGGAATCAACTTCTTCCAAATTCCTGTTTATGTGAACATTATGATTCTTCCCATGAATCTTGAATGTTCTTAATGGTATCTAGAATGGTGAACCCTTTCCAGGTTTTTCATGAATTTTGCCCAGATCCGGCAGAGGAATCATTATCTATGGCACCTAGAGCCTTACAGAATGCATTTCTTTCTTTCTTTCTTTTTTTTTAAATCCTCACATGAGGACATTGTTTTTTACAGAGGAAGGAGGAGAGAGAGACATTGATGTGAGAGAGTGAAACATCCATTCATTACCTTCTCATATGCGTACAACTGGGGATCGAATCCTCAACCTAGGCATGTGACCTGACTGCAAATCAAACCTGCAACCTTTTGGTCTATGTGACGATGCTCCAACTGAGCCACCATCCAGGGCACAAAATGTATTTCTTAAATAGTAAGACCTGAAATTCAAGATTACTCCATAATCCATGAGCTGCAGAATGGATGTTAACAGGCATAAAAACAATATCAGTCTGTTACATTTTCATCAGAGCTCGAGTGACCGGAGGCACTGTCAATGAACAGTAATATTTTGATAGGAATCTTTTTCTCTGAGCAGTTGGTCTCAACAGTAGGTTCAAAAAGTTCAGTAAACCATGTTGTAAACAGATGTGCTGTCATCCAGGCTTTGTTGTTCCATTTATAGAGCACAGGCAGAGTAGATTTTGCATAATTACTAATGGTCCTAGGATTTTCTGAATGGTAAATGACCACTGGCTTCAACTTAAGCACCAGTTGCATCAGCCCCTAACAAGAGAGTCAGCCGGTCCTTTGAACTAAGCATTGATTTTTCCTCTCCAGCTATGAAAGTCTGTGATGGCATCATCTTCCAATATAAGGAAGGCTGTTTGGTCTACACTGAAAACCTGCTGTTTAGTGTAGCCACCTTCTATATCCCAGTTAGATCTTCTGGATAACTTGCTGCAGCTTCTCCATCAGCACTTGTTGCTTCACCTTGCACTTTTACGTTATGGATATGGCTTCTTTCCTTACACATCACAAACCAGCATCTACTAGCTTCAAACTTCTTTTGCAGCTTCCTCACCTCTCTCAGACATCAGAGAACTGAAGAGTTAGAACCTTCCCCTGGATTAGGCTTTGGCTTAAGAGACTGTTGTGGCTGGTTTGATCTTTAATATACAGACCACTAAAACTTTCTACATATCAGCAATAGGGTGTTTTACTTTATCATTGTGTGTTTACTGAAGTAGCACTTTTAATTTCCTTCAAGAATTTTTCCTTTGACTTGGCTGGTGTAGCTCAGTGGACTGAGCATCGGCCTGCAAACCAAACAGTCGCCAGTTCAATTCCCCAGTCAGGGCACATGCCTGGGTTGTGGGCCAGGACCCTAGTAGGGGGTGTGTGAGAGGCAACCACACATTGATGTTTCTCTCCCTCTCTTTCTCTCTCCCCCTTTCTAAAAATAATTTTTTTTAAAAAAACTGAACTTTTCCTTTGCATTCACAACTTGGTTAACTGTTGGCACAAGAAGCCTAACTTTTGGCCTGTCTCAGTTTTTGACATGTCTTCTTCACTAAGTTTGATCATTTCTAGTTTTTGATTTAAAATGAGAGACATGCAACTCCTCCTGTCACTTGAACATTTAGAGGCCATTACAGAGTTATTAATTGGCCTAATTTCCATATTCCTGTGTCTCAGGGAGAGGAAGAGCGATGGGGAGAAAAGCCGGTTGGTACAGCAGTCAGAACACACTCAGCAGTTAGTGATTAAGTTAATCATCTTACAAGAACAATTATAACAACAACATCAAAAATCACTGATCACAGATCACCATAATAAATATATTGCAGCAATAATGAAAAGTCTGAAATATTTTGAGAATTATTGAAATATGATACAGAGACACAAAGTGAGCAAATGCTGTTGGAAAAATGGTTGCCTACAGACTTGGCTCGACCCAGAGTTGCCACAAACCTCCATTTTGTAAAAAATCACAATACCTGCAAAGTGCAATAAAGTGAATCGCAATAAAACAAGGTATGTCTGTAAATGTTTGTCTTCGTCTTTGGATTTTTCTGGATCTCCCACATGACAGTAAGTTCCACAAGAATGGTCAGTTTTGAAATCGCAGCTGTGTATTCCTGAACTAGCACAGTGCCTGGCAGAGCAAGCACAGATATGCTTACTGAATTAATAAGTGTATTAAGAATGTCCTCAAACTGAGTCCTGGCTGGTGTGGCCTAGTTAATTGAGTGCCGGCCTGCGAACCAAAGGTTGCTGGTTCGATTCCCAGTCTAGGGCACATGCCTGGCTTGCAGGCCAGGTCCCCGGTAGGGGGTGCGCAACAGACAACCAACCACACATTGAGGTGTCTCTCCCTGCCTTCTCCCTTCCCTTCTCTAAAAATAAATAAATAAAATCTTTAAAAAAAAAAGAATGTCCTCAAACTGAAAATTATTTAACAAAACAAATTACCCTTGCTGTCCCTGGTACCTGGGTAAGTCAACTTCCTTTACTGGTTTCCCATAACATTTCCCGTATTTCTTTGAATAGTCCTTTCACTAAAATCAATTCAAAATCTTGGCTGAATATTTCTGTTTCCTGCCTGGAGCCTGACTGATAGTTTATGAACACAAAGAGAAAGAGCAGGCTAATAGTCTCTTAGGATTTTAAGTTAACTGTTGACGTTTTACCCTTTCAAACATCCTATTTTCTAGTAATTTTTACAGCACAATTTTTTTAATATAGCATTTGTTCCTTTTCCAATCTGTTTCACCTTTATATTCTTTTTTTTTAAAGATTTTATTTATTTATTTTTAGAGAGGGGAAGGGAGAAAGAGACAGAAACATCAGTGATGGTTGTCTCTTGTGCACCCCCTACTGGGGAACCTGGCCCACAACCCAAGCATGGGCCCTGACTGGGAATCAAACCAGTGACCCTTTGGTTCGCAGGCCGGAGCTCAATCCACTGAGATGCACCAGCCAGGGTGAAACTTATATTCTTTAGAATTTAAGATTTACTTAAAGTTACTTAAGAGTTACTTAATTAAGTAACTGATTATCTTTGTAATTACAACTACATCTTTGGTTGTAGGAAAATGTACTTGAACAAACAGAAAATTTAACTTAAAAAAATATTAGAAAGTCCTCCTAGTATAAGAGAAAAGTTTCCAATGATGCATACATGTAAAATGGCTCCATTTTTAAAAAGCTGAAGGTCAGAAAGAAAACCAAGTATAGAAACATTGAAATATTTGGTAATTGGCTGAATTACCCATAATTTTAAAATTATTCTAATAAATAAATAAATATTCTAAATTTAATATAAATAGTTTAGTTTTATCAGGGGTGAATGCAGGTATTGTGGAAGCCTAAAGCTTATATAACAGGGGGGAGGGGGAGCCTCTTTGTGAAGAGGGGAAAAAAAGAAAACTAAAAACAAGACTATTCATATAATATTAAGTACAAGGCCAGGAAGGGCCCTAAGCAAGTAAGGCCCTGAGCAAGAAAGTAAGGGCCCTGAAGCTTAAGTTTCATTAAAAATCCACTTCTGGTATCAAAACAAAGTACTTTTTTTCTTTCATTAAATTACAGGTAGAATGCTCAATACTAATATTTATTCTATATATTAATAAAAAGAAAATTTTTAAACTTAGGTAAAAATCTGAACTGTTATTTGATGTCAAATTTCCGTAATTTGAGTGATGTGTTTGCTCCCTTTATACAATAATAACCATACAATTATGTAATGGTATAACCATACTAGAACTAGAAGCAAAGCAAAGAAAGGATGTAACTTGTTGTTAATAACAACATGATTCTCACTGACAAGACTGATAGCTTTTTAATTTTTTTAAAAGAAGTGGCTGTGCTCCAGGTTAGAATTCAAAGAAAACAGCTTTATAACTACATTAGATGAAGAATAAAATGTAATTCCTAGTAAGATAGCCCAGAAATGACCAATCATTTTAACAATCAGAATTTGGTTAAAAGTAAAACTCAGTTTTAAACCGAATTACATTCATTACAATTGATTTATTAAAAAAAATTTGTGCAATTAAACATTCATTCAGAAACAAAATTGGGAGACCTATTAACCTTACAATCACCGTGTTACTTATTAAGAAAATAATTATCTTAAAATAAATACTCTGTCAAATAAAAATAGATTCTAAAACAGGGAAACTGTAAAAGCCTTTCTTATTTTGGCTTTTAATCCCAAGTGGTCTTGGCTAATGTCCCTGTTACTTACTGACTGCACTCCTCCCCGTGGGAGCGAGTGGGGAAAAGAAGAAAGAGGAAGAAATCTGGGCTTCGACCAAAGTAGCCAGACTGTGCTGAGATGTACAACAGAAGTGGGTGTCGTAATGAGCCATGCAGTGCTGAGGACTATGCTGCATGCTGCTGGACCTCTGGGTGGGTTTGTGAGACCTGGGCACTCACTCTGAGCTCACAGAATCCCCTCCCCACCCCAGGACCTCAGTTAAAGAAGGTTAAACACTGGCTGGCCCTTTCTAAAGAAGGGCAACAAGCTTATTTGTTATGGTGGTTCTGAAACAACAGCTGAGCATAAAACAGGCACAGGCTGTCAGACACCTATGAATTTGACTGAAAGAGAAATCGAGCTGAGAGGAAGAATGTCCCCTTTGGGATTCTGACACCTCGGAAAACTGGGACAAAGATATCTTTTCCTTTCTTTCTCTTTATGACAATGAACAGGGCAGGAAATGATGGCCCCTTCTCTTCAAACCAAAGCCTTTACCTCCATGACCTTACAGAAGTTATAAAAATGATTTGTAAATATAGAAACAGGGTGGCTGATGATAAAATCTCCCTAGATAGTACTAAACTGTGGCTGAAAGCCTCTTTAAAAAACACATTTGTGCCAACCAAGTCTCACCCTCCCTTCCCCAAAGATGTGAGTTAAACCAAAAGAAGGGCAGACCATGCAAAACTTTTCTACATTTTTAATGTAGTGAATTTCTGATGTTAAAATGGAGTAGCATAAAAGTGATAACCAAAAAAGCAGCTCTTGCGGTCTAACATCTTAAAATTCACACCCTTTCACCTTGCATGTGTGGAAGAAGAAAGAGCAGAAGATAAAATCACTTCCACCTGGACCACTGCTTTTCTTTATCTGTTAAAGGCACATATATCACTCCCATCAGCGGTTTCATTTTGACACTGCCATCTTGTAGCTTGTCATACTGCTCCAGCATCTGATTTCCACCTGCAGGACCAACTGGCAATATCAACCTTCCACCAGGCTTTAACTGGTCTATTAGCTAAAAGAAAAAAAGAAAACACATACGCACCAAGTTATAGATTTTACATGATGAGTCATTTTACATCTCCATAAACAGCCTCCAGTGTCTATGGGCAGAAAGTACGAATGTACTTTTTCGGTACACACATACTTTGATTGTTAAACATCACTCAGTTCCCCACTCATTTACTTATTTACCTCTCCTACCAGACTGCAAGTCGTTAGATGATAGGGACTGCGTCTTACTCAGCCTTGTGCCCCTAGCATCTAACAGAGTGCCTGGTACAACTGCAATGCTCAAATGTTTAAGCTGAACACATAATATAGAATTATATTCTTGCGAAGGCCAAAGGTAAAGCAAAGTTCCAATGCCTACATGCTTGTTTTGAATCTTTGTGGTTTAGAGGGGAAGTACAGAAATTCTGCAAGGAATCCCTATCATTGTAGAATTTAGGGCATCACTTAACCAAAGCTAAGTGAACCTTGGTTTCACAACAGAATTTAGGACTGCTGGCGCCATGATGAAGGACGGTAGGGCTGGAGCCGCTGCAGCATTAGAATGAGGACTCCCCTGTCCATGAAGAACCAAGGCTGCTCGATGAAAGCCCCTCCAGTCAGTTTTAAAATCATCAGTTACTATTTGACTGTAGCTTTACAGATCACCATTAACCAAAAACAATGAGAAAGAAACCTTACTATGAATAGCATTACACCCAAAGGGTGTCTTAATTAAAATTTTGGTTGTCAGCAAGTTTTTTTTGCCATTTTAATTTTTATAAAGTAATATTTGTAAGGATTGAGTTTTTTTTTAAATGTCAAGGTTTATAATGAAGAACAGCTGGCTGCTTCCCTCCAATCTTGCTTCCTTTTAATCCTTTTAGATGTGTCCTCCACTGTTATTTTTTATTTGGAAGTGCTTATTTCTAAAGCATATCTTTTCTTTTTCTTTTTTTAAGATTTTATTTATTTATTTGTATAGAGAGGGGAAGGGAGAGAGAGAGAAACATCAATGTGTGGCTGCCTCTAGTATGCCCCCAACAGAGGACCCGGCCCGCAACCCAGGCATGTGCCCTGACTGGGAATCGAACTGGTAACCCTTTGGCTCACAGGCTGGCAAATCCACTGAGCCACACGAGCCAGGGCTATTTTTCTTAATTGAGATATAATTGACACATAATATTGTATTAGTTTTAGGTATACGACATAATGACTTGATATATGTATTACGCTGCAAAATGATGACCACATTTTAAGTTCAATTGATATGCATCACCAGTTACAATTTTTTTTTCTTGTGAGGGGAATTTTTAAGATCTACTCTCTTAGCAGTTTTCAAATAATTTCAAATATAGAATTACCCACAGTTACCATGCTGTACAGTATTTAATTTTATTTCAAATTATATACTAAATGAGAACTAAGCTGTTACATATACTCTTCTTTTCCCCAATGCAACCAATACCTTAGTTTTTTTTATTTAAACCATTTTCAGTTGTGACTGTGTAAATTTAATTTGCAGGTGAGCCAAGAGGTATTCAATGATTGTCTCCTTTATTATATTGTACAATAGTTGTTTCTCTGCTGTTAAAAGCTGAAGCTTTTTCTCTTTTTACTCAATTTCCTTTGTAACTGTTTCTAAACTTTGTACATTCCAACAACCTCCCAATGAAATATTTAGTCAAACCTATCAAATTAATGCCTTTTCTTTGTTTGGTAGACTCTCCTGGTACCTTCTTCTGGCTGCTCCAAATCTGGACTGAGGATTCTCCCAGCCTGCTGCACAGCCTTCACCTGGGGACTTCTCTTTGCAATAATACTGGGAACTCTCATCACCTTTCTCCTAAAACAGATGTCCTACCTTCCTGGATCTCATGGCTTCCTCATTTTGGTTGTACCTACTGTCTCTCTCTTCCCTCATTTTTTGCTGTATTATTAAAGCAATTCCTCCAGAAGTATTCTGTGAAACAGTGCATGGACTACTGAAAAGGAGAGCAGTTGAGATTAGCAAGTCTAAAACTATTCTACCTATTTGGCAATATGTGTGGGTACAGAATTTCAGGTTGGAAACCATTTTTAGTTCGGAACTATGATGGTGTGTTCCCTGCATTGTTGATTCTGATGTAGCTATTCTGTAGTCGGATGTCTTTCTGATTACAAATCCTTAACAGGTTATCTTTTTTGCTTTTCTGGAACCTTTTAGGATCTTCTCTTTATATTTAGCATTCTGAAATTTCATGGTGATATTGCAGTTCTTCTTTCTTTTCTTTCTTTAAATTCAGTATACTGGATACTCAATACATCTTTTCATACTACAGAATCATGTCCTTCAGTTCTTGGAAATTTTTTTATTTAGTACTTAGGGCTTAATTGTTCCTTATAAAAATTTCAAGCCGTAGCCCCTCTTTTCAGACCCAGGCCTCATCTCTGATTTCCCAGGTCCTGATGCCTCTGATTTCTACGCCTTTACAGAGGTCTGCAGCGCTAACTGCTTCTACATTGATAGTGCCCTCTGTGGTCTCCATGGCTTGGTTTCATCTATCCTCGAGTCAATTATCACTCCAGCTGCTTTCTATCTTCACGCACTATAGTGTTCAGGATTGCCTAGTATAATCTCCTAGATAGCTGAACATAGTTTGTGTTTGTTTCTTGTTTTTCTACTAGTTTTGGGGTGACATCCAAGAGGGGCATAAATATGGTTACTCCTTATCTTAAAACTGAAAAGTCCCTTCAGCATGTATAAAAGACCCCTATAATACTTGCAAGTGCTACTATGTTTAAAGTTGTATTGAGTTAAAGCTATCAATGTCCTTTGAAATCATCTCAGGGTCTTAGTGGAGAAAATCCTGCACTCAAGCCCCGTCATCTAAACACAGTTCAATTTCAGATTTTGACTGTTTGTACTAGGCTACCAATTTTTTTTTTTTAGTTAAAAAAAAACAAAAACTACTGACCACGTGCTCATATATGAAAATATGAAAATTCTTTGAGCTATTTATGACTTACATATCTTCTCATACAGTGTTAATACTTCCATTAAAATGTGTTAAAAGCAGCCCTGGCCAGGTGGCTTAGTTGGTTGGGGCATCGTGCCATACACCAAAAGGTTATAGGTTCTATTCCCTGTCGGGGCTCATACCTAGGTTGCGGGTTCAATCTCTGGCTGTGGCATGTATGGGAGGCAACTAATGGATGCTTCTCTCTCACACCGATGTTTCTCTCTCTTCCAAGAGAGAAAGATCCCCTTCCTCTCTCTCTTAAATCAATAAACATATCCTCAGGTGAGGATTTTTTTTAAAACGTGTTAAAGCCACTCGTTTGGTAAAAAACAAAAACAAAAAACAGATAACAGAGGTAGATAGAATCAGTGATTTTCCCAAAGTCATTTAACCAGTAAGTAGCAAGTCAATGATTACAAGAAATTCCCCAACTTTTAGCTTCTCATATCTGATCTAAACATACAATAAGAATCCTTTCCAGGTTGGGGAGTGGATCAGACTGCGCAGAAAATGTCATTTGCCATCTAGTCAAGAACTATGTAAAACTCATATATAACAGAAACCTAAGATCGCAATAAACTTAACCAAGAATTATTAAGAGCTGACATAAGCTTATCAGAGCCTTACAAAATGAAAAATCAATTTTGTACTTTAATATTTCCTTGACGATACTATAATATACAATATTGGAATATCCTTTCTTCTCATTGAAACAATGCAAATTCTCTCATTCTGAAGATCAATTCAAGTTCCATTCCTGTATGAATTCTCCTTATCACTCTATGCAAAATTCTTTTGTTACCTTGAACTCCTACAGGATTTTCCTTTTATTCAATATATATCATACACTAATGATAATGATATCACATCACTAATTTCCTGTTATATGTATGATACAACTCCTCTAGGATACAAGCTTTGTGAGGATAAAGTGTATGACAAACACTTCCTGGTCTCTTCCTAACACCTAATAGTCTTGTATATTCTGGTATTAAATAAAATATCAAGTGATTATCATGTCATGAACTCTAGAGGGATTTTCTCAATTCCACTGGCATACTAGTTCTTTGCTAGTTCAAATATTGCTTCAAAAGACAGCCATGAGCTGGGGTTTAGTAATCTTGATGTCATTTATACAATTGTTTGCATATGGAAACAATAATTACCTATTAACTATAACTAATATGTACAACGTAAAAGTCTAATTATATTTTGACCATCATCTAGAAGTCATTCTTCTACAAATCTTTGAGAGTTTTAGTTGAATAAAGCACACAAGCAGAAAAAAAACCAACTCACTGCTTGGGGCACAACTGGGGCTGCAGCGCCTACATGAATAGCATCATAAGGGGCTTCTTCGGCATATCCCATTCTTCCATCCCCCACTGAAAGAAAAAAGGATGCTTTCAATACCTGTTCAGATGTAAAGATTTTAAAGCAGGGAAAGGATAATTTGGTTTTTTTTTTTTTTTTTAAATAAATGATACTGGGACAACTGAATATGCATATGGGAAAAATATATACTTGGACCCCCTACTTTGGACATGCACAAAAGTCAATGTCAAGAGGATCAAAGACCTAAATGTGAAAAGCTAAAATAATAAAGTTTCTGAGAAATAATATAGAGAAATACCTTCATGACTTCAGAGCAGCCTAAAGCAGGACACAGAAAGCACTGGAAAAAATTGGTAAGTCTAGCTACATTAAAATTAAATTTCTATTTATCAAAAAGTACCTACATGAGAGTGGAAAGGCATGCCACAGAGTGGGAGCAGAGATTTATAATATGCATAAACAGACAAAGGGCTAGTCTCTAGAAGTCCTGCAAATCTAAGAAAAAGATAAACAACTCAATATCTGAACAGCCATTTCACAGAAGAGGAAACTAAATGGCCAAACATATGAAAAAGTGTTCAACATCACTGGTTAACAGGAAAATACAAAATTAAAATCACAAAGAGAAACTGTTATACACTCACTAAGTGGGCAAAAAGAAAAAATTAATAATACCAAACGCTGGTAGAGATGTAGAGTAATAGGAATCCTGATACATTGTTGCTGGGAATGTACATTGGTTCAATCACTATAAAAAACAGTTTTGCAATGTCTATGGTAACCCTTAGAACCTATAGTAACACTTCTACAGAAATGAGTGCTTGCATAATTAGTGAATATATGTACGAATGGACTTATGTACACATATGTTTCACAGCAGCATTGTGAATACCCCCAAATTAGAAATAACTCAAAATACCAATCTACAGTAGAATTAACAAATTTTGGTGATATTCTTACAATGGAATGCTATATAACAATAAAAATGAACTACACACAAAAAGTGGATGAATCTTACAAACATAACATTGAATGAAAGAAGTCGTTCATCCTAGAATGTATACTGCATGGTTCCATTTATCTATAGCTCAAAATTAAATTAAATATTATTTTTGGAAGTACAATTAGGTAGTAAATGCATAGAAGTAATAATACTGGTTACCAACAGGGAAAAGGGAGGGAGTTGTGATGAGGAATAAAGGAAGCTGGGGACTTCCAAGGTCCTAACAATGTTGCATTTCTTGATCAGTGTGGTGATTAAACGTGTATTTTATTAAGCTTCACATTTATGTTTTGTGCATTTTTAAATGTTTTCTTATTTTTCACAATACAAAATGTGCTCCTATGGAAATACTGTCACTGTATATTGCTGAGTAGAAAAAAGCAAACTACAGTATAGTATTAGTTAAACTCTGTGTGTGTGCAATTTATTCACATATATTTGTGTTTAGAAAACTTAAAAGGGAAAAAGAGAGGCTTTCTTTTTTATCTTACACATCTCTGCACTGTTTAAATTTTTTTATAATGAGTACTTGTTACTTTGGTACTACTTACATGTGGTATCTAATGAACAAAATAAACTAACAAACAAAACAGAAACAGACTCATAGATACAGGCAACAGGCTGACAGCTGTCAGAGGGGAAGGGGGTTGGGGGCTGGGCAAAAAAGGTGAAGGGCGTAAGCAAAGGAAAAAAGAAATCATAGGTACATAAAACAGTATGGTGATTAGAAGAGGGAAAGGGGGTGGGAGAGGCAGAATCGGGTAAAGAGGGGTTAAATGGTGATAGAAGGAGATTTGACTTTGGATGGTGAACATACAATATACAGATGATGCATTACAGAATTGTACATCTGAAACCTATACGATTTTATTAACTAATTTCACCCCAATATATATATATATTTTTTTTAAAAAGCAATGAAGCAAGAACTCAACATGGGCACTTTCTGAAACAGTTAACAGTTAACGTCACCCAAGGTCTCAAAGTTAAGGCAGAACTAACATAACGTTTTCAAGTGACATAACTGTTTTCTTACTTAGTATTTAACCGCTTTCTTACTTAGTATTTCTTACTTAGTATTTAAAAGTGAATGTTTTAAAAATGCAGTAATTAGCTCTGAGTATTATTTAGCTGCACTGGAGTCTTTTGAAAAGAAAAATTCTCCAGAGAAGAACATTTTAAAGTTTTCTGATACTCACCAACCAGTTGCACTCTCCCTGAAGACAAAAGCATCGGATCATCCTTTCTGACATTATTTATTGAGTCGTCTACTAACTCTTTAATGTGATCAATTCCTACGACTCTTCCACTAGCGCCAACCTGGAAATGAGAATAATTCAACAGCTCACTGATCTAAATTTATCTTTCTAAAGTGTCATTAAAGTACTTCCTTATGTACACTCATACTGTCAAATGAGAAATAAAGACAAACAGCTAAAGCCTCTGATTATATTATTATTCAGCTTATTACAAATTATTTACCAAATACAACTTTCTCAACTATAACCCTCAAATGAATAATTATATTTAAGTAATTAAAAAGCTACAGTAAGCCCTGGCTAGGTGGCTCAGTTTGTTGGAACACTGTCCCATGCACCAAAAGGGTTGCCGGTTCAATCCCCAGTCATGCATATGGGAGGCAACCTATCGATATTTCTCTCTTTCTACCGTCCTTTCTAAAATCAATAAAAACATCTTTGGGTGAGGATTAAATAAAAACTAGAATAGAGTATAAAACCTTGTAATAATAAGAAAAATACTATCATTCTTTAATTTATAATTTTTAAATCCAGGACCATGATAGAGGACTTGACTGCCAATATGAAATGGTAGTTAATGCAAACATTTTTTATTTAAATTAAACCAAGAAGTGTGACTTTAAATATTAAAATATTATGTAACATTTTGTAGAGATTTAAATAATTTTATAGGGATTTCTATACATGATTCTACTGTCATTTTGTGGAAAGTATAAAACACATACAAATATAAAATGGCCCCAAATATAAATATTAATTGTAAAAAATTTTAACAGTAAAGACTTCGATATCAGACTACCTGGGTTCACATCTAAGTTTCATTACTACTTACAACTGTATAACTGTGGCAAGTTATTCTATGAATCACATTTCTCAACTGTAAAATGAGGAGTAAAAGGTACATACCTCATAAATGACATGAGGGTTAAATAAGAGAATACATGAAAAGCATTCAGAACATTTAGCATGTGCTAAATGTGTGAAAAATATTAACATAAATTGCCATAATTTTAAAAATGATAACTCAGAATTTAATGACTTTTTTAAAAATAAATTTTCCTCTGAAACCATAAATATCTCAAGTATAGAAAATAATCTCATTAAGTATTATTTCTAAGCTTTGGGAAAAGAGGCCCTGACATCTCATTAGTGAGGGTTTACCTTCTACAAAATAAGTAAAAAATACTGAACAGAACTATCTGAATCCTTATCATGTGCCAGACACTGTTCTGGATACTTAAGAAATATCAGGGACAAAAATCAGGCAAAACTTCTACCTCCCTGGAACTCAACATGCTAGTGGTCTGCTGATTACACATGCAGGGCAAGTTAAATGGATTCTAGTCCAAGATGGACCCATAAAATCCCAACTTAACTAAACCAGAGCCTTCCAATCTGGCCTCCAGGGACAAGATTTCTCATAATCAACTTGATTTGATCATCTGAGCATAGATGAACCTTTCCTCAAGGTGCCTGAGCAGGCCCTCGAGACTTATGCTCTGGTAGTCATTAACCAAATAAGCCTCTGGTAATGTTAAGTTAAAGTATAGTAAACAAGACATTTCTCTAGGAGCACTTTCTTCATTCCTCATAAGCCTGCAGAAGTATTTAGATATTAGACTCTATTATTTTCTGCCAGATGAGAACTTGGAAGAATATAGTCTGGGAGCTACTGTCTACTATCTTGTGATCATAAGAGAAGAGCCTGTCTGATAATAAAGCCAACACATGGAGAGAAGCAAACCCAAACCAGAAACCACAGAGAAACCCACTGTTAGCAACACCTGATCTTCGGAATCCATCCACACAAGAAGCCAGAGATGCCTTTACATGTTTCCATCATACAAGCCAAATAAATTTCCTGATTTTGATCATTGTACTGTGATTAGATAGAATGGTCTATCACTTGTAAGAACAATAAAAAAATCGTAGTGATATATATTCCAACTGCTTCCTTGATAGAACTTAAAAAAAAAAGCCCTCAGTAGCTTTTAATGAAAAAAATATACAGCCAAGTCATATGTAGGACATGTAGGACATGTATGTTTTTGTTGGGGCCAGAATGAAAAACAAAATAAAGGTCTTACCATACGTGCAAAACATGCAGTAAGGATTCCACTTCCAGATCCTACATCAAGAGCTTTAGCTCCTTCGTGCAATTGATCAAATAGAAGTTCTAGTGCATATGCATGCTGCGAAAAGAAAACAAGTATTTTTTTTTCAAGAATATATATACCATGGCATATAAAGAAAGTTGACAGCTTCATACCAATTACTACTATTATCATCTACCAAGACAATGAAAACATATTCCATAGTACTTACATCTACACAGGAATTAAGTAAGGAAATTCTCATTGTTTGATTATATACTTACATTTAATTAAAATGTTTCAGTAATTTTTGATCTCCAGTGTGTGAATTTTAAAAATTTAATTAATTCAAAGTCAAAAGCTACAACAGAATTTATGGTGAAAAGTCTCTATCCCTCCCCTGTTCCAACCATCCCCATCCCCAACCAGTTTTAGTCCCTAAAAAAAAAATTACCAGTTTCTTATGAAGCCTTCCAAACATATCCATTCTATGTATATACAAGCAAATGCATGTGTTTTTTCATTTATTACATCCCAAGGAAACTTTCTTATCAATATTTAAATAACCTGTTCATTTCTTTTTAATGAGCGAGCATATTTTTATATGGATGTATTATAGTAACAAGCACCCCAATGAGAGATATTTAAGTTAGCTCCAATCTCCTATAACAAAAGAAATGAAATAATCTTAAAAGGTATATCTGCAGAATATAATAATCTTATAAAGTATATCTATAGGATAAATTTCTAGAAGTGGAATTGAGAGGGCCAAAGGATATATTTTTATATTTATATACATATAAATTATAAATCAAAGAAAATCATAATGGTTATGTTTTGGATTAAACCTAGAAATAAAGCTTTTACTACTTTATCTTCTTCATAAACTTACATTTCAGTGCTTTTCTAAAATATGAGGTTAGATTAATAAAGGTTATCTTAAGAGCTGTCCTAGTATGTTCACTAAAAATCATCAAATCCTATGGCAATAAAACATTCGCTACCAGAATTTAGTTGACAAAAATACACATTCATGCCCTGGTCGGGTGGCTCAGCTAGTTGGAGCATCACCCCATGCAACAAAAGGTTGTGGGTTTGATTCCTGGTCAAGGGTACATACCTAGGCTGTGGGTTCGATACCCGGTCGGGGTGCATATAGGAGACAACCCATTGATGTTTCTCTGTCTCAGTCTCTCTGTCTCTCTGTCTCTCTGTCTCTCTCTCTCTCTCCCCCTCTCTCTCCCTCTCTCTCCCTCTCTCTCTCTCTCTCATCAGTAAAACGTGTCCTTGGGTGAGGATTTTTAAAAAAATTTTAATTACACATTCATGAATCCATAGTGATGATAAGTAAATACATACATACATCTAAATGTATATAAATGGAGAATAAAGGGAAATTGTTCACAACTAATAAACAGATGAAATGATAAACTTAGAAAATCACCATTTGGCAACCATTTTAGTAACAAATGAGTTAGGCAAAAATAAGCGAATGCTAAAGCCAGTGGATTATAATTTGAGGAATAACAGGATATTTACATAATCTCGGTGTTTGCCCAAGACACTTATTACAAAAGGGAAAATTATAATTTTACAGTGGAGTTCAGAAAAAAATTCTCAATGAAGAAACCTAGATGACTATACCTTAATCAGATGATAAAGTTAACATCATCAATGGAATACAATGACATCATCACATGACATTAGCTAAAATACATCGCTTCTGGGATATTCCAGGCAAAAATGTATAGCCCATATCTAATCATTAGAATGCAGGAGATAAACCTAAATTTAGAGACGTTTTTTAAAATAACTGGCTTGTATTCATAAAAATCTTCAAGACCATAAAAAAAAAAGATTGAGGAACTGTTCCAGATTAAAGAAGACTAAGAAGACATGACAATTGAATAAAATTCTGATCTGCAATTTCCTCTTCCTATTAAGGACATTATTAGAGCAACTAATGAAATCTAAATAAGGTCTGTCAATTGGCTAAGTGTTCTATTAATGTTAATTTCCTGATTTTGATCATTGTACTGTGATTATTTAAGAGAATGTCCTATTTCTAAAGGTAAAAAGCATTATGCTTGCAAATTATTCCCCAAGTTCATAAAGAAATATGTATATTTCATGTATCTATTTGTGCATGTGTGCATGTGTGTGTAGAGAGAAAGAGAGAAAGAGGGAGAGGAAAGGGAGAAGGAAACAAAGAAAAAGAAAGAAAGCAAATATAGTAAAATGATAACATTCAGGGAATATGGGTAAAGGGTACAGGAAAATTATTTGTATTTTATATTTCTGTAAGTCTAAAATTCTGTTACAACAACAAAAAAAAATCATCAGAAAAAGGGAGTGTGTTCAAAATGGAGGATAGGCTAGAAACTCCCTATTTGGAAAACTAATTTAGGTGATAAAAGCCAGAATACTGGTTGCTCTACAGATAGAAACTGACTAGGAAAGGGTATGAGGGAACTTTGAAGGGTAAAGGAAATGCTCCTTGTCTTGATCTGGGTAGTGTTCACAAATATGCACACATGTAAACATTCATCAAGCGGCATACCTAAAATCTGTGCATTTTACTGTGTGCATATTATAACTTAAAAAAATAGTTACAGATCACTAGGTTCAGAATATGGGAAATTCTATAGGATAAATAGATGAGTTTTGTCAATAAATAAATGGCAAAAAGAAAGGGACTGTTGACATTTTTTAAAAGACTAAAAAGAGGCAATGTATAGCTCTTATTTAGATCCTGAAAAAGTAAATCAACTGTAAAAAAATTTTTTTTTAAACACCTAGAAAAGTTTGAACATGGATTAGATACAAGATAATATTAAGAAACAGTGTTTGGCATGATGTGGTATTGTAGCTGTTTTTTTGAAGTCTTTCAGATTTACACTAAAGTATTTAGGGGTGAAGTATTATGTTTGAAATTTGCTTTAAAATGGTTCGACAAAAAGAAATCATATAGATTCTTTTGCAAAGAGATTCTTGTATAAAGAGAGAAAACCATCAATACTATGAAAAAAAAATTTTGGATTAAATGCCAAAAGTACTGGATTCTACTCATTCTAAATTTATTGGCCCCAGGGCATTGGATATTATTTTTAGCTCACTGTTCTTCAGTTTCCATGTCATTAATATGGAGAGAAAAATAGTTGTTCCTATCCTACTTCCTCCACAGAAGTATCACGGTGATTAAAAGTCATGATGTATTTTAAAAGTACTTTATAAATTCTAAAGGATTTACAAATGAAACGTACCATGTTTACATTAAGAAAAAGTCACCCTGGCCGGTGTAGCTCAGTAGACTGAGCATCGGCCTGCAAACCAAAGGGTCACTGGTTCGATTCCCCAGTAAGGGCACATGCCTGGGTTGTGGGCCAGGTCCCCAGTAGGGGGCACGCGAAAGGCAACCACACACTGATGCTTCTCTCCCTCTCTTTCTCCCTCCCCCTGTCTAAAAATTAAAAAAAAAAAAAAAAAAAAAGGCAACCATTACAGCACAATGACTTGCTGCTTCTCTTTAAGGTACTTCGAAGTCATATATAAAGGTAAAATTAACAATTAATTGATCTTTTACTTCTATTTAGTGTGTTTTTGGTAAATTCTCTCAAGAAATCTTGTATATAACTGTCAATCAGTGGAATCCCCCTCTTTTGCTTGATTAAAGAATGAAATGACTTCGTTAGTCAAAAAAATCTGGTTAATGCCCTACTTTCCCTTTTCTCCTGAGTTATCCTGTCCCATGCCTTTCGTTTCTGAACAGGTCATTCCTAAAACCATTAGATGGTCTGAGCAAGGTAGCTGCCCATACCCAAGGGTCCAAGAGGGCAGCTCCAATGCCCAGTTAGAAGTGTCAGAGCCCAAGTAGGTTCAGGAGGGGATCTGTGTTCACACAGGGGAAATGACTGAACCAAGAGGCAGACCCAAGCTAGACGAGGGCTCCTGCACACCACGGTGGACCACTGTGAGGTGTCCATAAATGGTGGAGAAGGGGAGGTATGTGGGGGTGCAAGGAGACAGTGGCATAACATGAATCTAATCATGAGGAAAAATTAGGCAACCCAAACTGAAGGACATCAACAAAATAACTGGCCTGAAATCTTCAAATGACTCAGGGCATGAAAGTCAAAGAAAGAAAACTAAGGAACTGTTCCAGATTGATGGAGACTACAAGAGGAGTCATTCCGCAGGACCCTTTATTACACTGAGGACATTGTAGGGGCAATGGGAAAAAGTTGAAAGGAGACTGAAGATTAAATGGTAGTAATGTACCAACGTTCATGTCCTAGTTTTGGTGGTTATATTGTGGTTATATAGGTTATACTGTGTATATTTCCTTGTTTGAAGGAAATATACCCTAAAGTATTCAAGAGTGATGGTGTAATTATTTCAACCAACTTACTCTCAAGGAGTAGAGAAAGTTTCTTGATATTGTACTTGCAACTTTTCTCTAAGTTTGAGATTGTTTCAAATTTTTAAAAAATTCATTGTCTTAGTCAGGTAGCTCGGTTAGAGCATTGTTCTAATACACTGTCATTGTGGGTTCAATGCCCAGTCAGGGAACATACAAGAATCAACCAATGAATGTATCAATAAGTGGAACAACAAATTGATGTTTTCTCTCTCTCTCATCAATAAATAAAAGGATATAGAGTTTAAAAAATTTTTAACTTTATCTTTCATTAATGTTTCAAAATGATACTATGGGTTACTATCTCCGAATCATCAACCAGTACAGCAAGAAAGTGTTTCTTACTGAGGTTTCTAAGGGACACATTGGCTTAATTAATGTTTACTGAGGAAACTGCTGGGGGTATTTTACCAAATTAAAGTTACTGTTCTTAGACAAGAGGATTAACCCGAAAGATGGAGCTTCTTACGGAGAGAGTTAGTGTACATTTTAGGGATGAGATCTGTAGCTTTCATCGGATTCTTAAAACAATCGTTATCCCCTGAAAGTAAATAATTTCCATTAATAAGGAAACAAATCTCACACCATAAGAAAATAAAAGTAATTTTTAAAAAACACAAAATAACTGACTTTCCTGAATCCAGAAATCAAAGGACTAGAAGGGATTTCTTTAAGGTACCAATCCCCAATCTATAGGCAGTATCGTCCCAACTTAATTCCAAAAGAAACTCAATAATTTTTTTTCAGTACTATGTTTGTATAAGATTTGTTTTTTTAAAAAGGGATATATTAAGTTATTAAGTCTCATTCAGATTTAAAATGTTGAGGCCTTCAATCATCAATCATAATTACTAGTTTTTTCATGTTTTTATCACTATAGGTATTTTTCTGGATAACACATGCTCATTTCTAAATCTAAAAATTAACAGTTCTTTAAAGTTTATGTTTATAATTATAAAAAATTTCAAACCCATAAAAAACTGGAAACACAATGAACACTGTATTCTCCTTATATATAAAGTCACCAACTGTTTATCTTGCACTCTAATATTTTATCAAACCATCTAAAAACAGGTTGTAGATATGATACTTCATTCCTAAACACTTCAACATGCATCTGCCAAAAGAAAACAACAATAAAAAACTAGGACATCTTCCTTCGCAACCACTTCACCTTCGTTATTGTGCTCAAGAAAATCGTTGATTTAGTATTATCCAACACATGTACCATACTCAAATTTCTCCTTTTGTCTTGAAAATGAGTCCTTTATAGCTGTTTTTGTTCCCAATCCATTCAAAGTTCATGCACTACATTTGCCAATCTAGCATATTCTCCCTACCAATTCTCCTCCATCTACCACTTCCCTCTGTTCTTCAGAACACTGACTCCTTTAAGGAGTCCCGCCTGGTTGTCCTCACAATACCCCATAGTCTAGATATATCAGTTTCCTCATGGTTAGATTCAGATCAAAGACTTTTAGCAAGGGCACCACACAGGGCTTACTGGGTATCTACCATTGCATCACATCAGGAAGCAATAATGTTAGGCAATCTCACTACTGCACTGGCCGAGCTCAGCCACTCAGTAAATGTGGTGATGACTACATGGTTTTCTTTTCAAGGCCTATTTTTCTCTTCATAGCTGATGAGTAACATGTACAGTAATAATTAGAAGCAACACAGATATTTTTGTTCCCCAACAACCTTCCTTTTATTGTTTTAGATTAACTGATGATTATAAAAGTCATTTAAAAAAAAATCCTGCTACTCCTTTCACATTTATTTATTTTTAATCCTCACCTGAGAATGTATTTGGGTTTTGGGGTTTTTTTGTTTTTGTTTTTGTTTGTTTTTTTTTGAGGGCAAGAGGAAGGGAGCGAGAAACATCAATCAATTGCCTCCTCTATGTGCCCCTACTGAGACTGGAACCCACAACCTAGGTATATGCCCTGATCAGAGATCAAACCCACAATCTTTTGGTGTACAGGATGAGACACCAACCAACTGAGCAACCCAGCCAGGGCTCCTTTCACGTTTATTACCAGGAATTCTTCTGTCTTTCTTTTTTAACCTGTCTTGGTTTTGTTTTTTTTAATCTCTATGGATTTAGGGATTTTCTTTCTTAACTCACTGTTACAATCCATTGTCTTCATTATCTATCATTTTTTGATTCTCAAATTGTCTCCAATTGGCTCTGGGAGTCTCTTCAATCCAGCTCTTTTTTTCCTTCAGACATTACTCCATTAGTCTTTGAGTACTTCCTCACTTTCCAACATTCAGTCACTTCTCCAAGGAGCTCTAATCTCTTTAGAGAGAAATGGTATTTAGGATTCAATATCTGGGTACTGAGTGCGCTCACTGCTACCTGGATGCCATTTTAACAGGTTGCTTTTCATCTCTGGATCACTATATATATATCGCAATTCTAATTAAGACTTTGGAAAATATCCCAGGGTTGTAGCTACTTCCAAGCCTATGATTTTAAGGTTCATTAAACATAGATATCATTTCTCTTTGCCCCTCAATTTGTTTCTCTTTTAATATTTTTAAGATCTACACAATAAATGATATAAGATCACAACTGCTTGTCCATATAATACAATTAATACTATTTTATTCTAACATCCTTCTTCAGCAAGTAGTGAAGACTCCGGGTGTTTATTGTTTATATATTCTTACATACATATAGACTATATACAGACATACATTTTCTTTCCTTTTCATCCTCGCCTGAGGACATTTTTTCACTACTTCTAGAGAGAGAGAAAAGAATACAGGGAAACATCAATGGGTTGCCTCCCATATATATCTGGACATTTCTCCAAAGGAGAAATACAAATGGCCAAAAAACACATGAGAAGATTCTTGACATTATTATCATTAGGAAAATGCAAATCAAAACCACAGTGAAATATTACTTTATTTATTTATAGAATTTTAAAGCTATAACATTTTTTAAAATCACTAATTTCTTTGAATAGGCAATGCATAAAAAAGCCATTTCTATTCCATGATTTAAAAAAAAAAAAAGGAGACAAAGAAATTGATAATATGTATCAGGGATATAAGCAGATCTCACTTCTACTCCTAGACCTCCTCTAGAATATGTCATCTAACTCCCTATCTTAGAAGAAATCTTTTCTAGTTTTTATGTCTATAGGAAGATACATGTGTGCCCGTCCATTTGTATATATCTGATTTTTGTATATTAAAGGACACTCTAGGCCCTCACTAGTGTGGCTCAGTGGATTGAGCGCCAGACTGCTAACGAAAGGGTAGCCAGCAGTTCAATTCCTAGTGAGGGCACATGACTGGGTAGAGGTCAGGTCCCCAGTGGGGGGCGCTCAAGAAGCAACCACACATTGATGTTTCTCTCCCTGTTTTTCTCCCTCCCTTCCCCTCTCTCTAAAAATAAATAAAATCTTAAAAAAAAACAAAGTCTAAATACACTTCTGTACTCTACTTTTATACTTAATGTTTCCTGAAGATCATACTATATTCATACTCACAGGGTTTACTCATTAAAAGTTTCAACTGTATTTCACTGCATGGATATACTATAATTTATCAACTATCCACTGTTAGTGGATGATTACTGATTATTGTTATTTTTTATTATTATAAATAATGTGCTAATGACTATGTTTAAGTCATTTTGCACTTGTACAAATATACTATGGTAGTATAAATATCTTGAAGTAAAACTGGAGAATCTAAGGTATATTTCCCATTTAATAGATATTGCCAAATTGTTTTCCAGCACTAGCAATGTTCTCTCCCACCAAAAAAAGTATGTGACTGGCAGCTTCCCCTTTCTAATACAAGGTATCAAACGTAAAAAAAATTTTTTTTAATTTTTCAATTACAGTTGACATTCAATATTATATTAGTTCCAGGTGCAGAGCATAGTGGTTAGATGTTTACGTAACTTATTAGGTGATCCCCTAGATAATAAGGTATCATACTTTTTAATCCCTGATGATCTGTCTGGTAGTTGAAAAATGGTATTCCACTGTAGCACTAATTTGCAGTTTACTAAATATAAGTGAAAATGATGCCTTTTCATTTGTTTAAATGCCGATCTCATTTTCTTGCACTTCTCCCATTTTGTTTTGGGCTTACTGGTCTTTTACCTCTTAATTTGCAGGATAAACACACACACATATACATGTATGTATGGGAATTTGTGCTATGCTATGTTAGGTATGTTAGGTACAAATATTTCCCTCAGTTTTTCTTCTTTTACTTTTGTTTATAACATTTTTTTCTCTGTAAAAATCCCAAAATACATCAGTTTTTTTTAATGTCAATTTTTTAATGTCTTCTTAGTCTTTTTTCATGTTTTAAAGTCATTTTTCTATTCAATGTTTATACATAATTTTCCAGTATTTTTCTTCTAGTATAATTATCAGTTTACTGTGAATGTATGTAAACATTTCAGTATAAAGAAAGCTCTAAGTTTAAATAAGAGCTTCTCCAACCCAAAATACTTGCAGAGAATCAGAAAAGCTATTTTCTTTTCACCAAAAACCGCCAGAGTATTCATTCAAATAACTGACATTTAAACCCCAAGAAAATTTCCAGCAGACTGAAAGTACTAGATGACCTAAAAGAGGTCCTTCTGAAAGTTATATAGCTTCAGAGCTGCTTTACTTGACCAGTCCCTAATCAATTTTCCAAATAAAATCTGAAATTAATATTCAAATTGAGGTTTCTATATAGTATGTCCATTACTGAAATATTATCTGACTTAATTAAGTCATCACTAAATAACCTTTTATATCCAATTTTTACATTAGATACTAATGACAACCACCAGAAACTTTAATGACAGTTTCTATCAAGAAGAGTTCCTTTTCTTTAAATCGTTTTTACTAAAGAAAATGATCTGAAAGAGAAAATGTGATCCTGTGATCCATTAGCACTCAAACGACCCAAGTTAACTTACCATGTGTGGAGCGCTGATTGTCGCTTGGAAACCTGCAAAAGAAGAAGAGAACTACTGATATATTCAGCCATAAAAACATACCAAATACTCCATGTAATTCCTTTTCTAACATCCATAAATTAGTTTTCATAATATTTTTCAATTCTACAACTGCAAGAAAATAAAACTTTTAATTTGTACTTGAGTAATGTCATTCAGTAGTTAAAATTAGGAAATCCAATCAAGCCAAAGGCTACTGTGCTCATCTACTATAACAGGCCCACTATTTTTAAAGATTTCTTCTCCTGTATATTTGGGTAAGAAAGGAAGAATTTCAATACGTTGGTAAATTTATGACTTGTTGTCACTTTAGATTTATAAAAAGAAAATAAGCTTCCATATCTAATAGGTGTGCAAAATCTTTGCAAAATTAAACTGTTTCATATGTCTGGCAACTAGAGCTTACCATCAATCAAAGTAGCTGAAGAGACTAATAAACTACATCAATTTACCCTTTATACTAACACCTGACATAAATTCACACAATCTTTTCTTAGTTTTTAACTTTTAATTTTTCTTCTTCCATGGTTGCTTTCTCAAAACTTACCTGCTTCTGCATCTGAAGCAATTTTCACTGAGCGGTGGTAGCAGGTGCCTTCGGGGTTCAGAAGCCCCCCAGGATCTTCTCTGCTGGCTGTTACAGTGCTTCAAAAGAAGAAAGCATGGCAGCTGGCCGACAGAATCCTGAGGCACTTCTAAGCCTCAAAGGCGCCCACTGCCAAGGCTCAGCAGTTCAGCAAAAAACCTGCTTCAGGAGAAGGAGTTAAATATGGACTTTCTAAAATCAAACACAAGTCGAAAAATTCACGGCAAGTGAAGCAGGGAAGTCAGTAATAACTTCAGTACACTTATTTCCTTTAGCACTGATTCTTAAAATTGATGCTAATGAAAAAAACAACTTTAGTCAACATTAAGGCCCCTAAAGAAAACTCAGCAGTCAGCTTAAACTGTACATTTCATTAGAAATATATTTTATGAAAAATTTTTAAAAAGTCATATATTAAATAGAAAAGATACATCTAACACATTTCATTAAAAAGGCATACAATTCAAATCAGCAAGGTAATATTAAATATCTGTGTCCTGGTCAATTTTTACTTACAAAAAAATATAGAGTAAGCAAGTAAAAAATGTAACATTTCCAGAAATCCAAAGCTCACCTATTGATTGTGGAGAATCCATATAAGGGTTACATTTCGCATAGTGGGAGCGGTCTGTAGCCAGCATTACTTCAAATACTTTATCCGTCTTGATGATTCCATTTTCTAAAATGAATGAGGCAAATACTTTAAGATGGGAGTAAGATGATCAGATGTGTTTTAGAATAGTTACTTTGGTCGCATTGGATTGGAAAACAAGATTGGAAGTTGTGGCCCAGGTAATTGCAATCTGATCTTCAAAGACGACAGCAGATATGAAGAAAAGTAGGAGGGTTGGAGGCATATTTGGTAGGGTGGAGCAAAAGTAGGTTTCTAGTTGTTCATGTGGAAAATAATACAATAATTAATAAATAATAATACAAGAACAAACTCTGGGCCCTGGCTGCTGTGGCTCGTTGGACTGGGCGCTGACCTGCAAACCAAAAAGTCACCAATTTGATTCTCGGCAGGCCTGGGCTGAGGACCAGGTCCCCAGTTGGGGGCATGCAAGAAGCAACCAATCAACATTTCTCTCATACATGGGTGTTTCTCTCCCTCTGTTTCTCCTTCCCTTCCTCTCTTATAAATCAATCAATCGATCAATAAGCTCTGTGTTTCCCTTACTCATTAATCCTACTTTTGCCCCACCCAGGATAAACCTGACTGACTAGATTTGGAAGAGAGAGGCGTAATGGTTGAGATTCTGATGTCATATATTGATTTGAGAAATACTGGAGAAGGATGAGAGTTAAGGAGGAAAAGGATAACTGATTTATTCAGTTAGGGGCTTTGGACCACACAAAGATATTCAATGGTTAGCTGAACACATGGACCTGGGGCTCAGGAAAGAAATCTAGGATAGAGATACAGATTGCTAGTTATACAGATGGCAAGCGCAAGTGAAGCAGTGCAAGTGAACTAAAGTGGTCAGAAAAGGTCACATAGAAAAGAAAAACAAACATAAACATTTAAGAGATATGCAAAGGAAATAGAGCCTTAAAAGTTTATGACAAGAAGTAACCACAGAGTTGGATGAAAATCAAGCAGATAAACTGACAGAGTCCAAGAGAAACAATTTTTTCAAAAAGTAGAGCAAGGTTAAGAGTATATATATTTGGTTCCAACTATCAATTCTTTAAGATTAAATATAGTACGTTAAACTTCAATAACCCTCATGGTACCATGCATACAGCTAATTTTCCAAAAAAGCCCTTATCAACTCAATATATTTATTGACTATCTAATACATACCCCACACAGTGCTACCTGCTTATGATTATAAGAATAAACAAGATAGCATAGTTCCTGTCCTCACAGATCTAAGACCTGTAATATTAAATGTATCAACTTGACTTTAACAATCTAGAAATAAATTGTTTAACCAAAACAGAGTTTGCTAAAAACCCCTGAATTTTACAATATAATTGGGTGAATGATATGGTACAGAATTAAACCTTAGAAAAGCTGTTTTTAAAAAAAAAAAAAATTAGTGGGACTAGAGGTGACAACCAAGAGAAGCACTATTTCTGGAGGACAATCAGATAAACAGGGAAAGGATGGTGCCTCTTGAGGTGACAATGAAGTAAAAGAAGGGAGAAAATTAAGGATCCTGCAGAAACAAAAGAGCAACGAGATATGCCAACTCCTTCCCTTTTCCCACCACTACTATCACCCATCATCCATTAAAGTGCAAGTCACCATATTGACAAAAGCTCCTGAACTGTGAAAATAGGGGGAAAAAAACTCCATTCAAAACTACTGGAAACAAAAGACAAATAAAAACATTTCAGCTGATTAAAAAGAATCCAATATTTAAAACAATATTCTAAGAAAACTTAGCAGAAAGCAAGTATTGAATAAAAGTATTTCCAGAAACAATCAACTTCAAGACATCCACTAATAAAACTATCAGACTTTAAAGTAAAAAAAACAAAACAAACAAACAAACAAAACCTCTTCAGAGCCTCAAGGCAAAGGATTTAATTACCTAACAGGGTTAAAAAATAAAAGCATTTGGGTTTCTTATGGTTTCAGCCATCAACATTCAAAGAAAAGCAAGAATGAAGTTGCGTTTTCAAGAAATTCAGGGGAAGTGCAAGTCAATAAAAGGAGTAAACTACTGATACACCCAACAACATGGATGAATCTCAAGAGCACTAATCTCAGCAAAAGAAGCCAGACAAGAAGGCTACACATCATACAATTCCAATTATATCAAATTCTAGAAAAGTCAAAACTATAGTGGCAGAAGGCCAATCTATGGTTGCTAGGGGTTGGGCATGAGAAAAGGTTGTTAACTGCAAAGGGGTACGAGGGAACTCGTGGGTGAAAGAAATGTTCTGTGTCAGGTATCAGCAAATATTTGAAAAGGTCCAAACAGTAAATACTTTAGGCTTCACAGGCCATATAGTTTCCACTGCAACTACTCAGCTCTGCCAATGTGCTGCAAGAACAGCCACAGACAGTGTTATATGAAAGCATGTGGCTGTGTTAAAATGAATCTTTATTTCCAAAACTGGCAGGTCAGATTTGTGGGATGTAGTTGGCTGACCCTTGTCCTATTATCATTAGGGTGGAAGTTAAGACTATATTCGTTTGTCAAATTTTTCAAATTGTAGCCTTAAAATCTGGTGAATTTTCATGTACATTCTACCGCATTAAAGCTGATTTCTTTAAAGTGTAAGCCAGGGGTTTTATATCCAGCCAAGCTGTCCTTCAAATGTCAAGGTTATAGAAAAAAAAAACACTTTGCATGTGTAAGAGCTCAGGGAATGTTGTACATATGAGCCCTTCCTGAACAATCTTCTTGAGGATGTGCTTCATCTAACCAAGAGATAACTAGAGATACATCAGTGAAGAACACGTATACAATTGTACTGCAAAGCCTAAAATAAGGGAAGAGACATGGGTGAAATAATAATACTTAAATGTTATAGGTTCTGACAAAGTAGAAAGAATGAAACTAAAAACAATGGGAGGACGCAAAGGGCAAAAGTAGGATTAGAACAGTCGTACAGGTAACAGGAGGAATCAAAGGACACCATTTAACACTGACTGACTAGATGGTAAACAGTTAAGAAAAAGGTAGGTTAAAGACACTATAAAAGATATAAATACAAACCCTCCAAATAAAAGAGTATTTTTAAAAATCAGCAAATAGGACAGGCACACCAAACAGAGAAACACTGTAAATAGTTGTAGACTGGCAAAGATAAACTTTTATCATGTTTCCATTTTAAAACATTACAATTTTAGATAAAATAACCCAAGCAGAAAATATTATTGGGTTGGTCAGAAAGTCTGTATGGGGCCCTGGCTGGTGTGGCTCCGTGGATTGAGTGCCGGCCTGTGAACCAAAGGATCGCTGGCTCGATTCCTCAGTCGGGTCACATGCCTGGGTTGCAGGCCAGGTCCCCAGTCGTGGGGCATGTGAGAGGCAGCCACACATTGATGTTTCTCTCCCTCTCTGTCTCTCTCCCTTCCTCTCTGTCTAAAAAAAAAGAGTCCGTATGGTTTTTTCTATAAAATAAAAGACATTTTTTTCATTTTCACAATAACTTTATTGATTTGAATATTCTGAGTATGTTGGCTATCTCCTGCGTGGTATAACACTGACTGTTCTCAATTAATGTCTCAATTTGATTGCCATCAACTCCAACTGGTCTACTGACCACGGAGCACAGTCCAGCAAGAAATCTCTAGCACAAAATTTCACAAACCACTTTTGACACGTTCGATCAGTCACAGCACCTTCTCCATACACTTAACAAATCTTTCTTTGTGTTTCAGTTGCATTTTTACCTTTCTTGAAATAATAAAGCATAATATGCCAGAAGGGTTGCATATTTTCTTCCATTTTCAATATTAATATGGCTACACAAAAATTCACCAATTTTGATAAGCTTTTTTTTTAAAATGCACACTGATATGACAGCTGTCACAATACAATCTAACCAAATTGTTTCAAATGAAGTTAAGGACAACAAAGCACAACTAGAGCCATCTTACGGGAAAAAAAAAAATCAAACAAACGTTTTGGCCAACCCAATATTTCTGCGCAAACAAACTTAAGCTACCTGAAAAGGTTATTAAAATGAAACAGTGAAAGCATTTTTTAAAGTTTTAAATCAGAGTGATAATAGAGATATCATTCACCGACTATTTACCATGTGCCAGACAAAATCCTAAGCACATTTCATATACCATCTCTTTTAAGATATGAACTTATATAGACTATAAACTACGAAACAATCTTACATTGTCTCTAACAATGCTATAAAGTAAGCACTATTATTACATTTTACAGATGATGAAATATGAATTTATATAGACTAAACTATGAAACAATCTTACATTGTCTCTAACAATGCTATAAAGTAAGCACTATTATTACTACATTTTACAGATGATGAAATTGAGTTTAGATAAGAGACTCAAGTTGTACAAAATGACAGAGTGAATAACAGGTAAGGGCCATTCAAAATGACATACCAGATTCCTATGGACTACTTCACTGTACTGCTACTGACATATTCCAAGAGCTCAGTGATTTCTACTAATTCATTTCCCAAAATAAATCTTGAGTGGTTCATTAGCCCTGAACCCAATTCAAATTCCAGAGAGGTGATTCATAGGCTCTCCAGGTCACAGGGCCTTAGAAGCCATTCAAGTCCAAGTTCATAAGTCAGTGCCAGGATCTCTACTTGCAGAGCTCCACTGCCATCAGAAGACTTCCCTGTAGTTAGGTGAAATCTCCCTCTTTATAACCCGTTTACATGAACCCTCAGTGATGCTCTCTTTCTGAAGCCACAAAGAATACAAAGAATTTTCTACCCAGCCAACCTTTTTTATACATCTAAAGACATATCACATTAAGCAGCCTCAATAATTCCAATATTCATTTATTCATTCTTGTCTAGATGGATACATGAAGTGTGATATCTAAAGTCAAACATATTGCTCCAGGCATAGTCTAAAAATCAAAGTAAATTATAGAGATCACTTCCCTTAAGTTAGATAATACTTCTATCAAACTCATGTGAGTTTCTTTGGCTGCTTTCTTAATCTGTAGAGGTATATGGAATTTACTAAAAACCCTATAGTTTTTAAAAGCATGTCATTAGTCATTTATTAGAAAGCTGAACACATCAAGACTTAGAATAAGCTTTATTAGGCCATTATCAGGTGTTTTCCAATATTTCATCACAATGTTCTTGTTATTTATTTTTGCCCACACTCCATATTTTGAAAGATGCCCGAACCAAGCTACATTTACTAAGTTATAAATAATTCTCCCATTTGTGGTAATCTGACATATACAACTGCCAGTGCCCTAAAATGTTTCTGGCAAACAGCAAACTAATTTTATGTTTTGCTTTGTGTGTATAGCCTTAATTGAGTAAATGTGCAGTTATCATTAGGCTTTCTGAAACAGTGACAGCTTTAGAACCACCCATACCCAATCTTCCTGTGCCCTAGGGACCAAGGACCCTAATTAAATAATTATAAAAATGGCTACTGGTCCAAATATGCAATTGGTCCAAATGAGAAGTTAGTAGGAGTCAAAAAGAGAATGCAATGGCATGCAAACTACAAGCCAAATAATAAAACATCTAAAAAAAATTAGAGCCACATTAGGGTATCTGTTTCTTTTATCGTTAGGGGTGAGGAAGGGTACAGAAATACTTCACAAGAGTCATGGTTTAGATATGAAGAAAATGAAAACGTGGCACAATTTCAAGCAACTGCTGAAGTGTAAAAAAAGAAAAAATCTGACTATTCCTCTTCAACAACAGATGGGTTAGTGACATTAGACAATAGCAGGGAATAATAAACTCATAGCACATTAAAAGTATATAGCTCAACAAAGTGTTAACACAGTCATACAATTAATGATGGTTACAGATTTTCAACAAAGTGCCAAAGATTTACTTACTGCTCAGAACAAAACATAAATGTTAACTTTAACAATGTAAAACCTGCTAATTAGTTGGAAAATGAGACAGGGGCTAATATCCTTTCTTACGAAGTGGAGGGGTTAAGAGGTAGTGTCCGTTTATAAATTATGTAACAGGAAATTTAGATTAAAGTATATTGCTCAAAGTTACAAAGGTAACCACAAAAGAGGAAGCAAAAATTATGATACAAGTATAACTATATGGGGAGGGTATAAATACTCATCTGTCTTAGCAGGGGGTCAGTAGATGATGTCTAAAGTTGATAAAGCAAAAACTAGCAGTTTAGGTCTATGATTTAGAGACATAAAGATAATCACAAGAACGAGAAACATAGTTGAAAATGGTTCACACTAAAGCTGGGGTGGGAAATGGTTCACACTAGAGCTGGGGTGGGAAAGAACACAGCTCGTAATCGGTATTTTTCATCATAGGCCCTTCTGTATTACTTTTTCTTTTAACCATGTACATGTATTACTTAACTAAAAATTGATCTTTTTAATTATCCTAACCTGGTGATCACAGATAGTATCTGGTTATGCAGATGCACCACAGTGTGCACGCAACGCACATGGTGAGCATCCTCTGATTATTAGCAAGATGTAGGTCTGGCAGGGACTCCTTTTTTCTTCTTTCACAGTGTTAGAATTTTAATTGGGTGCATTATCTAGTTATGTATTGTCTTACAATTAAGTTCGTGTCAATGGACTAGATGCAGAAGTTAGGTATGCAAATTCCACCCTTAAAAGAAATGGAGGTTTTTCCCTTTCCCCATGTTTATCCCCCACCAGCTGCAATATGGAAATACTGGAGGTAACCATCTTAACCTCGCAGTGGAAGGAAAGGCTTTAGGAAGTGCATGCAATAAGAGAGCAGCAGTCCAGGTCCTCAACACCATGGAACCATCATTATTAGCCCTGAATTGCTTTCACTTGGATTGTTATAGGAGTCAGGAACTGATTTTGTTCAAGCTATTGTTACCTTTTTAATTGATTAGAGAGAAAGAGAAAGAGAAATTTGTTGTTCCACTTATTTATGCATTTGGTGCATGTGCCCTGACAGGGGATTGAACCCACAACCTTGGTTTTTTGGGACGACACTCTAACCAAATGAGTTACCCAGCCAGAGCAAGCTACTGCTATTTTGGTATTTGTTCTAGCAGCCAAAGAGGCCCTAATACACAAAGTATAGAAAGAGAAAAATGAGATCAGTCTGAAGACCAGGATGAAAGCTAGAGCATGGGAATAGGTTGTGTAAGTCCCTAAAGAGGCCTGAAAGCTGAGCAAGAGGTGTTTACATGTTATACAGTAAGTGACAAGAAACCTGGGCAGAAAAGTGACATAACTGAAAGCAGTATAATAGGAAAATCAGTATATGTGTAGAAAGGATCTGAGGGGAGGAGAGTTGAAAGCATGATGACCAATCAGACACTTTGAGGTACATCACTAAGAACCCAGGCTAGGAGAGTATTAGTGAAAATAGAGTGAAAGAGATGGCTATAAAAGGCCATCTGTAAGAACTATAACAGGTCCTTGAATACTGTCATTTCATTAAACGTCATTTCATTGTAACATTGATGAGAAAAAAAAAATCAATTCCTGGCCAAGGCCACTGTCTATGTGCAGTTTGCACATTCTCCCCATGCCTGCATGGGTTTTCTTTGGGTCCTCCAGTTTGCCCCCACTCCCCAAAGATGTGTGCATCAGGGTCACTGGCATGCCCACATTGTTCCAGTCTTTGTGGGTGTGGGTATGCATGTGCCCTGTGATGGAAGGGCGTCTTGTCCAGAGTGGCGTCCCTCCTTGCTCCCAGAGTTGCCAGGAGAGGCTCCAGCCACCCAGGACCCTGAACTGGAAGAAGCAGGTTGTAAAATAATGATCTTACTTGTTTTTATTAATCTTTCTTAAATACATGTATGGCTTGCATTTATCTTGGTGTTTAATAAAGAAGTGTTTTGAGTCTTTATTTAGCAGTTTGGTGATGTTTTAGTGAGCAGAAATATACCATAGGAACTTAATTCATATTTATATCAATTAGTCTATGGTTAAAGTTGGTTTCATTACATGTTGTTTTACTTAAAGTTCCAGTTTCCAAGAACCTATAGATGATGTTAAGTGAGGACTTACTGTACTTAGTTAATTTGGTGACAGTCTGAAAGACTCAATGACTACTCCAAGACTTGGGATCTGGGAAAACAGAAGAATGAAAGCAACCCTGGCAGAAATGAAAATAAGAGGGCCAGCGCTGGTATGAAGCACTAAGAACACAGGAAGAGAAACTTTCTCTATGCTTGTTACAAAGTTAAATCCCAATGAAAGAAATACTAACTTATTGTGTTCATTTACGTGACTTGAACAGTTGTTAATCATCTAGTCTATATTTCTTCTCAACTATCAACATGTATCTGAGAAAAACAGTAAGTGAACAAAAGTCAGCTTTTACTTCCCATCTAGGACAATTAGGTGGAGCTTGAGACACTCAATACAGGAAGTCTGAAAGGCATTAGTCTTAAATTCACACTATAATCAAAGAAAAATTTTATGTGATGGCAAGTTAAAATAAAGCATATCATCTAAGTACCACGATTATTTTTTTAAAATGCATCTTTCTGTAAATTGTTATCACTCTTAGTTCAAGAGTGAATATAAAGTTAACTATTTTGACACTATTTCCAAAGGAGAATGTTCCCTGGATTTCTCACAAACTAAAATATTATGTGAAACTCTAAAATACAGATAACCAGACCTCTGGTCAAGATGTGAGTATAGGCGTCCTGCTCCACTGCTCTGCACAACCACATCAAAATTACAACTAAAATATAGAGCAATCATTACTCAGAACTGTCAGAAATCAAGTTGAATGGAAGTCTGACAACTACAGAATTAAAGAAACCACATCCAGGCAGACTGGTAGGAGAGGCACAGACGTGGAACAGGCTGGCCCCACACCCACACGTGGTGGATAAAAATTCAGGAGTGGTATCTTGGGAGCAAGGAGTCCCAGCCCTACCCCAGGCCCCCACAGCCCATGGCTCCAGTGCCAGGAAGTCCCCTCAAGTTTCAGATGCAAAACTAGAAGGGACTGAGTCAGTGGAAGAAACTTCTGGAGCCCCAAGCAGTTCCTCTTAAAGAATCCACACACAGACTCATCTACTCAGACTCACTCCCCGAGCTCTAGCACCAGAGTAGCAGTTTGAAAGGTACCAGTGGCATATAGGGAGAAACTGAAGTGTCTGGCATCAGGGTAGCAGAGGCCATTGTCCCTTTTCTAAACCCTCTCCCCACAAAGCCACAGAGATGGTAAGCTGGTGCCATATCTGAGACTCCATTAACCGGTCTAACACTGTTTGACCCTCCTTAGAGATCCCCAGGGACTCTGCCCCACCCAACTTATAGGCCCACTCAGGCTGCTTTCCCATAGGAATGGCTGGTCTTGGCTCATGCTCCACAACTTCATAAATCCCATCAAACAAGCAAGAGCTGGCCTCAGTAGGCCCCAGGCCTGGCACTAGCAGCGGCCAGCAGAGATTCACAGCTTGGCTTCACCTGGGAATCTCTAAGCCCAGCACAAGTAACAGCCATCTCAGGTTGCCTTATAGCTCAGGCAGGGTAGCCCTAGAAAAAACACAGGTGGAGGCTGACCTTGGCCCATATCACCTGGGAAACCCCAGAGCCAGTGTACCCAGTGGACAGCTGCAGACCATGTCGGAGCAGCATGACCACCCTGCCCCTGCACAACGACACACTAACTGAAGTAAAGAACAATTTACAGGGAAACAACAGTAGAGTGAGAGAAGCCAAGATTCAAACCAATGTTATGGAAGATAAGAAAGCAAAGAACACCCAATGAAAACAAGAAGAAGAAAAAAGAATTAAAAAAAAAATGACGTAGTATAAGCTGCCTCTGCTTATACTATACTATAAGAACTTCAAGAGGTCCAACATTCACATCACAGAGGTGTCAGAAGAAGAAGAGAAAGGGCAAGAAATTGGAAATCTACTTGAAAAAATAATGAAAGAAAACTTCCCTAATTTGGTGAAGTAAATAGACATGCAAGTCCAGGAAGCACAGATAAAGAGCTTTCCAGACAAGGAACAACTAAAGGAGTTTATCATCACCAAACCATTATTATATGAAATGTTAAAGAGACTGAGTTAAGAAAAAGATCAAAATTATGAACAATAAAATGGCAAAAAATACAAATCTACGAACAATTGAATCTAAAAACCAAACTAAGAAAACAAGGAGGACAGCGACAGAATCATGGATACAAAGAGCATTTGGACAGCTGCCAGATGGAAAGGGGGTGGGGGAGGATGGGTGAAGAGGTGAGGGGATTGAGAAGTATGAAGAGGTAGTTGCAGAGTAGCCATGGGGATGTAAAGCACAGTACAGGAAATGGAGTAGCCAAAGTAACCCATATGAACAATGGTGGGGGTTTGCCTGAGGGCATGGGGAGTGGTGGGTAGGTGGGAAGGCACAAAGGGGGAAAAGTCAGGACAACTGAAATAGCATAATCAATAAAATATAATTTAAAAAAGAAAAAATAAAATAATAACTTTAAAAAGCAACATAAAATATAGATAACCAAATATTAACTTTTGTGGCTCTTTCCTAACACCCACACCCTACACAGGTGGTTTCATCCAATCCGTGACGCAATTAAATAATCTTAGGTATGGAAGCATCCTTAGAGACCTAGGGCATAATCAAAGCTGATGACAAATCCCCTCCACAATACTCCTTATGGTAAAATTGTCAGCCATGCTTTGCTTTAACATATCCAGTAACAGAAAACACTACTTTTCAAAGCCAGCTCTTTGTTAGGATAATGTTGTGGCTACTTTCAGAGTTAGCCAAATTCTGCCTCCTATTTGTCCCAGTTTGACCCTCTAGTACACAGCATTTCTTCAAATAGTTAAACACTAGTGTTCCCTTAAGCTTTCCCATTGCTAAACGAAACAACCACAATCCCATCAAATCATTATACAAAATGTTGACACCGCTGTCATATTGGTTACCCTTGTCTGATAATCTTTGGTGTTTAACTGCTACTCTTAATGCATGCTGGCCAGAGCTAAATGCAATACTAACAAAAATACGTGGAACAGCACAATGGAACTAAGATCACATTAAAAAGACTGTAATACAACCTGGTACCCAGATCTAGTGCCGTCCAACAGCAGTTCTTATGACGATGGAAGTGTTCTATGTCTGCACCGTTCAACAGACTAGCCACTCGCCTCCTGTGGCTACTGAGCTCTCGAAATGTGGCTGGTGTGACTCTTTTAAATTTTATTTAATTTTAAATCATTTAAATTTAAGCACACAATGGTATTAAAATTCCCCCAATCATAGAAATTAAATTAAATTACATTTTATTCAGTGCACTACCAGTTTACTAATATGTATCAGTAAAATGAGGAGGTATTTTCTGGATTTTAAATGAGGCCCCAATTTCTGAAAACAGTCCTTTAGAATTTTATCAGCTGGTTACATTTGGTCCTTGAATGTACATGATAAAACAAACGGAATATTCTCTTTTCCATAGGTATGCTACACAGTGGCTAACAAATGACACTATAAATAAAATTTTTAAGTATTTCAATTTATTTGCAGAAATAAATAAGGACACAAATTATAATAATTCTTATATATTCAAATACCTACTACAGGTATCCACTGAAATGTCTTGGAAGCATCTCAAACCTAACATTCACCAAAACAAACTGCTCTCCGACACTTCCTTGCACACACTCCAAGCTCCCTGCCACGCACACCCAAAATCCCTGCTGGTCACTTATTTATTATTTCCAACCCCGAAGATGGCTAACCACTCCAAGTTGCCCAGGCCTAAAACACGAGTCACATCCTTGACTCCAATCTTTCTCTCACACCCCAAATCCCAATCCAGCACTTGCTATTCTCTTGCCTGGAATGCTCATCTCCCAGCTCTACCTGCCTGGCTAGAATTTCTTCCCCTCTACCAGATCTTTGCTCAAATGACACCTTAGTGAGGCCTCCTCCCATTCGACTGCAAACTTAATACCCCACACTCCCTATCCTCCTTCCCTTCATCACTCATCATGTGACATATATTTTATTTGTCTGCTCCCATTAGAAGTAAGCTATGAGAGAGAATGGATGTTTGATTTGTTCCCTGCTGCATCCCTAGTGCCTGGCATATAGTAGACAGTCAAATATCAGTTGATCAGTTGACTGAATGACAAATTCTATATACATTATATGCACAAAATGACATAATCAAGGATGCAAAGGAAATATAAGTAGAAATAACTGATGTGTTAGGGCTGTGGGCTGAATTTTTTTAGGTAAGCAAACAATTGTTAGCATTGTTTTAAGTGGCCATTACAGCATTTGAGGTCTGCTAGTTAAGATTTAACTTTCCACAAACATCTGGTTTGGGTACCCCTGCTTTAGGAGACCACCTCTCTCAACTTCATCCACTCCTGCCCCCTCTCTTTCCCCCAGTCTTACCACAGCTTGAAATTACCCCCATAAAAATAGAAATAAACTCTAATAGTAAACATTATATTGTCACATTCCCTAAATTAAGCAGGCTCATAGTTGTTTTTCATTATTTTGTTTCATGAGCACATTATCAGGCCATAATTATAAAATAACTATATTTTTCATTTCTACAGACTTGCATTAATATGGTAACCATTATCTATCTGTGACTAATTAATTTAAATAGCAAAATCCAGTTATTCAGTTGTACTGACCACATTTCAAATGCTCAACGCCATGTGTTGCTAGTGGCTACCACAGTGAACAGCAGATACAGACATTACAGAGATTCCTATTGGGCAGGACTATAACAACAGACCTTTTTCCTAAAATTTTATTTTAAAGCATGAGACTGAGTCAGCTAAAATACCAGCAGAGTTTAACCTTGTAATTTTCAATTCTCTATGCCAGTGATTCTCAAAGTCTGGTCCCTGGACCAGCAGCGGCATTCCTTAGGAACTCGTTAGAAACACAGTCGACCCTTCAACAACGTGGCAGTTGGGGGTGCTGATAACACCCCTACTGCTGAAAATCTATGTATAGCTTCTGACTCCCCTAAAACTTAACAACAGCCGCCCCTCAGTGCCCATAGGAGATTAATTCCAGAAACCACTTCAGATATCAAAACCCAGGTATGCTCTGCTCAAGTCCCTTATGTATTGTAAAATGGTGCAGAACAATGCACACAATCAGCCCTTTGCATCCTCGGATGCTCACTCGTCTATGGAAAATACTGCTTTCAATCGGAGATGTGCAGATGCCAAATCAGAGATATGAAGGGCCGCCTGTATGTTTATCGGAAAAAATCCACTTATAAGTCGACCCATGAAGTTCTAACCCATGTTGTTCAAGGGTCAACTGTACAAATTCTTGAGAGCCTCAGCAATCTGTCTTAATCGGTTTTTAAGGAGCTCTCCAGGTGATGCAGGAGATTTTGAAGCATGCTGAAGTTCTAGACCATTGTTCTAAGTTAGCTAAGAGCAGTTGTCATACAACGTAACTTATGACGTATCATGAGAAATATCATTACAACCTAAAATAATCTACGAATGGTCTATCAATTATAAATTCATACACAATCATGTTTCTAGTAGGCTTTATAAAAAAAAAAACCCTCAGTATTTTCAATGATTATAATATTCAAAACCAATCATGGCACTGACCAGGTGGCTCAGTGGGTTGGAGCATCATCCCTACATCAAAAGGTTACAGGTTCGATTTACAGCCAGGGCACATAACTAGCCTGCCTAGTCTCCCCAGGCGGAACACATATGGGAGGCAACAGATAAACGTTTCTCGTGCACATTAGTGTCTTCCTTCCCCTTCCCTTTCTTCTTCTTCTTCTTCTTCATTAGTGTCTTCCTTCCCCTTCCCTTTCTTCTTCTTCTTCTTTTTCTTCTTCTTCTTCTTCTTTTTCTTCTCTCTCTCTCTCTCTCTCTCTCTCTCTCTCTCTCTCTCGTTCTCCCCCTGCCTCCCTCCTTTCCTCCCTTCCCCTCTCTAAAAAAATCAATAAAAACATATCCTCAGGTAAGGATTAAAAAAAATCATGAACTTCATTTCTTAAAAAAAAAAAAATTAACACTGTAATTTGCTTCCTCCTCCAATTGGCAGATCCCTTTTCACTTGCTATTGACACAATCACATTTTAATCTTTTTCTAAAACTCAATGAGAAGTCTGAAGTTAGGAAGAATACACAGCAGTGGAATAATTAGAAAAAAGGAGGAAATTTTCAAATTTTGCGCCAATTGAAATTTTTACATGAATAGTACTTTTATAATAAACTAATATATAAAAATGGTATCTATCAGCTGGAATTACTGCAGCAAGAAGTTGAAGCTAAAGTTGCACGAGTGTTACAAAAAAGCCTAAGCTACTACAGTATTCTAATTTCCTTTCACCACAGGTCTAATAAAACTAAATATCTGCTATTTCAACATGTATATTAAATATTTCTTATCAAACTTGTTGATAGAAAAACATCCTCAGAAATGTCAGCTAAGAACGGTAATGCAATACATTAAAGTGACTATAAAACCACTAGGAAAAGATCTAGTCTTGGCTTACTACAAATTTGGCTCAAAAA
Organism: Mormoops blainvillei; assembly: GCA_004026545.1. Taxonomy (NCBI): domain Eukaryota; kingdom Metazoa; phylum Chordata; class Mammalia; order Chiroptera; family Mormoopidae; genus Mormoops; species Mormoops blainvillei. Next base: position 325,280 of record PVJD01000539.1, on the reverse strand, counting down.
GGAGAGACGTTAAAAGCCTGATTGATTACAAATTTCTGCCACAGCCAAGTGACTACTATGATAACCTCCTGGCGGAAAATTACTTAACCACAATCTGTGTATAGAATGTATATTGTAACAATAAACATATCATTTTAAGAAACTTTACAAAAATATTTACAACACATTGAGCTTATGTGCAATCCATGGAGCGCTTAAATCACACTTAATACTGCCTCAGCATATAAATGTTCACTTCCAATCAAACAGCCTTCCATAAAGTGAATACTGAGAATGCTTGACAGAATTTAAAATCTAAACATTCTTCATTACTAAACGCTAAGGCCACAATTTCCAAGTTTTAAATATTGTTTTTTTAAAAAGTCAAATGACTAATATTAAGTACTTACCGTGTGCCAGATAGTGTTATTATTTCTCTCACTCATCTTAGTATTCCTAGCACGGATCCAAGTGTACAATGAACATTTAATTGGAATTAATTAGAGAAAAACATAAAAGGAGTATTAAGATCTTTGAGTGGATTCAGATGTATATTTTCTTAAGTTCCAGAGGTTACAAATTGAATTAGGAAACATCACAAACACACAAAAAGTAACCCACTGCAATTAAAAATACCATCTGTCTAAAATGTGTACTAAGTCGATCCACTAAAGATCAATTGTTTGAGACACCTTTACCTGGCCAATTTATCTTTACCTCTTCCCTTCCACCCATATTCCTTGAAGTCCTTCTTTATTAATATGTCGAGTCTGTTCATTTATCACCTCAGTTCTAGGTATTCTACAAGATACAAAGTAGAATTGAACAGTGATTCTGCTCTCAAATTGTCTATAATTGCATAGTAAAGATATGATATCTGCATTTGTAATTAAAATCTGAGAGAGAAAGTAGTAAGTGATCAAAAAAACAAAACAAAAAACTTCTTCAGAATTTAAATAATCTAGCAGGAAAGGTAAAGTTCTACATTCCCCTTTCCTATTTACTGTACTATTTATTAGATTAGTGCACTAATAGGCAGTGGAAAGTGGGAAGTGTGTGGACTTTGGAACAGGCAGACCTGAATTCACTGCCTAGAGCAGAGCTCAGATAGGGGAACTTGCCTTGAATTTTAGAACTAACTTTCTTGATTGCATAATGGAAATATCATCTTTTTAGGTCGTTATGGAGATGAAAAGAAATACTCTTTGAAAAATATCTATTACCGTAAATAATGCATGCCCTTTACATTGTACTGACACTCCTGATACAACTGTGGTCTAAAGTTCATTGAACCCATTGCAGTGGACACAACCCATCAATGAAAAATATTTAATTGAAATGCACCATTAGAGCTATATATCTTAATTTATGTCGTTTGTTACAAATGAAAATTGTATATCTTTCTTTAAAAGTATTAAATGTCACCTGAAATTTAAATAAAATAAAATAAAATAAAACACCATGTGTTAGAATGTGATTATTTGCAAAATTAGTACCAAAGAGAGTGAAATAAATTCTGACTAGAGTGAGCGTATTACAGACTGAGGTCCTCCTGGTCTCCCGACCAGACGGCGACACTACATTTCGATTTAAAAAAAGAATGTGACACAGCACTCATCCCACCCTAAAATTACCAACAGAGGAAGGAATACCATAACTAAAGAGAATGTTATAAAGAAACTCCCATATAAGCCTTATAAAGCATATGGTAGTCCTGAAAGAAGTTAGAACATGCCACAGACGCAATAGTTTATGTATCCCTGGATCTCTAAAGGCTAGTTAAATACAAGTCTCTCAGGAACAGCATCCCCTGCTTATTTCTTCCTCTACGCCCCCCCCCCCCACCCACGATGCTTTCCACTGGACAGCCGCCCCAGAAATTTCTCCCAGCATCCGCAATGACAATACTCTCATCTTCCCCTCCCTCCCCTAGCCTGTATCAGACGGTGGCATCTCCCTCCAGAGGAAAAAACGGAGGGCGGGGGAGGAAGACAGGAGACAGCGTTTGCATCGAGGTCGATTATGGAGAAGAAAGGTGAGAAGCGAGGGGCCAGGGCGGAGTTCCCTCAGGTCCAGCCCAGTGTCTAGGAGGCCTGGCAAACATCTCCCCACCTCAGTGCACGCCCCTCGCCCTCTGGACCCGAACGCGCAGCCGGCGGACTCGAGTGACAGCTACACCACCTGTACCGCACTCCCACTGCCCCAGCCACCGGAGAAGCGCCTGCCGCTGCCCCTGCCCCACTGGCAGCGAGCTCTTTCTCTCCCCTTCCAGTCCGAGTCGCCGATGAGTGACAGGTCCCGGGGGACGCGATCTCAAGCGCATGCGGTTCGGGACTGCTGGTACAACCCTTCACCGAAGCCCTCCAGCGGGCACGGGGGTGCAGACAGAACGTTCCGGACGGCCCGGGGGAACCCGGTCCAGGCCTGGCCTGCCCCAGTTGCCCCACACCCGGCGGGGGTGGCACTTACTGCGGAGATTGTGGATTAGCTCCGAGTGGCTGGCGCCGCCGGATTTCCAGGCCATCGCTAAGCACACCCGGAGCAGATACAGAACCACCTTCAGCGCGGCGACGGTGCCCAGCAGCTTCGCCAAGAGTGAGACCACCTCCCACACGGTCACCGCCCCGCTCGCGTCCCCACTGTTGCCGCCGCTGTGACTGCCGTCGCCACCGCTGCCGCCACTGCGCGCTCCCGGCATCCCCCGCGGCACGCATGCGCTCTGTGACGCCGCGCGGCCTCGTGCGGCTGGGTGGGGCCGGAGGCGGGTGTGGCCTGGAGCCCGGCCGCCCGCGCGGGTTATTGCTGTGGCTGCTGGGGACCGTGAGAAGGCGAAGCAGAATTGGCGGCGTCGCGGCCACTGCGCGTTCCTCTATGAGGCCTCGGGCTGCACACCGCCTCCTTGCTGGGTTTGCCCTGCGGCCAGGCGGGGTGGGCCCCAGCGCGTTCGGTCGTGTGCCTGGCTGCGGCTCTGATCACCCAGCGCGGTGGCGGGAAGGTTCCGCCGCTGCCGGTGGCTCCGCAGTCGCGGATGGGTCAGCTGTTGAGAGCGGCGGGTCTGCTCCTATAGCTGTCCAGATTGTTAGATGGTGGGCTTCCTCCGTTCTGCCTCACCCAACCCTGTTGGCTAATACTTAGGTTGGTTAGACTCAGAACTCCCTGTGGTGGAGCCTAACTAATCGTAATGTAAGCACGGGAGGGCAAAGGCCCTCTCTAACCCCAGTGCTCCAGCCTCTGGTTTTTATGACAAGTACATCAATATCTCGTTAGCAGAGGCTCTTGAGACCCTGGTTTGTTCTCAATTCTAAAGCACAGATTCAGAGAGTGGAAGAATACCATGACATGGGAGGGGGAGGGGGCGCGTGGGGAATGTTTTGCTTGTTAGAGCAGTGCAAATGGTTAAAAATAACACATCATCCCGTGTCAAACGTGTTATTCTCCCAACACAAGTGTGCGTTTTCCGCAGATTAAACCTCACAAATTCTACCGTTAGACTGGACACCAACTTTATCGCTGTCAGCTGTGCCAGACAATGAGCGAGAAGCTGAAAGGGATCATGCCCGTCGCATCCAACTTACTGACTGCTAATCAGAACTGAGACTAACAGAATCCAGTCATCATTTAGTCCAATGAACTTTGAAGGTAGAAAACAAAGCTATGTCAAGATATCTATGCTACTGCGTCAGCCGCAATTTTTAAATTACAGTTCTCACGAGATTTGGTCATGTGTGATACTCAGCCTACTTCCAATCGAAAATATACATTACCTATTTTCTGGGATTCTGTGACCATAAATGAAACCACACTCAAAACAGTGTTCTTTAATATTAGGAATAAAATTGTCAGTTAGGGACTAACAGTTTTCCGTTTAATCTCTGCAGTTTCCTGATGGCCTTCCGTTTAAAACAAAAACAGTCTCGGTTCTCAGTAAGACCTGATATCTCTCTGAAGCTGACAACAAACACACCGTTATAAATATTGTATAAAGGAGATTGGTTTTTTTACAGATGAGTAAGTCATACCTCTTATGCAATAGGGTTTACATTCTAGTTGGGGATCTGTATCAAAAGAAAACTAGCAACAGAGGGCAAAACTTAAGTTCTATAAATGATCTAAACATCAAGTACTATATTAAATTTAGATCATGGACTAGAGAACTCAGGAAAAGATATGGTAAGGAACTGGTCCTGGAAAGATTGGTAGGATTCTGAGAAGAGAGGAATAAAGGAGTATTATACGTGTAGTCAAAAGCACAGAAAGAACCTACAGCACGGATTCCTGCGCTGTCAATGTTATATATCAAACTCATTAATTATTATTTTTAAACTACTTATTTTATTTTTTTAAGATTTTATTTATTTATTTTTAGAGAGAGGGGAAGGGAGCAAGAGGGGGAGAGAAACATCAATGTGTGGTTGCCTCTCCTGTGCCCCCTACTGGAGGACCTGGCCTGCAACCCAGGCATATGCCCTGACTGGGAGTCAAACCAGCAACGCTTTAGTTCCCAGGCCAGCGCTTGATCCACTCAGCCACTGCAGTCGGTCATCCTTAACTATAAGTGAATTGAGGCAGGTTGCACAGCTAGGCAACGGTCCTCAAAACTAGAGCTGGAGTCTTCAAAATTCCAATTCCAGGCTCTGGCAGTGTTTTAACAACTTTGAAGCAAAGGATTTGTTCGGAAGACAAAAAAGGAGAGGTTTAGAATAAAATGCTGGAGCGTTAATTGGCTGTACTTCCGTGAGAATTTAAGGATTTGGACTCCTCTATGCCCCGAGAAATGCAAAACTGAAAGCTTAGGAGGCTACTAGGTGGTTTTTCTTGCATTTATTTTGTTTTGTTTTTGCTCTTACATTTGTTTTACATAATTATTGCACAAATGCATTGTGTCACTGTTTCTCTACTGATGCTGCAGATTGAGAGCAGATTGTAAGGTACAAGCACATTGTTGCCTCTGCTCATAAACTGCTCGGAGACGGAGGGCATCCTAACTTCCTCCTCCTCCTCGGGCTGGTGGTTTCCTAAGTAACGGCGGAACAGAATTGGCTCTCCGCAGCCACCGTCAGCCCGTAGGTGGGACTGAGACGCGCGCGCTGGGCTTCTGCCTGCGAACAATTTCGGCATGGAGGAAATTTATGCTAAGTTTGTGTCTCAGAAAATCAGCAAAACCCGCTGGCGACCGGTACCTTCGGGGAGCCTCCAGACTGCGGAGACCTTCGCTACGGGTTCTTGGGACAATGAGGTACCTCGCTGCGGGGCCGGGAAGTCCTCCCTCCGGGACCCGCGTCCGCGGCCCGCCAGCCCAGCGCGCGAATTCTCTTGCCTTCTGAATTCTGTCGCCTTCTAGATCCTTTCGCCCTCCTCTGTTCTGTTCCTCACTCCCCGCTCGCCCCCGAGACCCCGTATCCGGCTCGGTTGCCCTGTTCCGAGCCATCGATAGTATGTCTGCCTGAGCCTTGAATCTCGTTATCACCATTATTCTGAGAGGCTTTTAAAGGAAGGTAGCTGGAAGGCAATACGAATTTTAATTTTCGGGAGTTTAACGTTTATTTCACCTCAAGGTATAACTTTTTGCCTTACAGGAAAATTATGTTTCATTGTGGTCTATTGGAGATTTGGGGAACTTGGACTCTGATGGAGGATTTGAAGGAGACCATCAGTTATTGTGCGGTACCCGGCACTATGGCGATGTCATGGATTTACAAGTACGTCCGTGTAATATCCAGAAGTTAACTGTTTAAAAACGGAGGGTAAGACATTTAGAGATGCAGAAGACCATAAAGTATGTCTCGTCTCATCCCAGATTTACAGGAAACTGAGTTCTCTATAGGCTGTGATTTTCGAACATGTAGCCACTTACTGGCAGAATCAGGACTGGGGCAGTGGGTTTAATATTAGTTTTTTAATCTTAGATTTTTTAAAAAAATTAATTGACTATCTGTTGTTTGCCCAGCACTGTTTCGGGAACTTTACATAAGTTAATTTAATTCTTATCGCATGCTCGTGAATCAAATATTGTTATCTGATTTATCAGTGAGAGAACTGACAGTAAGATCTTTTGAACACATACTGTGAGGAATACTTCAAAGGGAATTTACATGCTTTTTTTTTCTTTGAATTCGCATAATCTTCTAAGTAGTAATTAGTGTTCCCCTTGTAAAGATTTCCCTAGGCTTAGACAGTTAACTTGGCTAAGGTCACAAAGCCACTAGTAAGTGATGGGAATGGAATTAAGTTTTCAAATCCTGGTCTGTGTGACCTAAAGAGTCCCTGTATTTTTTTCTATAGAAAGTTACCTAACTATGGGAATGATACTTTTCTAAAGCTTTATGGTAGTGGTCCAAAATTAATTAAATCGATCATAGTTTAGAGAAAAAAAAATGTTTTTTTCTTCACAGAAATACTTTTATTTGTATAGGATTTTTGACTTTAAGCTCTCTCATCACATTTTACCTGCTTAGCATTTATAGGCTTTAAAAAAAAAAGTTATACTGCTAGTTAAGTTAAACAAATGAGCTTCCTCCATACCGATATTTCTGAATCTATAACAAGCAGGAATTTTCTATTTAGTTTTTTGATCAGGAAAGAATTGTAGCTGCATCATCAACAGGATGTGTAACAGTGTTCCTTCACCATCCGAATAACCAGGTAAAGAAATTTCGTTTAAAAATTGAATTTGTATTCTAATTATTTTTATTTTTTAATTTAAAAAAATTTTATTTTTTCACAGAAGGGAAGGGAGGGAGGGAGGAAGGGAGGGAAGGAGAGAAACATCAATGTGTGATTGCCTTTCATACGCCCCCTGCTGGGGACTTGGCCTGCAACCCAGGCATGTGCCTAGACTGGGAATCGAACTGGTGACCTTTCTGTTCACAGGCCGGCACTCAATCCACTGAACCACACCAGCCAGGGCTGTATTCTAATTATTTTTAGAAAGGCTTAAAGAAGACTGTATTTAATGGTACAAATAATTAAATCGTATAGTCTCAAAACATGGAGGGAGAAAATATTGTTATATTACCCATCTTTTAGTAGAGTAATTCTACAACCACGTTTGTGTGAACTTTTATTGAAACTGGATATATCTTAAATTCTGTTAGTTTAGACTTAACAATATACTCTTTCAGCGAGTAATTTTTCTGTAATTCTCTCTTTTAAGTTCCTATTCTGGTCTTTGAAGAAAGGGCACCCTCTAGCTCAAGTATCATGAGAAAGAACAGGAATGGCTACTTTGCACCTGTGGCTAGAACCTAGATTTTAATTAAAATGCAGGATACTCTGTATGCAGATTTGAGTTTTTGTTTTCTTTTTTAAATTAAATTTATTGGAATGACATTGGTTAATAAAATTATGTAGGTGTCATGAGTACAGTTTCTATACTATATCATCTGTACATTATATCATGTGTTCCCCACCCCAAATTGAGTCTGCTTCCATCACCACTGAAATGTTTACAGTACCTTTCTTGCGTGCTAAAACCCAGAGTGCTGACCTTCAGAGCACAGTGGTAAGGCAGTCTTTTCCAGGAGCCCCACTAGTAACAGTTTTAAGTTGCTAGAAGAGAGTGCTTATTTAGGTTTTGGAATTAAAAAAGGTTACCTTGCTTATAAGCATATCTAGTAAATACAAGACCAGCATCTTACTGGTTTTCTTTTGGAGCCATTTAGAAAGCACTTTAGAGATTGATTTATTTCCTTTTTAACTTTTTAAAAAATTTTATTTATTTACTTTTTTTAGAGAAACAGAAAGGGAGGGAGAGAAGAAACATCAACGTGCATGCGAGAGAGATAGCAATCAGTTGCCTCCCACAACCCAGACTGGGAGCTGAACAGGCGACCTTTCAGGTCACAGGCCATCATACCATCCACTGAGCCACACAAGCCAGAGCAAGATTTATTTCTTAGTTGTAGTCTAATTCCCTTAAGAATTTAAAGTTGCTTTTGACCACACAACTACATGATACCTAAAAACCATTTCTTTAATTTGAGACAGGTTTGGGATATTTTTGAACAGTGTTCCTTTCAAATCTAATCCAGTATATCCAGAGAATTGATGGGGAGTAGGTTCTAGACTTGTATCTGGAAATACAGAAGAAAAAGGGGAGAGTTGTTCCTTCTCTAGAAGGGTGTGAGACAGAATTTTAAAACATTCTTTTTAAAAAGTATATTTATTTATTTTTAGAGCGAAGTAAGGGAGAAAGAGAGGGAGAGAAGCATCAATCAGTTGCGTCTTGCACGCCCTCAACTGGGGAGCTGGCATGCAACCCAGGCATGTGCCCTGAGTGGGGGTGGAACCTGTGACCTTTCTGTTTGCCCGCTCTCAATCCAATGAGCCATACCAGCCAGGTCTTAAAACATTCTTTAATTGGGGAAAAGTGCTAGTTTTTTAGAGCTTTGCTTTGATCAATTATACCCTCATTTCTACCACCTAGACACTGACAGCCAGCCAGCAGTGGGCAACAGCTCACTACCACACGGGCCCAGGCAGCCCTGCCCGGAGCTGTGCGCCATGCACAGGCGTTGTGTGCAACAACCCAGAGATTGTCACAGTTGGAGAAGATGGTCGGATAAATCTCTTCAGAATTGATCACAAGGAAGCCGTGAGAACTATAGGTAAGAAAAATCATGGGTTTTTCATCCATCACATAGTAATTGAGCGCCTACCACGTGCTAAGTAGATGCAATGCAAGGCGTTTGAGGGATATAGAAATATACAAGGTAGAATCCCTTTATCAAGACAGTATATCGATAAGGCATCTATGACTGAATGACTACAGAAGAAAGGAACTTTTTTATTTGGCTGGAATGGGTTATTGGATAAAGAATTGAGGGGCAGGTGACAGTTAATTTAATCTAGGTTCTAGACCATAAATAAGTAAAAAATGTCACACCAGGTATAGGGAATAGTGTGGAGGCAGGATAAGGCCATCTGGAGAGTGATAGGAAGCATAGTTTGACCTAACTTTGTATATTTATGTAGGGGAGGTGAGAGATGAAGCAGGGAAGGTAAATTGGGGCCACGTTGTGAAAAGTCTAACGCACAGCAATCGAGGTTACGTTTTGTTAGGTGGACAGCTATGTAGCTGGTGAAAGTTTTTTGCATAAGTGGGTGATAATCTTACTGTTGTGTCCTAGAAGGATTATTCAAGTGTAGTAGCGCTAAACCAGGTTTCACAAAGACTCGCCTGAGGAGATTTTTAACAGTTTTTAATAGCCCACCAACCTAGACCTGAATCAGAACCTCTGTGGATTGAGCTTATGAATCAGTTTTTTTGTGTAGTTTATTATGATTTTTAGTTCTGAGGAACTCTCCTTGTTGAAGGACCATTGCCTGATGGTAGTTTGAAGGAGTGTGACAAAACAAAAGTCTGTGAGTATATGCTAAATTATGTGGTATAAGCTTAAACACTGTAAAGAGAAGGAAGGGACCCCTATAACAATTAGGAAGGACTTCATGGAGGTGAGAGTTGATGAGGATAAAGATGAATAAATTGGAGGCGAGCCAGCAGAATAATATAAGATCAGTGAGCTCTGTAGAAAGTACTGGCATGTGGCCCAACAAAATGAATGGAGGTTCTGGGTTAAGCACTAGCCAGAAATAAAATTGCTTATAGAAAAGCTTGAGCAGCTATCTCAGAAATGGAGAATAACAATCTTGTGTGGAAATAGAGAAATACATACATGAAAACTCAGTCCTGTCTTTGGAAAACAGTTCAGGTGTCCTGTGAGTGATACCATTTTTCTATCAAAGGAGAGTTCATTTTAACATGCATATTACTGAACATTTTTTATAGAAATTAAACTATGACCTATTTGAAATTTCACTTGTAATATTTCAATTAAAAGAAATGCGATTTAAGATTTTCGTGACACAGAGAAACCTATTAACACACACTACTGTCTTCTTGACTTCTAGACAATGCAGATAGCAGTACGCTGCACGCTGCGACATTCCTTCGAACTCCCGAGATACTCACAGTAAATTCAATTGGACAGTTGAAAATATGGGATTTCAGACAACAAGGAAATGAGCCCTCTCAGATACTATCCCTGTAAGTTTGATTTCTAATTTCAGTAGTGTAATGCAAAATTAATTTGTTCATTTATAGCAATTGACTTTAAACCATATTGTATTTTAATTTCACTTTGAGAGTAATCCCTATTTAAATTTGATAAAGCAAATATAATTTGATGGGTCTGATACTACCACGCTGCACTTAGGTATTTGCTGTCTTGTTTCAGAGCTTTTATCTCTTTGAGGTATGTATTATTTAATGGGGAACTTATTTTTGCTCATCAGATGATTTTGTTGTTAGTGGGTAGAATACACTAGCTATGACTGGGAGAAAAATAAAATCCAAGATTTCTTTTTGAGCAGGAATCCCTTTTTTTATGCGTGTAGCCTAGTCTTCTCTTACAAGAAAAAGGAATATGTCAAACTGAAAAACATAAACCGAACATTAAGGGAGGAGTAAAGCATATGCTGTTTAGTTGATACATAATATTTTTTAAAAGCCAACAAGTGGATATATGTTTTGTACAATATACCATAGGATTGCCTTGCTCTCTATGTCTCCCAATTTGAAGAGAGAATGAATAACTTTAGGATTAAACCATACCCGCCTATTCTGATATTTAGAAGTATATTTAATGTTGTCAATTTTAGACATGATTTCAATTCAGCCAGCAGCTCTAGCCACAAAGTTATCATTTAGTTAATAGAATGAAACATGTTTCATGGATTTTGCAAAGATAAAGTATACTTTATAACATGCTTCATGTCATTGTATCTCCCATAAAAGGACTGGTGACCGAGTGCCACTCCACTGTGTTGATAGACACCCCAACCAACAGCATGTTGTAGCTACTGGTGGCCAGGATGGAATGTTGAGTATTTGGGATGTTAGACAAGGTACTATGCCTGTGTCTCTACTGAAGGCTCATGAAGCTGAAAGTAAGTGTTACGGAGCCATATAAGTTTTTGTTGGCTGAGTTGTATATCATAAGCCACTTTCCATAACAGTACATATGGATTGTCTTGCATCATAGCTTTTGGCAGAATCATATAAATTTATAATAATTAACTTACCCCTTCTTATTTGACATTTGAGTTCTTTAACATGTTTCATTATTCTACCCAAAGCCCCAGTGATTAACCTGTATGTTCATTTTTTCTTTTAATAGAAACAATAGATTCTGGTTCTTATCTTTTTGTTTGCTTGTGTGTCTTCTGATATTGGTGGGGATTCATTGGCTGGACAGAAATTTTTCATTATATGACCACTGTTTTTGATATCATGACAGTGGATTAGTGTTTTAAATTCTGGCGTATGAGAAGTTTGTATTAATTCTCGAATAAAAGTACAAAAAAGCAAACATTATACCAGCATTACAACTTCCATTTAATAAGGTTCACATTATTACCATGGAAAGATAAATGGCTTTTAAGATTATATTTAAGGTAAAGCAAATAAAAGGATAGAATTTTTTGCCTCTTCCATTTATAGCTATGCCTAGAAAAATAAGTGAATAAAAAGGAATAGGGTCTGCCTTCATGGAGTCTGATGTTGGCTAACCCAGTGGTAGCAGAACTACAAATTTTCAAATCTGTTCTCACCAGTCCCTTTTTCTTCGGCAGCCTGTATTGTTAACACACTAATATAGTGGATTGTGATATATTGATTCCGACTCTTGGCTAGAAATGAAATAAGGTTTTTATTAAATTTGAAAATAAATACTGAAGAATCTAGATTTGGGCATTGCTTGTAGCTCTGGTAGTTTTTGTTTCACTTTGTTTTAATGAAACAGCATGAGTGCACCTTATACAGGGACTCAACCAGAACACGTTCCTTTTCTCCGAAGGAAGGTGATCTTTTTATGTTTTGTGACATAATGTTTAATTGTAGTTACTGTCAGAATGAAAATTGCCGGCTTGCAAACATGTGACTTGCACTTTTTATGTTACACCCTGGGTACTTTTCTATGCTACCTCTTTAATGTCACCTAACCCGGAATCACAGAACCCTTGTTCACAGACTACCTGTTTTATTTGCAAGCTGCCGAGAACTTCCTAAGGCGCCCTGGCCAGTCGTTGGCTCCCAGATGGCTATTGGCATACAATGTTTCCTTCAAGTTTATAGAGTTTGAGGAGTCCTCAATCCCAAATTGGCATCTTAGAAGTCCTCCATCTGAAATTGGACCCCAGATTCTTGGAGCATTTCCAGGTTTCAGTTTGCTAGGAACTAGTTACTATTTCTGTGATACAGAAGTATCAAGTCCTGGCATGAGCCAAATTGGACTCTGCCTCATAGAATTTCATTTGTACATTATGTTTATGGTCTTCTCTCTTGGTCTTTCCAGTAATATAACCTGCATACATTAATGACACAGGAAGAGAACTTGAACCAATTTTTAAAAATTTTTTTCAGAATTATCCAGTTACCATACTTCTACATAAAAAAATGTAATAGATCAGATGATTAGCATTTATTTTCATTCTTTTGCTGGCCCAATACTCTTGTAGACTTACTTGGCTTCTTTACCGTATCTACATGTTAAAGCCATTTGGAGAGTTACAGTGTGGTTTTATTCTGAAGCCTTTGATCTTCATCACAGACTTGGGATTTGAAGGTGTGTAATAGAGGTTAATGGAAGAGCATGCCTAGAGATAGAGTTTTAATGTTTATTCAACTAATCTGCACAGGAGAAACCTCTTGGTTCTTATCTTTTAGTGTGGGAAGTTCACTTTCACCCATCCAACCCAGATCATCTATTTACTTGTTCTGAGGATGGATCCCTCTGGCACTGGGATGCCTCCACAGACGTGCCTGAAAAGTCATCACTCTTTCACCCAGGTATGTTCATAGCAGCATTATTGCAGTAGCCAAGATCTGGAAACATCTCAAGTGCCCATCAGTCGATGAGTGGATAAGAAAGATAAGGCACATTTACACAGTGGAGTACTACACAGCTGTTAAAAAAAAGAAACTGTTACCCTTTGTGACAGCATGGATGGACCTGTTAGCCAGTCAGAGAAAGACAAATACCATATGATATCATGTATATGTGAAATCTAATGAACAAATTAAACTGACAAGCAAAATAAGACCAGGAGCATGGACACATCAAACAGGCTAAGAGATCTCAGAGGGAGAGGGGTTGGGGAGGGACTGGAAGAGATTAGCCAAAGAACATACATGCATATTTGCATAGCCCATGCAAATGGGCACAAACAACAGTGTGGGGAAGGCAGTGGGTGAGGGGTGGTTGGTGGGAGCTGAATGGGGGGGGAGAAATGGGAACACCTGTAGTAGTGTCAACAGTTTTTTTTAAAAATCCCCAGGGAAGACCAGGAAAAAAAAAAAGATCCCACCCTGCGCCCCCTTTTTCTTTTCTCCCAGGAGGAAGAAATAGTACTTTCTTGTCTCACAGCATCAGTAACCAGGCTAACGTTCACCAGTCTCTCATGAGCTCCTGGCTCAGCGCTGACCCTGCAAAAGACCGTATCGAGATCACGAGCTTGCTTCCCAACAGGACTTTGTCTGTGAACAGTTTGGATGTTTTAGGTCCTTGTCTTGTGTGTGGAACTGATGCAGAAGCAATTTATGTTACTAGACACCTTTTTTCATGAAAATATTATAAGATTTCAGGTAAAAACATATAGTTAACATTTTAAATTCCAACGTCTTTACAAATTTTTATTATTGAAAAATATGAAATGTGCAAGGGTAGCATCGGTAGACTGTGGTTAATAGCAATGCCCAGCTTTGGATTTTGTTAGTTGGAAATTCCCCTGACAGTTGCAGAATCCAATAGGTGACTGATGGTGAAAGAACTGGAACGTGTGGAAGAATGACAGAAGGAGCTTTGTGTTGACGAATACACTGCCTTCAGACAGGCTCTCCTGGACAGCTCATGGGAGCTGCTCTGCATTTTTGATGATACAAGACTGTCAGATCCCCAATGGGCTCCTATCCTTTGTATCAACAGTCTGTGGCATTAGCCAGTGTTAATGTTTTTTCTTTTCATTGCAAGTATTTTCTTTAATCCTTCCATATTTTATTTCCTTAATAATTTTAATAAACTTAGAAAGAATTTAGTAGAACAAAAACACCGACATTTTTTTAAAGGTGAAAATGTTTTGACAGGCTCCTTTATTAGAATAAACATTTGAGTGGAACTCTTGTCAACTGCTTATACCCAACTTTATTTTTCTTGAAAAGAAAAAAGGAAAATACATTTTTTTCCCCAAGGATTTTTTCTTTAGTTTTATAGTGTAGTCAAAAATTGCTGAGCTGGACATTGTGCAATACAATAGATTTTGATATTGATAAATGAGTCGACTCCCAAACTAAAATTTGATAGGTTACATATATGAGACTCGTATGATGGAGTGGTAAGAGTGAAGAATTGTGCTTTCTTTATCTTTACCTGAAATGTTAACAATCTACCATAGTGTTTTAAGACAATGTAATGACGTCTTTTCATAGTTTGGTAGATTAAATGCATTAGTGGATTATTAAGACCCTAATGACAAATCTGTTATATAATTGAAGTGTGTTTTCATTTACTTGTAATTCTAATAATAGTAATTATAAAGAATTGCTTTTCTCATAATATTTTCAATTTTTTTTATGCTGCCTTATCTCAGGGTGTTTTTGTTTTTTGTCAACATTTGAAAATGGAATACAGATATATATCTGCTTTTTGTATATATTAGGCTCAAAAATCTTTTATTAAGAAACTTAGTAACTTTGAATTCCATACAATCAGAAGGAAAGAAAATGTTGGTGATAGGAATATTTTATCTGTTGGAAACATCTTTTTTTATTTTTTTAGCATTTAAAAAATTTTAACTCTATTGAAATATAACCTACATACAGAAAAGTTCATGGTAATTTTATTTTTTACTGAGCTACAAATCACATACATTAAGGTCACTGTTTAAAGTGTGTAGTTCACATTTTAAAATATTCACCAAGTTATGCGTCTATCACCACTATCACGTCTATCTAAGTCCAGAACATTTTCTTCATCCCTCAAAGTAACCCCACCCCCATTAGCAGTCAGTCCCAATTTGGCCTTTTCCAACCCCTGAGAAATCACAGATCTACTTTCTCTCCTTATGGATTTTCCTATTCTGGACATTTTCTATAAATGAAATCATGTAATATGTGGCCTTTTGTGTCTGGTTTCTTTTAGCATTATGTTTTCAAGTTTCATTCATGTTGCAGCTCAACTTAGACCACCATTCCTGTATTTATGGTTGAATAATAATCCATTGTACTGATATACCCCATTTTGTTTATCCATGCCCATGTTTGCTTTTTAGTGTTTTCATTTTAAACCTCTGGGGCTTGGTTTGTGCATGACGAGTCCCATATGGCCTGCACCGGGTATGTGCTGTCAGCTCTGCCCACAACACTTGGCACTTGGGGTTCCTTTGCTCATTAACCCCTGGGACCCTTGTGTCATGTTTGGATACAGCCTGGGGACAGCTTTGGGTCCTGTCCACAGGAGACCAATTTTTTAAGACTTTCTCTTAGTGTAAAATTCATTACAGAAAAACAAATATAAAACAAATATAGTCAAAAGAAATTTTAAGTACTTATAATGACAGTAGTCTCATGTTTTTTATCCGTCAATGTATGGAATTTATTTTGTAAAAATGAAATAGACACAGATGTGCATTCCTTGCCAGTAAACACATGGGTTTGATAATATAAACATAGCTATATGAATTTTCCTTTGGCTTTACATTCCCCTTTGTATGAATGTCTTGCTGCAGCCTAAGCTACTGTGTCCCTCTCCACCCAGTGCAAGCACCCTCCATTACGGTTAGCCGGCTAATGTCCTTGCTCTGAGTCAAAGACCCTAGATCCCTGGTGGCACATTTTCCATGTACAGTGAATGGCAAGCTTGTGCCTCTGCTCTCAGCTGCATTATCTGTTGCTGAAAAGTTTGAAGGTTTCATACATGTTAGTACCCATCTCAGTTTCCAGCAGAAATGTATACAATTTCCCTTGATCATTGTAGTGAATAAAGGTAGAAGGAAGGAGCACGTCATCTAGGCTTAGAATATTAGCTTGAGCTGGAAACAGTTTTAAATTTGAAGCTTTACTTTGATTTAAGGGTGTTTATAATCATATAAAAGACAGTACTTTTCAATAATGTTACATGCAATACATTTAATAAGTTTTATGAAGTATAAATAAAGCTAACATGAATTTGCTCCTTGTCACTGCCTTTATTCACGGAACTATCAATTTTTTTTGAGGACTGCAGGATCTCAGAGGTGGAAGACACCTTGGAGGGTATGTCCAACCCAATCATCCCTTCTACAGCATTCATTCCCAACAAGTTGTCATCTATATATTTGAACATATGCTGTGCCGCCTCTCCTCATTGGGACAGCTCTGCTTGATCCAGCATGATAGCAGTGTTTTAGTGTGTGAGTGGGACTGCAAGGGGTCCTGTAAAGAAAGATAGAAGAATGTTTTTGTGAGTTAATGAAATGATCATGTGAACCTGCTATGACACGGAGCCCATCACTACTCCATTTACTGAATTTGCATTATGTTGGAGTACTTCATCTAGAGATTCCACTAAATAAATGAGTTTTCATATACTGAATCGAAATGTGCTTCCATTTGTCTTCTTTCCTCAGGAGCCACACACACACACAAAACGTTAATTCGCATATTCAAAATCACATATTACAGCTTTTTCTTTTTTTTTTTGATGTAAAACCTCTTAATCTATCCTTTCATTGTTTTCTTGTGGGAAAAGTTTCCTTCCTAGCCTTCTTGCCCTACTTGGCTAAATCCTGCTAACCCTTCTGGACTCCTTTTAGGTGTCATTTTCTCAAGAGAGCCTTTCCTGGCCTCTTACAATCTGGGCTAAATTGTACTGTTTCAAAAGCCCATTGTGCAGAGCCTGTATTGTGCTTAGAGCAGTGTGTTTAGCAGCCTGTCTCCCTCTACTGGACCACGAGCATAAGAGCAGAGCCTAAATGTTAGTGTTGTACTGTCAATGTTTAATAAAATATCTGATTCATAGTAAGTACTGGCTCAGTGCAAACTGAACTGAAGTCACAATCTTGTTTTCCCTTTAAGAAATACATTTTCACCCTGGCTGGTGTGGCTCAGTGGATTGAGTGCCAGCCTGTGAACCAAAGGGTTGCCAATTTGATTCCCAATCAGGGCGTATGTGTGGGCTGCAGGCCAGGTCCCCAGCACCACACATGGGTGTTTCCCTCCCTGTCTCCCCCTCGCTCTCAATTTTTTTTTTTAAAGAAATACTCCCATTTTCCAAGGCCATCTTTAAAATGTGACTTCCAAAAGGAACACTTTCCAGGTGGTATCTGTCTCACTTGAGAACATGAGAAATCCTGTTTTTGGGTGCAATACTCTGTTGTAATGCCATCTGTTTATTTTAATAAGTCTGATTTTTGTTCAATTAGACTGCTGCTGAGTAGTTGAACTTAAACCCCTAAGTTTTCATACATGATACTGCTAAGCCATACTTCCCATATTGAATTAATGCAAATAGTTTTTATCTTTCCTATAGGTCCACCCTTGTTCTAAGAAGACAAATCTTATTTCAGTATAGGAAAGAATGAGCCATCCCCTCTGAACCTTTTCTTGAGAAGCAAATTATTTTCAGAATTGCCCTGTATGCTTTTTCATCCTGTTGGTTAGAAAATAGGTTAAATGGACTGAAGTGCTTAGGCCCACTCCTGGAGTCAATTATCAGGGACACATGAATCATTGGTATTTGGCTACAGTCACTGAAATATTTATAAGTCAACCTAATTTGCTGACATTCTGCCCTATTTCTCTTGTTCACAAGACTATTGTGAGAAAATACCTGTTATAGCTACCCTATCAAAAATTTGGCATTAATTAAAAAATTCCTTGTCCTTTTAACATTCGTTTCATAATATTGTGGAAATATCCTTTCAATAATCCATTCTAGAATATTGTTCAAGAAGCATGCAAATTCACTACAGTTTGTATCATTTAAGCTTGTTACCAACTTGCTGCCTAGCTCGAACTAATTAGATAGTCTGAAGCAATAGCAACGCTGTTTTTTTTTAAAGATGTGCCTACAGAGATCCAAAATATGACATGCAAGTATTTAAATTATTTCACTGACACCATTCTGAACCACGACTAATGTTAAGTGGCAGTGTAGAACAACTACCATCTACATCGTGGACAGCAGTCATCTTGCATCAAAACAATTCCCCAAAACATTTCACTATATCAGAGGTGTACACAGAGGGAAGAAACCATGGAGGGATGGACATGGTGAGAAGGGAGAAAGACTAGAATCTAGCTGATCACATAGAATTTTAAAAAAGATTTTATTTATTTATTTTTAGAGAGAGGGGAAAGGAAAAAGAGAGGGAAAGAAACATCCATCAGTTGTCTCTCATATGTGTCCCTGCCAGGGACCAAAACCACAACCAAGGCATGTGCCCTGACCTGGAAGTGAAGCGGTGACCTTTCACTCTGCAGGAAGATGCCCAACCAACCGAGCTACAGCAGAGTCCATAAATAATGCTCAGTTCCAAAACGTCTCAACAATTTTGGGGGACATTAGCTGACAGACCAGACAAAGCCATCAGAAAGAAATGCATTCACTGTTGAAAACTTTTGTGCAGGTCATGGATGTATGAAACTAAACTGTAATTAATACTGGACTATAAAATAATAGCTGCAACAAATCTGAACAATATTTACCCCTGCACATAGTATGGAATGAAAAATTTTTAAATCTCTTGGCCAGAGAGGTCATGCAAGCAATGACCCCCAGATTTGGTTTCTAATACCATTCTCTAATAAAAGGAACCAGGGCTCCTTGGAGTGGTAGGAAATATACTAGATAGCTTGCAGCATCTTTAAGTGCCAGAAAGTAAGGAAGTTCTTAGGAAAAATAAAAGCACATAATAATGGGAGTATGTCAAAAGGATACAGAGGCCAACTGGAAGATTTCCCAATAGCCAAAGTTGGAACAAACTGAAATGTCCATGAGTCCACACTGATATAAACAAATGCTTGAATAAATAAATGGGGGAGGAGACAAATCTGATCAAAATTCCAAATAATTTAGAGAGATTCTCTGCCTTCAAGGAGGTATTGTAGAATACAAGTATACTCCCTAAGTGTGGGCTGATCATAGTCTAGAGGCTTCCCCTAAGACTGTATGAATTCTGGGGAGGGCTAATGCTCTCAGTGCAATAACTGGTCTCCAGGCGTCTTCCATGTGTACTGCCCACATTCCTACATTCACACGAGTATGGGATTTGGCCACCAAAAATCGCCACTTCCATAAAGCATTGAAGAGTTGATCGAACTGAAGCGGGATCAAGGGTTTTCCATCACAGCAACAGAAATACTTCAAATGAATGGCAGATAATGCCATTCTCAGACTGTGCAGCCCTTGTAAGCAGCTCCCTGCTCTGTCACCTCTACCCCCACCTGGAGTCAGAGCTGCTTTTAATCTGTTATTGTAGGTCCTTTGTGGATTACTCCTCTCTTTTCCCTGCCCTTCTGTCTCCCTATTAGGCGGCAACTTCCTCGTCTCAGAAAGAGCAATTCACGCAGCTGCTTGAATTATCTAGGAATTTTCCCAAAGACGGTAGTCTAATAGAGATGCTTGCCTTTATGCTTTGAGAGAATTGAGAAACTTAAGAAGTTTCTCATGTGTTGAACTTATGTGTTGGTGACAGTGGTGACAAGACTGTGTGGGTAGTATGCTCTTCCAGATACATAATCTTTCTGGAAAGGGAAAGCAGGCCAGTGAACATATGAGATTCATATAATTTCAAGTCTGAAAGGGACCCTAGAAGTTACTAAGTCTTCAGTTGAAGAAAGTAAAAACTAAGGCTGTTTGGGTAAAATCCTCTACCTTGAATGAACTCTGTGCTTGTGGAACCTAGATTTTCAACCAAGTACTCTTAGAATGTAAACTTTTAACACAGGTTTTCACATTTGAACTTCTGGGTACAGTAGCTGGTACCTAATTTAACATCAGAAAAATAAGTCTTTAATTGAAAACACTTTTAAGTAGACTCTAGTAGAAAAATGACCAAAGGGGATATTTAAAAAAATCAATTGCACCCATTTTCAAGAGGCGGAGTTGGCACAGGCTCTCCACATCCAAAGAGGGGACGGTACTTGCGAACATTATACACTCAGTGATTCCATCCGAAATTTCCAATTTAATTTAACAAAACAAAAACAAAAACAAAAACCCCCCACAACCCTCCTCTCACAGTCACAATTCTTCCACTTAGGGAAATAACAACTTTTTTTCTATCGATTTGGTTGACAGATAAAGCTCTCTAAACTATTCATCTTTCTCGGTTCAAGAATATATTAAATGGCTGATTCGGAATATACTTAAACTCGCGGATTTGCCGGGGAAAAAAGAACTAAGCAATACTGTTTTTCGAAAGCCTCTAGAAATCCGGAATCCTAATGTCCACAGCGAGTTTTCAGAGAGCAACTCATTTCTGTTTGTTCCCTCCTGAGAATTAAGCTCCTTGAGATACACACCTTTATATCCGTCCATAGAAAGAGCTCAACTGAGAAACAAAAAAAAAAAAAAAAAGGAGACTGAAGTCAGTGCGTGGGTTTGGGCGAGAGAAAGCCCGGTCGCACGCACCCGCGCGAGTCACCTGGGCAGCGCGACGCGGGGGCGCCGAGGGACGACGCGGGCCAACTGGCAGGCGCTCTCTGCAAGCGGCCGGGCCGGCAGAAGCCCCCAGTCCTCGGCCCCCGCGCAAGCGACGCCGGGAAATGCCCACATCCGGGAAACCTGCGGCGGAGTGCGGCGGCGGCGACGCCGAGTGGAAAGCAAAATGGCGGCGGCGGCGGCAACGGCCTGGTGCTGAGGGGAGAGCCAGGTCCCCGCGACCCTCGCGACGGGCCGCGCTGGCCCGCGGCAGCGCCCCGGCGTCTCTCCCCGCCCTGCCCCCCCCCGGGGACACTTGGGGTCCCTGGGAGGGCTTCCGGCCGCCTCGGCGTCCCCTCTCCGGCCCTCGGCCGCTGTCCAGGAGACCCGCACTCCCTTGCAGGTAGGTCCGGGGCCGGCGTAGCGGGTGGGGCGTACTCTCTCCGTCGTAGCCGGAGTTGGCGGGGCGGTGGCCGCCGGGGCCCACGCCCATCCCCGCTGGCGGGGCTCCAGGGGCTGCTGCGGCCGCCGGGCAGGCCCGGGTCGGTGCGGGCCGGACTTGGCTGGTTGCTGGGACCAGAGCGGAGCCCTGCCTTGGGGAAGCGAGGGTTGGCCGCGCCCCGAGCTGGAGGAAGAGCCCCAGGCCTTGCGGCCTCGGAGGTGCAGGTTAGGCTGGGAAGAGCCTGCGCTGCTGGAGGCCTTGCGGCGACTGCGTCTCACCTCCACACCTACCGGCAACACGCACGGTCAGCGGTGTTTCGGAAGGAAGGAAAATGAAAGGAGGTTCCGAAAGAAAATCACAGTGAAAGAGTTACAGTCTTTTGCATCCTAGAGGGACCGTTCCTGGATAGATCGTGGGAATTTCTGTTTACAGTCCGCTGTTCTGTTAGGTTACTGTTCAGAGTTGGAAGGGATGGGAGAGATGGAGGGATGTGTGTGTAGTGAGAGTGTGTATAAATACAGAAAATGGAAAGAATATTAAGGGAACCTTGTTCATTGTAACTATAAGAAGAACTTGTGTCTTAAAGAGTGACTCTCCCGTGACCTGATTTAACCCTATTCTCTGACGTCTCCAATTGAAAGTTAGGTAGAGGTGTCCAACCTTTTGGCTTCTCTTGACCACACTGGAAGAAGAAGAGTTGTCTTGGGCCACATTAAATATATTGTGACATGTAATCACAAAAAAATCTCATGATGTTTTAAGTAAATTTAGGGTTTTGTGCTGGGCCGCATTCATAGCCATCTTGAGCCACATGCAGCCAGGGAGCTACAGGTCGGACAGCCCTGTAAGGGAGCGAAGTTTAATGTTTGTCGACTCATATGTTAATATGACTGAAAAGATGTCATCGTGTACAAGTCATTCATAAACCTAGTGAGAAATAAGTAGAATTGGACACACAGATAATGCTGATCACTCCAGTTTGGGAGATGGATTTGCATGCCTGGGATCATGAAGCTTGTCAGAACTTTGTGGATTATTTATGAAGTTTAAAAATTTTTATCAAATCTCGTCCATCAGGAGTTGGAAATATAATTATTCATTATAATTAGAAAGAATGTTTTCTGCTAAGATAACTACATTTGTGATTTAACTAAGTTCATTTCTTTCCTTGAATAAGTTGACAGACAGGTAAAATAGGCTAGTTGATTCCCTAAGGCAGTGGAGGAATTTGATTTAACAGTAAAAGAAGTAGCATTGTGTTCCTCTGATCAGCTGCTACGGCAAGAAACTAGATCATGGTACTTACTGGAAAAGGCACAGTCTTTCCATGCTGGTATACTTATTGAACATGCTTGCCACTGTCTAAGAGCAAATGAAAGAAATATTGCTACTTTTTTTTTTAGTGTGCTATTATCTGCATTTCCCCCCATAATTTTGGTTTGTTTTTGTTTTTGTCATTAATGCCAGTCCTTGATGTTCTCTGTAAGCATGGCCTTGGAACTGTCCCAACTCTGGTTATGTAGTTTTCATTCTAAATGTTAGATTTAGATTAGTGGGGGATTTTTGTAGACCACAAAAGTTATTTAGCCATTGAACAACATTTTTATAAAGTAGAAATGTCGATCATTTTTCAGCATCAAGCTAAATTACAGTGATTGTCTTTACTTTTGATTAGTGAATTCTTAGAAAGCTAATTGAAGACCATGTCACCATTATGCACAGATTTTTGAATATTGCTGTCTAAACAACTAAGACTGCTGCTAAGATAGAAACAGTACATGTGATTGTAGCTATTCTCAAATCTTGGTTTAGTTAGGTATTGAGATAGGCCATCTTTTTTATAAACCTTATTCAACCCACGGTAACACTGTGGAATCTTTTTTAGGTAATGGAACCTGTTTTTTCCTAGGTCAGACAAGAGATCAACGATATTTGTTTGGATTTACTGACATCTGCATATTAAATGAAGGTCTGAGCTTTTAAAGAAATGGAGGTTTTGTCTGTTCAGTCTAACCAATTTAAGTAGCCTTTCAAAGAATAAGTGAGTCCTAATCCCTGCCTTTAGGAAACTCAAAATGTAGTTATGATGAGAACAGCACTGGGCTGCTTCATAATGTGTGAAATCGATTCCTAACATGACCTTAAACTGGCAGGCCACCTTACCTCTGGATCCGTGAACTCATCTGGGCAGAGGGGGAAAAATATACATATATCACCTTATACTCTCTGAATATGTAATCTAGTGGGAAGAATAAGGTAAGAGTAAGTATAAGGCAAAAACACATTTCATTTGACCATACAAAGTGCGCTTAGATTTCAGAGGAGAAGGGTAACAACTGGCAGTTCAAGGAAAGCTTCATGAAGGAAGCATTTGGATGGCAGGGGATCTCCCCAAGAACAACAAACAGGATGAGTAAGGACATGAAAGTAGAAAAAGCACAAGGTATGTTAGCTGACAGCCTGATTAGAGTATAAGGTACATGGAGTGGGGGATTCTGGGTAAGATTAAAAGAAATAATAACCTTTGCTGAGTTAGTCACTTACTATAAATGTTTGACTTGTATTAAACTTATTTAATGCTCAAAATAACCCTGTTAAATAGGATCATCATTGCCCACATTTGAAGATGAAGGAACTGAGGCACAGCTCGTTAGTAGTAGTATTGGGATTGGTACTCTGCAGGGTGACTCCAGAGCTGTTACTTTAACCAGTAAGTGAAAGGGTCAGTGATGGTTCTGAGTAGAGCGTGACATGATCAGAACTGTTGGGAAGACTAATTTAAAGAGTTCTTTTAAAAATTCTCTTTACCTATTATTAAATTGAATTTTCACACATCATATTAGCAAAGATTATTGACATTTGTTAATGCCAGTGTTGACCATCTGTTGTTGGAGGGACTGTAAATTTAGTGCACGTTTCTGGAAGGCATTCTGACAGTAAGTATCTGAATTTTACGTGTGCATCCTCTTAGACACAGCAATTTCGCTTCCAGGAATAAGGGAAATTCTCAACTACTGTGCATAAGATAGATAGATAGATAAATAGATAGATAAGGGAAATTCTTGACAGTCTGTGCATAAGACAGATAGATAGATTGATTGATTTAAAACCACACCTGAGGATATGTTTTTATTGATTTGAGAGAGAGAGAGAGTGAGAGAGAAACATTGATTGGTTGCCTCCCATTCATGCCCCAACTGGGGATCAAACCTGCAACCTAGGTATGTGCGCTGACTGGGAATTGAACCCTCAGCCTTTCAGTGCTTGGAACGACACCCCAACCAAACCACCCAGACAGGGCAAGAATTTTTAGTGTGATATCTTTTTTATTAAATAATTTTGATATGTACAAGGGATATGTTATATATATTAAGCTATGAAACATAATAAAATGAACATCCATGAGTTCACCACCCATCGTCAGCACTAGAATATTACCAATACAGCTGAAGTTATCAGTGTTTGAAACATTATTTATAAAAGCAAAAAACTGGAAACAACCTAAATGCCCATCAGCAGGGGATAAATATATTATGGCACATTCACATGATGTAATTTAATATACAGGTATTTAAAAAGATGAATTGACATATTTTCACAAGTCTGAGGCACCATTAAGTCTAAAATAAGCTGTCTAGTAACAATTTTTCAGGGGAAAGAAAATAAACCTATGGTTTTTATTAACCTTCAATAGCATACATTTATTCACTTAGTTGTGTGTCTGTATTTTCTTAATTTAATTTTATTTTTTTAAGTCAAAATAAAGATGGCGCCTCAGGGCCTGGCGAGGTAGCTCAGGTGGTGAGAACATCGTCCCAGTAAGCCAGGGTTACGGGTTCAGTCTCCAGTCAGGGCACATACAAGAATCAACCAACGAGCACATAAATAAGTGGAACAACAAAATCTATGTCTCTCTCTGTCTCTTAAATCAATTTTTTTAAAAAGCTGGGATCTCAGCCATATTCACCTGGAGAATACAGGCTTCCTCTGAATTACCCTGGGCTGTGGGTAGTTAACACATAACATCGTGAGTACATGCTGCTTTTCATAACCCTAATATCTTAAGCCTCTTGTCTTTATGATAAATATGTAATTTTGAAGCATATTCAGGAATAATGGGTTTTGTATTCCTTTCCTTTTTGTTTAAATTCTTTTTTTTTTTTTTTACTTAGTGGAGTGAGTTACTGCTGGAAATTAAACAACTTCTGAAGATAAGTTGTCTTTTTTTAATCCTCACATGAGAACATGGATATTGATTTTAGAGCGAGAAGGCAGGGAGAGAGAGAGGGAGAGAAACATCTGTGGGAGAAACATTGATTGGTTACCTCTCATACACACCACCACAGGGGACCAAATCTGCATCCCAGGCATGTGCCCTGACCGGCAATGGAACCCACGAGCTTTTGGTTTACGGGATGACACTCCAACTGAGCCACACTGGCCAGGGAGGAAGGTAGTGAGTTTTGACAGATGTTTCATGTTTGAGTGCTTTTACTTCATAAAAGCCTTTCTCACCTTTGAAAGTTCTCGAATGTTGCCTAAATTTGGCAGTTCATGCCTTTAATTGCATTGCCTGTTGGGTGACAACAGGCAGTTTCTGAGTATGTAATGCTACATCATAGTAGAATCTTTTTGAAAACATTTCGAGCATTAATTAAGGGTATAGATTCAAACGTACATGATACTGCTGATGAAAATAATACAATTGAAGTGACAAGGAAATTTTGCCTTCTATTTTGAGTCAAGTTAGCTATATGCATTGTCTGCTATATCAGAACTTCCCTGCTTTGGAGCCAGCAAATTTCTTTAAATATTGCTTTTGTGATATACTCAAGTTTAGACATATTAGATTGTAGAAAAGGATGCATCTTAGAATCAAGAAAACATTGTACTTACTGTTGTGGAAAGATATTCATAGTATTATGTTATTTTGCTAGCATATCGGGCCCTAAGCTGCAGTAGCTAGATTAATTGGTCTTGTGGACCATTTGTCCAATAGTCTATCCATCAGGTCCAGATATGGTTCTTCTTGGTCCAGAGACCTGTGAAGTTACCTGTGTTCTTGTTCTGTCCCCCTACTCACCAGAGTATTCAATGATAGAACAAGGCTGGGAGGGCCATAATAAGAAGCATCAGGGTTAGAAAAAGAGAAGAATGAGAGAGAACAATTTTTTATTTATAATAATTTTGAAATCTTTGTAGGCAGATCTTGTGAAAGCAATCAGATCTGGAGGTAGGAGGGATTCCTTGATTGGACCTTTATTCAATTATAAAGGGAGGAACTCCTGTCCATTGTTTTCTGTGAACTCTTGGCCATTTTTCTGCAGGAACCACCTGGGCATTCTTTTTCTATTATCCTTGGCCACAGACGAAGTGTGAGCTTTGGGGGAATATTCCCTCTTCAGAAGGTGAGCTAAATGTTAAATCTAGGAAAGTTCATTAGTCAGCTATTAAGTGAATATTTTGGGAAGGCTTAGGGGAAAAATGTTTATCATGAGGGACCATCTTTCTTCATAAAAGCACAAGATGCGTCAGTCCTAATTTCATTTGTGAAGTAACTGTCAGTAGATCAGGTTATGTTATTGACGGAATATGTGTAATTTTCAGCAACACAATGACAAACATTATTATTTTCGTTTTTACAAAATGGGGCCATGAGGACTGCTTGTCAAGCAGAATTGATTGATTCATAACTCATTTAGCAATTGTACCACAAAAGTAGGGATTATTAAGGCGAAGCCATCAGGAACCTGTGCCTCTAGTAGTTTACTCCAGGACTTCATCCTGTGCAGGCCTGCTGCAGTATTCATGTTTGTGCATATGTAATGAATATCCATAAATATAATTTGACACCATGAAGTTTACTCATGTATACAGTGAGGTTTAATTCACTATATTTACAGAGCTCTACAACATCACCATAATTTAATTTTAGAATAGAAAATAGCTTTTTTGAAACTTGCCTTTTTTGCTTCAGAATACAAGTATCTATGTCAGTACATTTAGCTAGAACTGCCTCATTTCTTTTAACATTTGCAGTACCACATATAGATGTTCTGTAATTTACTTGAACAATTACTGACGAGCATCTAGATTGATGTCATCGTTTGCTGTTATAGATGATGTTGCAAGGAACAGTCTATATATTCTAGCTCTTGTGTGTATATTCCTTTAATTGTATTGCATTGTTCCTCTTAATCTTCATTCAAGCCATAAGGTAAACCTTGTTACTCCAACCATTTCACCCCTAAGCAGACAGTTTTTGATAGAATTAAATGTCCAAGTTCACATTGCTAAAAATTAACAGAACAATTCCTTGAATAATTTTTTTTGTTTTTCCATTGCAAGTGCTTTACTGTTTTTTGTTTTTTTTTTTGGACAAACTGGAGTGTATACAAAATAAAGCAGGGTAATCAGTCCTGGCTGGTGTGGCTCAGTGGATGGAGCACCAGCCTGTGAACCAGAGGGCCACCAGATCAATTCCTGGTCAGGGCACGTACCTGGTTTGCAGGCCGGGTCCCCAGTTGGGTGCATGTGAGAGGCAACCACACATTGATGTTTAAAACAACAACAACAAAAAAAGTACAGGGTGATCAGGTGAGTAGGGAAAGGGTCTTTGAGGAGGTAACAGGAATGAGGCCTAAATGACAAGAAGGGGATATTTATATCTGTCCGTCTATAGATTCTTTTATGTAACACGAGTGATGATTATATCTAGTGAGAATAGAAATAGGCTCCTAGTAGGTGATAATTAGCAGTGGTGTACCACTTACAAACTGTTTTACCCAAACTCTGTGAATGTCAGTTTCCTTTTCTACAAAGCATAGATAGTAAACCTACCTTGCAGGGCTGTTAGAATGGTTAGGTAAGAATGTAGGTGAAGTAGTTTTAGCACTGGTTCATAACAGGCTCTCAACACGCCCTGAGTGAGATTTCATGATGCTCCACATAAAGAAAACATTGTAATAATTTTCGTAGATCACAGAGAGAATGGCTTTCTTGAGTTAGTGATTTTTCCTATCAGTGGGGACATTTAAGTAGACTTTAGATGACTATTCTTCCAGTGTATTGTTAGAAGACATTCATGCAATAGTGGGATATAAGACAGTGTCTTCAGAGGGCCTTTCCCCTTGCCATTGTTACTTAGTGTACTGTCTCTAGAATCCCAGGCCACAGTTTGGGAAAGAAACGCAAGCGTCTGTTTTAGAGCTTAAAGGTATCTTCTGGACTAGTGGTTTAAAAACCTTTTTAAAGCAACAACACCTTTTTTGTAAGGACATATTTCAAATCTAATTTGTAAAACCGAAAATTGGAGCTACTAGGTGAAGTCGATAGGTTGCCCGTTGAATTGTTCACTTAGAAATTCCTTGAATCACTGTGTACTTTAATACTTACCAAAGCACTACTAAAATTATGTTTTATCATTATAATCACTACTTTAGGTAATTGCACATATTAAGAAATAGGTACGTAAAGATGAATAGTAATGCATAATGGAGTCAGAACTGTAACGTAGGTCTCTACCTCCTAAACCAGTGTCCCCGCCCCCCACTCTCCCATTCATGGTACTACTTTATCAGTTAATCACCTTATAGCTTTCATTTATTTTTTCTTTTATAGGGTTAATTATTTAAATTGTAAAGAATTTTAACATTCCTGAGGACTTTGGCAAAGGATCTTTTGCAGTTTTGCTCAAGAGAAGTCTCCGAACCTATCAGGTGGTTCCTAAAGTCTTTTGTGTGGGTTATATATATATAGATATTTTCATGAAGAGAAGTGAAAAGCCAGAAGGATATAGACAAATGAGGCC
This sequence comes from Mormoops blainvillei, assembly GCA_004026545.1. NCBI lineage: Eukaryota > Metazoa > Chordata > Mammalia > Chiroptera > Mormoopidae > Mormoops > Mormoops blainvillei. The sequence goes on along the minus strand of PVJD01000539.1, from coordinate 296,374 downwards.
TAAGACCTTTCCTGCCAGTAACTACACTGGCAGCAGCCGGCAGATGTTGCAAGAAATTCGGGAATCCCTCAGGAATTTATCCAAACCATCCGATGCTGCAAAAGCTGAGCATAACATGAGTAAAATGTCGATTGAAGATCCTCGACAAGTCAGAAATCCACCCAAATTTGGGACTCATCATAAAGCCTTGCTGGAAATTCGAAACTCTCTACAACCATTTGCAAATGAAACAAATCGGAGTACTTCAGAGGTTAATCCACAAATGTTTCAAGACTTACAAGCTGCTGGGTTTGATGAGGTAAGCTTTTAAAAACAAAAAGGGTTTTTCTTACTCTGCACTACATCACACATTTTTGGTGATCTGCTTAAATGTTTCCTTTGAGAGAATATAACATGTATATAAACTTGTATATTCTACCAGCAAAAAATGTTCACAATGCCATTAATTATTCAAACAAAATAATCATTATTTATTTAGTTTTCTCTGTGGTTTCTGGGATTTAAAAGGTCAAGCCATGAAGTCAAAGTGAAAGTGCAGCTGAAGAAGGCCCCAGGTGAGGGCAGAGTAAGGACACCTGTGTTTGATAGGAGCTTCTGTGAGCTGAGAAGCTGATGTAGAAATGACAGCTCTCAGGATATGGAGTTTGAGTTTATACTACACAGAAATATAATCAGAGATTTCATTAAACATTTATGTTCACATCATTCTCGGATCCAAATGCTAAATTCACAAAAACTAAAAATTTACCTGTTAATTTAATCTCCAAGAATTTCAGTTTTATTTTAATGAAATTTCTGTTCATGTTAATTATGCCAGGTCTTTAATATTTACTTTCAGGACTCATTTAAAAAGTTTTCGACAGCACCTATATTTAATCATATTTTGTTTAGGTTATTAATACAATTTATTTTCTATACTCATACTTTATTTGAATACTTTAGGTGGCATAAGTCATTTTAGATAAAAATTGGCAATGGAAAATATAACTAAATGTGAATAATCAAGCATTAACTACATTTTCTTTTAAAATTATAGGAACTTTTCTCCTAATTATAAAATAGCTATTCCCTGTTAAAGATTAAAAAGTATGAAAAAGAACTGAACATTACCTTTAGTTTCACAACACAAAGATAAATACCCTTAAAATTCCTTTACTATTGTTAATATTTTGTTGACCATATTTTCAGTTATCCCTATATTTAATTTAAAAAATGAGAGCCTAAGTGTGCATTATAATAAATGATTCGAAAAGGGAGATTTACAATTAAACTAGGAAGAAAAAAGATTATCCTTTCTGGCTCAGCTTATTCATCCATTTGATTAATATTACTTCCTATCACTTTTATGCATAAGTGTTTTAAAAATATTGCTTTGCCCCAGAAAGTAGAGAGAGGAGAAGAGGACCTGGGATGTTTCCTTGTTTAGTAGTTGGAGGATTCAGGAAATGGCTTGAATGGAGATTCTCCAGAGAACTGTACTTTCTCCCTAATCCCTTAGCCAAAAGGCATAGAATGAAGACACAGCTGGATCATTGCTCTTACTATTTTTTATATATTGCTAGGGAGAGTTTAGAAAATCACATGCCTATGTAGGTCCTTAGGTGATAACGTGTTATGTCAGATAAGTTACCTCGGTAGTTATGTGTGTACTTATGAGTGAACCCATTAGTCAGGATAGTGAGTCAGACCAAACATATTCCATACTTATAAAGAACTTAAAAATTCTTTCCAGTGTACACTGTTTTAAGAACTCTCAGGCATTGATCGATGCCCTACTTTTTTATGGGTTGGCAGTAATAATTGCTTTGCATTGCAAAGATACGTTAGCTTTATTACAATCACACATTTCAAAGTTGTCACCTTATGACATTAATAACCGCTTAAACAAAGTTGCTTTACTGAAAGCATTTAGATATTTACCAATCTTCATTTGTCCAAATAATGAAGGTACGGTATTATTTATACCCACGGTGATAAAAAGAATATGGCAGTCTACACCTACTACCTCCTTGAATCACTGATTCTGATAGCTTCCTATTATATTGCAGAATTTATTCAAGATCCCAACTTGGCACTTCAAAATTCTTACCCAGTTTTCACTTCATTATTTTTATCATTTCATAAACTCTATTATTTCAGCTGTGCCAAGTTCAAGGCAGTTACAGTTTTTTGAGAATATGTTTCTGGTGCTCCGTAAAATTAAAACCTCTCAACTATTTAAAGATTAATTTCCTCATAGGAATAAATGTTGAATAGGATTATGTATTCTTGGGACACATAAATCTACAATCACTGGAGTATATTTTTGCTTCTAAGCATGAAAAGCAAAGGATAGTAATGTGGAAATTTTTTTTAATCACATAAAGCTTCTTTTCTAAAGTTACTGATTTGAGGGTACTCTTTTTCACACTGGCACAAACACCCTCACTTGAGGAACATTTGGTTGATATTGTTACCGATGTAAAAATATTTCGATGTATACAGAGTTGAACAAAAGTAGGTTTACAGTCGTAAGTACATGAAACAGTTTATTTCTGTATTATTATTTATTAATTATTGTATTATTTTCCATACAAATAACTGTAAACCTACCTTTGCCCCACCCTGTATATTCAAGAATAAAAGCCAGCATAATTATCACTAGAATCACAGGCAGAAATTATGGTGCATTTGGCAAGAACATAGTTCTCACAATATATTGAAAAAGGATGCTGGGTGCTGATTTTCTTACCAACTGAGATAGTAGTGCCATGGGATAATAGCATAAATACAGTTACAGTTCACTTGACATAACCAGTTTTAAAGTTAAGCACTTCCAGATGACTTTTAATGTGGGTAGTTTTTATTATTTTATATTTGTACATAAAGTGAGACTTATGAAGTTCATTTGTATTTCACTACAAATTTGCAGAGTCTGATTGGCATAAAATGTGACCAATACTGTACCTTTGCATCAGTTAACTATTAGGTGGCTGCTCTAACAAAAATCCAAATAATACATTAAACAAATTGTGACTCAATTTATATAGCTAGCATTGGTTCAGTTCTTTTAAAGATTTCAGAACCAATGACTCTAGGAAGTTTCTAGAATTTTCTTTCTTGGTGGCAGTATGCTCTAGAACAGGTAGCATATCTGTTGTCCTGGAAACAGGACATAAGAAGGAGGAGTACCTAAAGCAGTGACAGCAACATTCTTCCAGAAATCCTTGCTTTTGTCTCATTGGTCAGAATTATCATGTGGCCAGTGTAGCTGTAAAGATAACTAGTTCCACCTAGTCATTAACTTTTTCCAAGAAAGGGAGAATGGATCTTGAATGGGCAACAAGTCTCTGCCACAACTTTCTTTTGGTTGGTCTCACACTCATCTCCAGTCATTTCACATAGCAGGATCATCTGTTAATAGACTGTTCAACCCTTAGTCTTACTAAGCCATTTCTCATTTAAAAATATTGTTTGAAATACTGAATCCTCTAGGACAAGTAAGTAGCCTGCCTTTTGAAAAATGCATATCAGTATACTGGTTTTGTGTTTTTTTTAGATTTTATTTATTTTTAGAGAGGGGAAGGGAGGGAGATAGAGAGAAAGAGAAACACCAGTGCGTGGTTACCTCTCAAAGGTCCCCCTACTGGGGATTTGGCCCGTAATTCTTGTGTGTGCCCTGAGTGGGAATCAAGCCGGCGACCCTCTGATGTTGCAGGCCAGCACTCAGTTCACTGAGCCACATGATCCAGGGCTGAAAAATGAATATCAGTATACTTTCTGCATGTTAGTATATAATTTATGTTTACATATAACATAAAGGACAAGGACAGAGCAGGAAGACAACCCACATCTGAGCTCCAGGCATATGCTTGTGTGCTTTTACATGTTTCCGTATTTCATCCTCACGTTAATTCTGTGATTACAGATGAAGAAATTGAGCTCTGAAATGTTAAATAACTTCCCAGAGTTCACACAGTTCTAAAAGTGGGACACATAAATCTGCAGTCACGGGCGTGGGGTGTGTTTTTCCTTATGAGCAGGAAAAGCAAAGAATAGTAATGTGGGGCTGCTGGAATGAAGCTCAGTTCCGTTTGATTTCAAACTCTCTGGCTTTTCCACCGTGCCATCTAGCCTTCTAAAGTCTTCATCACATAATCATAGATAGTCTAAGTGTTTTTCTTGTATCATTTGTCCTATATTTATGCCCTTGTAAAGTTCTCTGAAAATGTAAGCCCAAGGAGCATGGGAACCAGAACTATATAGCTTTTTTACTAGTAAACACAATGGCAAATGTGCTTAATAAAATGCTTTAACAATACAAAAGAGTGGTTTCCAGTATTTTGAATGATACCTTTTTAACATTCTTGATAGTCTGTTCATATAAGAATGAAATTAAGAATGGGAAGTAATTAGTACCATATTGCTATGCTTGTACTTGGAAGAAGTTAATTCTAGAAGAAAAAAGTAATTATGTTACATGGAGGTGGAAATACTAAACAGTTGAAGGATTTGAGGATTTGTTTTGTTTTCTTCAGTAATTTGAGAATGTATGATTTTTATAGAAGTTTTACAAATAGGACATGAATATTATGGTTTGGGGCGCTGTTCATAATTATGAATTTTTCTAGTGGAACTCACAGTGCTCTTTCCCTCTTATTAATAATAAGGTTTAAATGTTGTCTCTTTTTTTCAAATTTCATACCAGGATATGGTTATACAAGCTCTTCAGAAAACTAATAACAGAAGTATAGAAGCTGCAATTGAATTCATCAGTAAAATGAGTTACCAAGATCCTCGACGGGAACAGATGGTTACAGCAGCTGCCAGACCTATTAATGCCAGTTTGAAACCAGGTGATTAATCAGATCCTTCCCCCTACTCTCTTATTTTATAGGATTGTTTTAAAATATATCAAATCTTTAATCTCAGAAGTTGTTAAAGGCATCACAGTAAGCAAAAGTCTTAAATTAGAATAATAAGGTTGCAGTGTCACACTATACAAAATAAACAAGAGGATGGGCCCTGAAGTTCTATTGGTAATTCGGATAGGCAGCAGTCTACGTTGAGAACTGCTTGCTTGGTTACGGTGCAACTGAAATAATTCTTTTTAACCACAAATATTGTTGATACTATTTTTTATTGTGAGAGTAATACATGTTCCTCATAGAATATTTAGAAAGTAATAAGCACAAAGAAAACACTATTAATACCCACAGATTTTAGTGTATTTTGTTTCTCAGTCTTTTTTCCTGTGGAAAACTTGAGTGGGTTTACAGTATTTTTATTCTTTTGTTTAAGCAAAAAAAAAAAAGAAAAGAAACAAACAAACCAAAAAAACCCCCAAAAAACAGGTCATACTAAAACCTACTTTGTTCGCTTAATATACCATGCATAACTTTAATTAAGTGGAATGATATTAATAACTACATTAAAATAGATTTATCACATATTTTATTTAACCAGTGTCTCATTTTTTACATTCATCTTGTTTCCTCTTGCTATTTATAGACAGCCTTGCTTTAAATGTTCTTATACCTAAATATTTGTGCATTCCTGGTGATTTTGTTGAATTTTTAAAGACTTGCAAAAATTCAAGGTTTCTCTTAGATTTTGCTATAAGAAAGGTGTTACCAACTTATATTCTCTCAGTCATTTTAATATGAGAAGGCCTATATTTGTAACTCCTAGGTATTATTATTTTTGTATATTTAATGGTTGTGGAAATACTATCTCATTTTACATTCACATTTTTTTGATCACTGGTGGGGTTGAACATTTGTCTATAGGTTGTTTTTGAATTGGCATTTTAATTCTTTGTGAATCTTGTAGGTTGTTTAATCAATTTATAAGAGGCCTTATTTATTCATTTTTCTTTTCATTCAGCGCATTTTTGGTCCTCAACCACTGTTTCAGGCCCTTTACTGGGCATTGGGTATAAAGTTCTTGCCCTTTTGTGGAGCTGACATTCTAGTAAAGAAAATCAAATACTCACAAAAATACGTGTAGAATTATGACTACAAGGATGTGAATGAAGAGGGGGTGTGGACTCATGTAACAGAGGGATTTTTGACCTAATCAAAAAGATCAGAGAGACCTTCCTGTGAAACTAATAATAGAGCTGATATGTGAAAAAGGCAAGGAGGTGGCTTACTGAGGAAGACTGTCCTTAGGTATGGCCTCTTTGTCAGGCTTTGATACCACATTTAAAGAAATGATGGTGGCTAGAGCACTGAAAACAGAAGTATGAGATATGACCGGAGAAGTGTATAGGGACCTGATTATGTGGGACTGCCCATTAATTTTACCCTGAGAGCAGCAGGGTGTTGTGGAACATGTCAAGCAGGGTGGTGACTAAATTTGATTTATATTTTTAGAAGATGGCTGCAGTGGATGAAGAACAGGTTAGAGGAAGCAAGGGATAATACCTGGATAGACTTGATGAGAGACACACTAGTTCACAGGAAATGAAAGTGATCTGGACTGGGGCAATGGCAGTGGAGAGAAGTGACTGAATTAAGAGAGATGGGAAGAATAAAATTGACAAAGACTTGGTGATAGATTACATATGGGCAATGATACTGGAGAGGGATGACTTTTAGGCTTTTGGTGTAGAAAACAGATGGATGGTGATATATCACATTATGGAAGAGAATACTAAGAGGACAGGACTTGGAGAAAGATCATGAGTCTGGTTGTAGACATGAATTTGAGTTAGGCTCATTGAGTTATCCAGATGAAGGTGTCAAGTAAGAAGCTAGTTAGAGATATATAGTTCTTATATTAGCCTTGCATATGAACTAGGTCACCTAAAGGAGGTAACATAGACAAAAATGACAAGATGGAGTAGAACCAAGCTTACTGCTGCTTTGTAGCTGATAGGAAAGTATAAGCCTGCAAAGAAGACAGAACATTTAGCCAAAAAGGAAGTTAAAAATCCAGTAAGGTTTTTCAGTATGTTGAAAGATTTTTGAAGAGAGTGTTAAGAAAGCAGAGGGGAATAGAGGGAAAGAGAGCTTGACCACAGAGAACTAGGAAATACCTTATTGGCTTTAGTGACATGGTACAGTAGTTTGCTGGGGCTGCTGTAACAAAACACCACAGAGCGAGTGCCTTAAATAACAGATTTAGTGTCTCACTGTTGTGGAATCCAAAAGTTCAAGATCAAGGAGGCAGCAGATTTGGTTTCTGCTTTTGTGTCTTGCAGATGACTCCCTTCCCACTGGGTCTTCATATGGTCTCCCCTCTGTATGCACATGTGTCTGTGCCTTTCTCTGTGTCCAGATTTTCTCTTTTAAGGACTCCACAGTCATATTTGATTAAGGGTTACCCTATGACCTTATTTAACTTTACCTCTTTAAAGGCCCTATTTTCAAATATAGTCATATTCTGAGGTACTGGGAGTTAGAACTTACTGAATTTTAGGGGGACACAATTCAGCCCATAACACATGGAGTAACTTTTTTGTTCAGTCATAGGAGCATAATTCAGATTGGTATGAATTGAGGAATAAATGGATGTGAAATAAAGAAATCAAGTATAGACAATTCTTTGAGAAGTTTTTTATGAGGATAGAATGAGGACATTAGCAAGAGTATTGCATCCTATCTGTGATGAAGATCCTTTAATTTTTGTTAATTTTCAATCCAGTACAAATCAGTAATTTTATAAAATACAGTAGTAATGAATTATTAGGAAAATTATAGTTTTAAATGACATGCCAAATATAAGTCCAGATATTTTATTACCATATTTTAACAGACAAAATTATTTTGTCAAATTTCTGTAAGTCTCTACATTTTTACACAACTTCCAGATGTCTTTCCTGTGCACCAGTATCAGTCTGTGGACCGGCACCAGTACTTTGAAGAAATGGTCTGTGTGGGAGTGCAGGGAGAGCCTTATTATCTTTTTTTAATATAAAAGACTCAGGCAAATTCAAAAAATAATTACAGCACTCCACTTAAGAGAATGAAATTAAATATTCAGGAGAGAAGGTTCAAATAAGGTTCTTGAGAAGCCAGGAGAAGAAAGGATTCAAAGCATAGGATGAGAAATTACTAGCCTTACATGGAAAGAGAAACAACCGTTTTGCTCCAATGAGGGCAAATGGGCCCAGGTTACGTAGGAAGGATAAGGGAATTCCTTCCTGATGCCATCACTCTTCTCTGAAGTATAAAATGAAGTCGTCTGCTAAGAGCGATGGATGAGAAATGGGGCAGGTGATTTGAGGAGACTGGCAGGAGTTGTAGAGGAGACCAGAAGAAACAGTGGGATTGTCCTGGCAGTGCTGAGGCCATTTATTTGATGATGCTGATCATGAATTTATGGTGGGATCAATCTGCTCTTTACATCACCTTCTCTAGCAGGAATCATCATAACTGGAATTTTGCTAAACAAGTACAAAATAAGAAAAAGAGCTAAAGGAAGTTCAGAATATTGCTGAAAGGGTAATTTAAATACTTAATTAGAGCATATTCTTTCTCTGCCTTTAGTGGCCTCTCATTCCTTCCAAACTCCTCTGCATGGCTTTGTTACTCTCAGACTTCATCTAGTACCACTCTTTGCCTCACTCACTGCTCTCCGGCCATGCTATGTTTCTTTTTGTCCTTGGAAAATACCAAGCTCCTGTCTCAGGACTTTGGATCAGACTTCATCCAAAGTCATGTCCTTGATGAAGCCTTTCATCACCAGCTCATCCCTCTCTGGTCTCTTGTGGCTCTTTCTCATTTGCCACCATTTATATTTCCTGCATATAGCATTCATCATACCCGGATGATTCTTTATTTATGTGCTTGCTTATTGTTAGTCTTCTCCATCAAGAATGTAGGTTCCTTGGGACCAAGGATGTTATCTTGTTCACCAATGTACTTGGATTGCTTAGGGCAGTGCCTGGCATACAGGTGCTCAGTAGATATTTAACGAACTTACAGAAATGAGAGAAGAAAGGGAATATGGTGGGAGGAAAGAAGTGCTCTCCCAAAGATTTAAGTTGGTTATAGTGTGCCATAAGGAAAGAGGAGGACTGGTGAAGTAGGGGGTTAATGGGTCTGGATGAGGCTGAAGAACATTTGCAGTAGTAGTAAAATATGAGAAAGCAGTTGTGTGAGAGTATAAATAATTGGTGATTTTGAAAAAGTAGCAGCTATGGATGGTATCAAAATTAGAAATGTGATCTTGGGAGTGATATTTGAGGTGGAATGGAGAAACTGAGAGGTAAGGGTTATGGATGGTTTGTCCATGTGGATGTTACAGTTATAGAATGCTGGCAATTGGCAAGGCTTAGGGTTAGACCAAAGTTACCTGTGATTGAGGGCAAGCAAGCAAGAGTTCACTATGTAAGAGAAGTGAATGCAGCTTCCCAGAAAGCATGAGTTTCCAAAGAGCTGGCTTTGAAAAAGGGTATAAAGGAAAGCAACGACCTGGAAACAAGTGAAGAGCAAAGAGATAGACTCCCACATTTTAGCCAATATATTTTTAAAGATAACCTTAATTACAAAGGGCTGAAAGGAAAATGACGTCAGCAGAAGATAACCAGGTATAAGGAGATGGTGGGACAGAGGTTGGAGCAGAGGTTACTGACATAGGAGCATTTGCCGATTATAAAGCAGAGCCTGTCTAGAGGGCAGCTGTGGCACGGTTTGGAGGTGGGGGAACCACAGGGATGGCAGTCTTCTCTAGGGTTGCGGTGTCTCACATCTTAACTGGTAAAAACCGCGTAAGTCATGTGATGTATTTAGCCTCAGCTGACTATCTGAGGAAGGTGGCCAGAGGACTTGCCTAGCTTACCCAGAGTGATGTCTTTCCCTGAAGTTATAGACCCAAGATCCTGGCCAGCCAAGATGAATTAGAGTGTTAAACTGTACATTCTGAACATATGTATGCTACTTTTTTCTCAAATGTGTTATTAAATATGTTTTCTCGCTGGACGATGTTGACCTTTCAAATTTGTGGATGTTTCTGTTTGTTTTATTTTGATGGTGATATGTGTTTTATGTGTTTAGATCTAGTAATACTAATAGATCTTCTACCTTTGCTATGCTTGGGAAGACCTTCCAGAGGAGTACCCCAATATTATTGAGTGATCAGTTGTTTTTTCCTACTATTTATATGGTTTCATCATTTAACACTTAAATGTTTACTCCTTCTGGAATGTATTAATATATATTATTGTTTTTTATACAAATGTATTTTATATATATTATATGTAATATATTATATATCTTTTCTAGGTGGCCAGACTATTTGAAGTACTTTTTTGGTATCATATATTGTCTTGCCTATTTCATTTATTTGAAAATTCCATTAGAGATTCTATCAGATCCACACCTTATTTAATGTTCAGCTAATAATGCCGTGCTGCCTTTTTTGTTTGAAAAGCCATATTGAAATATATTTAAAATTAGTTATTATATTTAACAAAATTATAAATGGATGTGTTTGGCTCACTAATGCCACTTCTAAGTATTTATCTACTTAACGTACGTATTAAATGAAATCGGTACAGATTTTTCTTTCTTTTTTGTAAAGCAAAAGACTAGAAACAACCTTAAAATCTATCATTAGGGGAACTAACTAAATTTAGGTTTATCTATACAGTGAAAAACTGATGACATTTTTTAAAAGTGAGAACACTTTTAAAATCTGATACAGAATCTTTAATTTTTTAATGAAAAGAGCAAGGCACAACAATATACATAAGGAGGTATACTATTTACTTGTGTCCCCTAAAATATTTCACTGATGAGATTGGTTACCTTCAAGGAAGGAAACTGGTTGGCTGAGGGACAGAGGTGGGTGTACTTTTGTACCTTTTGAATTTTGAGTTATGAGAATGTATTACCTAAGTCAAAAGTAAATAAAATATTAAAAGGTAAAATAAAACCACTTACTGAAATCTGATTTTTATACTTCTTGAAAGAGAATTATTATTTAGTAGTATCAGAATTCCAAGCTAACTTTTTCAAAAATAAGAGGTTAAAAATGTTTTTCTTCTCTGTTTTATGATCATAGGGAGTGTGCAACAATCAGTTAATCGCAGACAAAGCTGGAAAGGTTCTAAGGAATCCTTAGTTCCTCAGAGACATGGCCCACCACTAGGAGAAAGTGCGGCCTATCGTTCTGAAAGTCCCAACTCACAGACAGATGTAGGAAAACCTTTGTCAGGATCTGGTATTACAACATTTGCTCAAGCTCACCCTAGCAACGGACAGAGAGTGAACCCCCCACCACCTCCTCAAGTAAGGAGTGTCACTCCTCCCCCACCCACGAGAGGCCAGACTCCTCCTCCTAGAGGTACAACTCCACCTCCCCCCTCCTGGGAACCAAACTCTCAAACAAAGCGCTATTCCGGGAATATGGACTATGGAATCTCCCGCATTTCTCCTGTTCCACCTGGAGCCTGGCAGGAGGGCTATCCTCCACCACCTCTGAACACATCCCCAATGAATCCTCCCAGTCAGGGACAGAGAGGCATTAGTGCTGTTCCTGTTGGCAGACAACCAATCATCATGCAGAGTTCTAACAAATTTAACTTCCCGCCAGGGAGACCTGGAATTCAGAATGGTAGTGGTCAGACTGATTTTATGTTACACCAAAATGTCCCTGCTAGTGCGGTGAATCGGCAGCCACCCCCTCCGTATCCTCTGACCCCAACTAATGGACAGACGGGATCTGCTGCTCCTTCGTCATATACAAATGGAAATATTCCTCAATCTATGATGGTGCCAAATAGAAATAGTCATAACATGGAACTTTATAATATTAGTGTACCTGGACTGCAAACAACTTGGCCTCAGTCATCTTCAGCTCCAGCCCAGTCATCCCCGAGCACCGGACATGAAATCCCTACCTGGCAACCTAACATACCAGTGAGGTCAAATTCTTTTAATAACCCATTAGGAAATAGAACAAGCCATTCTACTAATTCTCAGCCTTCCGCTACAACAGTCACAGCTATTACCCCAGCTCCAATTCAACAACCCGTGAAAAGCATACGCGTATTAAAACCGGAGCTACAGACTGCTTTAGCACCTACACACCCTTCTTGGATACCACAGCCAGTTCAAACTGTTCAACCGAGTCCTTTTTCTGAGGCTACTACAAATATGACTGTTATGCCGCCTGTAGCTGAAGCTCCAAGCTATCAAGGTCCACCACCACCTTATCCAAAACATTTGCTACACCAAAACCCACCTGTTCCTCCATACGAATCAATCAATAAACCTAACAAAGAGGATCAGCCAAGCTTGCCCAAGGAAGATGAGGGTGAAAAAAGTTATGAAAGTGTTGATAGTGGGGATAAAGAAAAGAAACAGATTACGACTTCGCCTATCACCGTTAGGAAAAACAAGAAAGATGAAGAGCGAAGGGAATCTCGTATTCAAAGTTATTCTCCTCAGGCATTTAAATTCTATATGGAGCAACATGTAGAAAATGTTCTCAAATCTCATCAGCAACGTCTACATCGTAAAAAACAATTAGAGAATGAAATGATGCGGGTAAAACCTTTTAAAATGTCCATTTTTATACTTGATCATCTGTTTGGTGCTTATTTTAAAATATTGTGGTCCAATATTTTTTTTCTTTTTGTAGCTAATATATTATCAATCATTTAAAAGTCAGTAAACATCAAATATTTTGACTATAGCATTTTATTGTAGCTTCAAGATTTACTCAATTTCCTGTAATAAAGCTCTTTTAATAAATTAAGAAAAATACAATTTACAGTTAAGGTGTACATAATCCCTTTATATGGAAATTGGAACAAGAGTTCTTTTTTACACTTTACATGTGTCCTTACAACATTTCAAATGATCTAGAAATATCTGGGTCTTATACATTTATGAAACATTTATTTTTACTTAATAGTTTTGAGTTTGCGGGTTTATTCATCAGGTTAGTCTTATTTGAAAATGGTCAGACATCTCTCTTCTGTTATTTACCCATGTAATTTCATTTTCATAATGTACTAAACTAGAAAAATGTGCTGAAATTATTAAACCAAAGTCTACTAAAAAAGAGATCAGAATAAGTTTAATCTCCATTGTGATTCCATATAGATCTCTTCATTAGATATTACAGTGGTACCGTCATCCTTATTATTTTTATCACGTGTTTACCGTTCAAAGGTTTGACTCCTAATATGATGTCTATCACTCAAAATCCAAGAGGCTTAAATTTGGGTTGAAATTTCCTCACACAACTTAAGAAAGCCATTCTTTTAAAATTATTTCTCTAAATCTGATTTCACAGTGTTGTTATTCCTGCTATAAATTGAATTTTGTCAGATAAATACTGTGATAATCTGTATGACTTATCCATATTTTAGGTCTTAGGATTTCTTACTAAAGTCTGTCTGTATGTATTTTCTTAGTTTATTTTTCCTTTTTCCTCTTCACTTTCCACTAATAGCTGATTTAAACTTTTATGGTGTTGGAAGCTTTGCTGACTTCTGTAGCCTCCATTACTGGGTAGGCAAGTAAGATTTTAAGACAAACAGTTCTATACTAAGTCTGGCACGCCACCCTTCTTAAAAGATTTTGCATGCAAATCCGCATCCTAACAGAAGCATGAGGTTGCTATATTTTAATTAGTCTTGCATTTCTAGAATTAGACTTGACTTTTCAAATCAAATTCCTATTCTGTTTTTTAACCCTTAAATTAGTTATTAGCTAGACAAAAAAAACTATTCCTTCCTTCTAAATCCAGGTATTTCATGTCTACTTAGAAGTTGTTTTTGGTTTTTATCTGTGTTTTGGCATTTTCATAGTCACACTGACTATTCTTTGAAATGTTCCAGAATATCTAAAAGATACCCTGTAATCACACAAGGTGCTCCTTTTAAATAAGGTAGGAGAAACCCTTTGCATTTTGTGTTAGCGATGGCTGTGAGTCCTACCCTTACCCTAATGTCTTGACAAGGAAAGATAAAAGGAAAGATTGACAGTAATTAGATTAAAGAAAATATTCTTCTGTTCTTACAACATCAGTTTTTTAGAATAAATGAACTTGGAGTGAAAGAATTTCTTTTCATGAAGGATAAAATTAGAGGAAGAATATTTGAGGCCTAGGTATTTTACAAAGAGAAACATGTAATGAAGGCAGTCTCATCATGTAATTTGGGATGCATATGCATGGAGGGATAGATGAGGATGCATGTGAACAGATGTTTGGTTATTGCACACTGGGGACTTTTCTCTAGTGCATTAGAGAGGTGTGAAAAACTGATTGTTGGTACCACCTTCTCCTTGCTCTGTATAGCGGAATCTGCACATATACTCACTTGTATTTCCTCTTAACTGTCCCTTAAGCTGCACTTTTGATAATTTTTTCTGAAATATTCTAGATTTCTAACATGCTTTATTAAAAATGATTATGCATTTAACCTTTAAATGTATGCCTGAATTTTTCCAAGCTGTTTCTTAATATTTTGTATAGAAAATAATTCCTTATTTAACATTTAGCTTGTTTGCCTAGGTTGGATTATCTCAAGATGCCCAGGATCAAATGAGAAAGATGCTTTGCCAAAAAGAATCTAATTACATCCGTCTTAAGAGGGCTAAAATGGACAAGTCTATGTTTGTGAAGATAAAGACACTAGGAATAGGAGCATTTGGTGAAGTCTGTCTAGCAAGAAAAGTAGATACTAAGGCATTGTATGCAACAAAAACTCTTCGAAAGAAAGATGTTCTGCTTCGAAATCAGGTTGCTCATGTTAAAGCTGAGAGAGATATCCTGGCGGAAGCTGACAACGAATGGGTGGTTCGTCTATATTATTCATTCCAAGACAAGGACAATTTATACTTTGTCATGGACTACATTCCTGGGGGTGATATGATGAGCCTACTAATTAGAATGGGCATCTTTCCAGAAAATCTGGCACGATTCTACATAGCAGAACTTACCTGTGCAGTTGAAAGTGTTCATAAAATGGGTTTTATTCATAGAGATATTAAACCTGATAATATTTTGATTGATCGTGATGGCCATATTAAATTGACTGACTTCGGCCTCTGTACTGGCTTCAGATGGACACATGATTCTAAGTACTACCAGAGTGGTGAGTAAAATCATAAAATTTGTACATATTAATATGATTTATTAATGCAGTAAAATAGAAGATGGTATCACGGGATAGGACCCAGAAGTCCTGGGTCAGATCTTGACTGTTGGGTACCCATGGGTGAATCCTGCAGACATTTAGACTTATACAATGAATGAGTGTGTTAGATTCGATTATTTTAACCACTCTATGTTTTGTTATTTTGAAACATGTCAGACAAATAACATTTAAAAAATAATTTTAAGCGAAGCCCCATACCCACCATTCAGCTTCAGAACTAGCTTGTCAGTACCTTTTGAAACCCCTGTCCACTTCCCCTTTCTTCCCCCACAGGGGTAACCATTATTGCAGAACTTTGTAATCAATTCTTTACTCTTCTTTATATTTTTGCCACATATGTATATATCCCTAAACAATGTACTTTTTTATCTTGCCTGCTCTGGAATCTTTATTTAAATGTAATCATTCTATGTGTATTCTATGTTGACTTTTATGTTTGAGGTTCCTCTGTGTTAATTGCATGAAACATTTATTTTCACTGTTATTTAGGATTCCACTGTATGACTGTTACACAACTTATTTAACCTTGAATACCTTAAGTACCTGAATCTGTTTAATTCTCACAACGTCATTATGAGGCAGAATAAAGAAACAAAGGCTTAGATGAAGTAACTTAACTTGCCCAAGGTCAGACAGAAAACAAGTGTAAGGGCTAGGCTTTGAACCCAGGTTTGTCTGATTACAGGGCCCATGTTATTTCTACTACACCACAGTGCCTCACCAAGATCCCTTCAAGCGCTAATGGAAGTGTAAGTCAATCTGACATTTGTTGAATACTTACCATGACTAGGTGCTTTACATATATTCTAATTTAATGCTTACAGCAGTGCTCTGAGGTAAGTATTATTAGCCTTCCATGCTTCTGTGAACACGAGTAGATTGACAGTGAATGGATAGAATTTGACAGTAAATGAGACACCTGCACCTACTTTAATGTTCACCTTAATATAATGTCTCCCAAATTCACCTAAAGTACTTTGGGTTGTTCTTAAAAATATGATTTTTAGGCTCTATTCCAGTCTGCTGATTAAAAATCTTCACTGGAGGATAGAAGTTATATTTTAAGCAAATATCCCAGATCATTATTACAGCTAGGTTAATTTTAGATATATTTGTCTAGGTGATTTCATCTAGTCATGCTTTAAATACCATCTCTATGTCAGTGACTTCCAAATTTCTCTCTAGAAATGGCGTCTCCCTTTCACATGGATTTCTTACTTAACTATACCAGTAAACAACTCTTAATTTCTCCCTGTTTGTTCTCCCTCCAGTGTTCCCCAGTTTAGTAAATTACACCACCATCACCACCCACCTAGTTATCCTTGATTCTTTTTTCCCATACCCTGTACATCTAAATCTATCAATAAACCCTGCTTACTCCACCTCTAAATATATCCCGAATCTGTTTGCTCTTCTCTATTACCACTATTACCATCATAGTCCAAGCTTAACTGTAATAGCCTCTTAACTTGGTCTCTTTTCACTCTTGTCCTCGCTTATAATCTGTTTAAACATAAATCAAGTCTTACCATTTCCCTGCTTCAAACTCTCCAGTATCTTCCCACTGTACTTGGAGTGAAAGGTAAACCATGTCTTTTGCTTACAAAATCGATGTGCACTGTCTTCCACTCCATTTCCTACCATGCTCCTCTTTTCTAATCATTCTTCTCTGTTACTGTTATTTCTATATAGATTGCCTTGCCCTGGTTTTGTGTGTGTGTGTGTGTGTTTTATTGATTATGTCATTACAGTTGTCCCATTTCTTTTCTCCACTTTATCCCCCTCCGCCCTGCATCCCCCCTTCCTCCAGCGTTTCCTCCCTTAGTTCATGTCCAAGGGTCATACATCTAAGTTCTTTGGCTTCTCTATTGCCATAATGTTCTTAACCTCCCCCTGTCTATTTTGTACCTACCAATTACGCTTCTTATTCCTTGTACCTTTCCTCCCCATTCTCCCCACTCTTGCCCCTCCCCATCCCTGCTGATAACCTTCCATGTGATCTCCATTTCTGTGATTCTGTTCCTGTTCTAGTTGTCTGCTTAGTTTGTTTTTGTTTTTTAGGTTCAGTAGTTGATAGTTGTAAGTTTGTTGTCATTTTATTGTTCATAGTTTTGATCACCTTTTTCTTAGATAAGTCCCTTTAATATTTCGTATAATAAGGGCTTGGTGATGATGAACTCCTTTAACTTGACCTTATCTGGGAAGCACTTTATCTGCCCTTCCATTCTAAATAATAGCTTTGCTGGATACAGTAATCTTGGATGTAGGTCCTTGCCTTTCATGACTGAATACTTCTTTCCAGCCTCTTGCCTGTAAGGTTTCTTTTGAGAAATCAGTTGATAGTTTTATGAGAACTCCTTTGTTGGTAATTCTCTCCTTTTCTCTTGCTGCTTTTAAGATTCTCTCCTTATTTTTGATCTTGGATAATTTAATGATGATGTGTCCTGGTGTGTTCCTTTTTGGGTCCAACTTCTTTGGGACTCTCTGAGCATCCTGGATTTGCATGCCCATTTCTTTCACCAGTTTGGAGAAGATTTCCTTCATTATTTTTTCAAATAAGTTTTCAGTTTCTTGTTCTTCCTCTTCTCCTGGCACCGCTATGATTCAGATGTTGGAACATTTAAAGTTGTTCCAGAGGTTCCTAAGCCTCTCCTCATTTTTTTGAATTCCTGTTTCTTCATTCTGTTCTGGCTGAATATTTCATCCTTCTGTTCCACATTGTTGATTTGCATCCAGATTTGCTTCCCTTCGCTGTTGGTTCCCTGTTTGTTTATTTTTTTAAATTCACTTTGTGTAGCTTTCACTTCCTTTATTTTGCATCCGTACTCAAATCATTTCTGTGAGCATACTGATTGGCAGTGTTTTGATCTCTGCATCTGATAGGTTAACTATCTCCTTGTCTCTTTAATTCTTTTTCTGGAATTTTGATCTGATCTTTCATTTGGGCCGTATTTCTTTGTCTCAGCGCACCTGTTATGTTGTAAGGGGCAGAGTCTTAGGTGTTCTCCAGGACAGGGCAACCCACTTTCCTAGCTTGTGGTGCTGCATGTGGGGGAGGGGTCAGAGAGAGAACAATGCCACTTGCTCAGCCCTTCCCCACTTTCATTCACTTGCCCTGCTACCCACAAGCGAATTGAGCCTTTCCAGTGCTGATGCTCGGGTGGTTGGGTTTATGTACATTCTAGGACCCTGTGGGCCCCTTCAGTGGACTCTCCTGTGAGACTGGCAGTTTCTCCTGCTGCCGTGACCCCCACAGATTTTTACAGCCAGATGTTTTGAGGCTTTATTTCCCTACACTGGAACCCTGGGTTGTGTGGTCTGTCTCACTCCCCAGTTGTTCCTCTTAGTTTATCCACGCATGAATGTGGGACCACCCAGTCCGCCAGCCGCAGCCTTGCCCTGCGTCCTCTCCGCCCCTGCTGTCCCTCTCTACCCCTCCTACCAGTATGTTTGAATGTTTCTTCTTTAACTCCTTGGTGGTTGGACTTCCATACAGTTGGATTTTCTGGCCGTTCTGGTTGTTTTTTGTTTTTAATTTGGTTGCTGTCCTTTTGGTTGTACGAGGAAGTGAAGTGTATCTACCTATGCCTCCATCTTGGCCAGAAGTCTTAGACAGATATGCCTTGTCCTGATTTTCAAATGGTTGATTCCCATTTGTTTTTTACAAATGTCGCCTCAGTTTGTCATATTACCCCAATTCATTTTCAACATGGGGTGCATCACTGTGTTTCTTATGTATGTATTTGTTTGTTGTGTTTCTTCCCTACAGAGAAGCTGCCTGAGAGAACCGTCTTTTTTACTTATAATTGTCACTTGTTAAATAAATGAAACACAGATCTGTTTGAAACTTTGTCCAGAGTAGTAATGGAGAGTAGTCTGATTCTTAATTCTGTCTACTCCTGCCTTTATCATCATTTAACACTGACCACATTACTGAATCTCGGGCTAATTTTTCTTAGTGTAAAAGTTGTCCTATTGATATTTCAGATAATAGGCTCCAGTCATTAATAAACACCATCAGTGATTTGGTGTACGCTGTATCTTAGCCTGTCATAAGGGGAAGTGCTGTTAACTGTAAAGCATGACATAAAAAATTAAACAGACTCTAGGTTTACTCTTGTTCTTGTTGCTTTTCTTTCTGTTTTCTTTATTTTACTTTACAGGTGACCATCCACGACAAGATAGCATGGATTTCAGTAACGAATGGGGTGACCCCTCTAACTGTCGATGTGGAGATAGGCTGAAGCCACTAGAGCGGAGAGCTGCACGACAGCACCAGCGATGTCTAGCGCATTCTTTGGTTGGAACTCCCAATTATATTGCTCCTGAAGTGTTGTTACGAACAGGTGAAAACATTTGTTTTATAAATAATCTCCAGCTGAAACTCAATTAGAATATTGCTTATTTTTGAAGTTTGTAATGAAAGTGTCGCCCTGGCTGGTGTGGCTCAGTGGATTGATTGCCGGCCTCCAAACCAAAGGGTCACCGGTTTAATTCCCAGTCATGGCACATGCCTGGGTTGTGGGCCAGGTCCCCAGTAGGGGGCATGTGAGAGGGAACCACACATTGATGTTTCTCTCCCTCTCTTTCTCCCTCCCTTCCCCTCTCTCTAAAAATAAATAAAATCTTTTTTTACAAAGTGTTAATTTTACAGTATAAATTTGTGATTTAATATTAATTTTGATTATATTAATTATGGACACTTTTTAAAAAGTACTTATAAATAACTATAACTTTGGTTTCTTATTTTAGGATATACACAGTTATGTGACTGGTGGAGTGTTGGTGTAATTCTTTTTGAAATGTTGGTCGGACAACCTCCTTTCTTGGCACAAACTCCATTAGAAACACAAATGAAGGTAAAGTATAGAATTTATACCCAAAAAATTGCCACAAAGTCCTTTACACTATAGATGTTTATCAGTCCTTTTACAAAGAGAGTCTTATTCTGGAATTAAAGAATGAACTTGTAAGGATATAGGAGCCCATTAAGATTCTGTGCATGAATTCTAATCTCCATCATTCCAACATCACACTCTTATATTCTCCCACACTCATAAACTATACTCATATTTCATTCTCATAGAAATCTTTAGTATGTTTTGTAGATTCATTTCAATTTACTGTTTGTCACCTGTTGGCTCCTGGCTTTATTTCCTTCCATGCCCCTTCTAGCCCCAAACTACAAACAAATGTCTATGCAGTTGACCCTCCTTATTTGCTGTTGAACTTTCTGTGCTTTACGTTATCTGTGGTCAACCAGAGTTTCAATGTATTAAATGGAAAATTTCAGAAATGAACAATTGATAAGTATTAAATTGTGCCCCATTCTGAGGAGCGTGATGAAATCCTGTGCTGTCCTGCTCCATCCCACCTGGGATAGGAATTATCCCTTTGTCTGGAGTGTCCATGCTGTATATGCTACCCACCTGTTAGTCACTTGGTAGCCATTTCAGTTATCAGAGCGACTATGGTATTCTTAGTGTTTGCATTCAAATATCCCTTATTTTACTTAATAATGGCCCCCAAGTGCAAGAGTAGTGATACTGGCAATTCAGATACCCCAAAGAGAAACCGTAAAGTACTTCCTTTAGGTGAGAAAGTATGTATAGGAAAAATACTTGGTATACATAGGGTTCCGTACTATCTGGGATTTCAAGCACCTGTTGGGGGTCTTGGTACATATCCCCCACAAATAAAGAGGGGACTACTGTACCTACATTTGAAATTACCTCTGGCACTTAAATGAGAAGCTGCCCGCAGTTTTTACCATAAACTGTCCCGTTAAAAATCCTTTAGTAGTTCTCTTGTTAATGAGGTAAAGTCCAAATATGTCCTTTGTATCTTTGTTCACACCGTTCCCTTTGAAATGTCCTTTTTCTCCCATCTTCCACAACTCTCCCCTTTTTCTGAAACCTGGTTAACTCCTGATCATGTTTTCTTGTATGTTTTTCTGGTTATTTTAAATCGTTCTTTGAATGTTTTTAAGATATCACCTGTTATATCATGCTCTCCGCCAGCTTGTAACTACTTCTGTCATTGCATTTAATATATTATTTTAAAAATTCCTTTAGAATTTCTTTAAGTGCAGGTCTACTGGTAATGCATTCTCTCAGGTTTGTGTCAGATTTGATTGTCTAAAAGTATCTTTATTTTACCTTCATTTATGTGTGTGTGTGTAAGTGTGTATATATCTGTGGAAAATTGAATGCCTTCTCCTTAAGATCAAGAAAACAAGGATGTCTGTCTTCACCAGTCTTAATTCAGCATTGTTCTGGAAGACTTAGCCAATGCAATACAGCAACAAAAAGAAATAAAAGGCATAGAGATTAGAAAGAAAAATGTCCCACATTCAACAGATGAAATAATTTTCTATATAGAAAATCCCAGGGAATCCAAGAAAAACACCTGTAGAACTAAGTGAGTTTGGCATGATTTTAGGATATAGGGCAATGTATAAAAGTCTATTGTTTTTTATATTTAAGCAGTGAACAACCAGAAATTGAAATTTTAAAATGATACTATTTACAGTGGCTTCCCGAAATGAACTTCTTGTTATATATCTAATAGACCATGAATAAGCTCTGTGTGCTGAAAGCTACAAATTGATGAAAGAAACCAAGGAAGAGCTAAGGAAATGGAGATATATACTGTGTTGATGGATTGAAAGACTCAACATAGTAAAGCTATCAGTTCTTCCTCCAAAATTTATATTTAACTCAGTTTCAAGGAAAATTTCCAGCAGGAATTTTTTAGATACAGATTAGCCTATTCTAAAATTTCTATGGGTGCACAAAGGAATTGGAAGAAAGAAAACAGTTTTTAAAAAGAAGGGCAACGAGAAATAAACTTTTTAGGACTTATTTTGAAGTTATAATATAGACAGTATGATATTGCCAAAAGGGTATGCACATAGATCTGGGGAACAGGTAGAGAATAGGACCATACAAATATAGCCATTTTATCTTTGACAAAGGTGCAAATGGGGAAAGAATAGTATCTTAACAAATAGTGCTGGAAAAATTGGCTAGCCATATACAAAAAATAGTGAGCATTGATATAAATGTCACACCTTACATAAAGATTAACTCAAAATAGACCTAGAAATAAAACAAAGCTATAATACTTTGAGAAGAAAATAGACGAGAATATCTTTATGGCCTGAAGTTAGCTGAAGAGCTCTTAGAAATGACACCAAAATCATGATCCATAAAAGAAAAAGTCGAGAAATTGGACTTTATCAAAAGTAAAAATGTTCAGTCTGCCAAAGACACAGTCAAAACAATGAAAAGGCACTAGTATGGAATTCTGGGCTTCAGTGGTAGCAGCACTTTAAATATCCACTTCCTGCCCTGGCCAGTGTGGTTCAGTTGGTTGGAACATTGTCCCGTGACAGAGAGGTTGTGGGTTCGATTCCTAGTAGGGGCGAGGAAGAGAAGGCAACTGATCAATGTTTCTCTCTGTATATCTCCCTCCTTCCTTCCTTTTGTCTCCCTCTAAAAGCAATGAAAAAAGTGTCCTCAGGTGAGGAGTATAAAGTAAATTTTAAATATCTATTTCTATCCTCTAGAGTTTCTGATGAGAAATCTAGTCATTCAAATCGTTGTTCCCTTAAGTAACGTATCATTTTTCACTGGCATCTTTCAGTGAAATTATGGAATGTCTGGGCATGGATTTCTTAGAGCTTACCCTGTTTGATGTTCACTGAGTGTCTTGAATTTATAGGTTTATCCGTTGTCAAATTTGGGGAGTTTTCAGCCATCATTTCTTCAGATACTTTCTGTACATCACACACTCTTCCCCCTTGGAACTCTAATTAGACACCAATGTTAGACCTTTTGGTATAGCCCCACAGGTTACTGAGGGCTATATTTTTATGCTTTTTTCCTCTCTGTTGAGATTGCAGAATTCCTGTCAGTCTAGGTTTAGGTTCACTTTCCTCTGACATCTCCATTCTACTGAGCCCATCCTCTGAGTTTTTTATTTTGGTTATAGTGTTTTTCAGTTCTAAAATTTACATTTGGTACCTCTTCATATCTCTAATTTCTTTGCTGAGACTTTGTCTTCCTTTCATTTTAAGAGTATTCACTTTTATTTAGAACATTTTAATAATGGCTAAAGTTTTTGTCAGATAATTCTAAAATCTGTCATCTCAACATTGACATTTGTTGATTTTCTATGTGGGTTGAAATTTTCATGGTTCTCCTATCCCAAGTAACTTTGGATTGTATCCTAGACATTTTGAATATTATGTTATGAGACTCTGAGTCATGTTTAAATGTTATGGAGAATGTTAATATTGTTTTGGCAGCCATTAAACCTGATTGGATTCAGTACACAAGTTCCAGCCGTCTGTGGCTTGTGACTTCAATGTCAGTTTCATTGTCAAAGCCTTTACATTGCTGGGCAGATTTCTCAGGCTTGGTCTTTTCCCTAGTTCAGTTCTCATAGTCTTTGATACATTCTTGAGGATTAGATCCATACAAGTACAGCTGGGAAGTGAGCCCTGCAGTTTGTAAATAACTTTACAATCTCTTTCTCCTCTGCCATGTCCCCAGTACTTTCCAGTTACTTCAGGCTTCCCTTTTTTGTTCCTTGACAAGAAAGTGAGGCTTTATTTATCCTCTTCTGCCACACACACATCTCATGACTGCCTGCATCCAGGACAAGGCAGTGAGAACACACCCGGAGAAAAAGTGACAGGGATTAGATCTATCCTCTTGGGATCACTTGATTTAATTTCCAGTTGAAGAGGAAGGGTCCCTTCTCTCATAGTTTCAGGTGGCCTTTTTGTACCTCTGTTGTGGCCAGGAAACCTCTTTCCCAATCCCTGACCCTGTACTAGAAGGACTTTTACTAGAGCTCACTCTATACTATACGTCTTCAGGGTTTGGACTACCTTAAATCTAGATGAGGGATTCTAGATGGAAAAAATGGTGAACACACCACTGTTTCGTTGGTGCTTCAAATTCTTGTCTTCTTGCACAATATGCCTGTTACTCTTTACTTTTCAGGGTCCTCAAGTAACTGCTCTGTGCATTCTGTCCAGGTTGTGTAGCTGCATTCAGTAGGAAAGACAGGGTGGAGTACGCCTATTACATTTTACTCAGAATTGGAACCTCCCCTTCTGTCTGGCTGCTTTTAGGATTTCTTTCTCTTTAACTTTGATTTTCTGCAATTTCACCAGTGTGAAATTTTATCTATCTTGATTTTATGTGCCCATGTGAAGTTTTATCTACCTTGATTGTGGTTCATAAAGCTTCTTGAATTGTAGGTTGACGACCTTCATTAAGTTTGGAAAATTCCCTGTCAGTACTCTTAAAAGATTTCTTTTGCTTCCATCTCTCCTCTGGGACTCTAATTTCTAATTAGTTTAGCATACACACACATGGTAGAAATTTGATATTCTCTTACATGTCCCATGCTTTATTTTTTTCATTTTTTCTCTCTCTGCTTCAGTTTACATTAAATTTTTTTTTAAGGATATTTACTGGGTCAGTCTTGGGGCCAGAGTGATTTTTTTTTTAAGATTTTATTTATTTATTTTTAGACAGAGGGGAAGGGATGGAGTAAAAGAGGGAGAGAAACATCAATGTGTGGTTGCCTGTCATGCACCCTCAGTGGGGACCTGGCCCACAACCCAGGCACGTGCCCTGCTCGGGAATCAAACCGGCGACCTTTTGGTTTGCAGGCCCGCACTCAGTCCACTGAGCCACACCAGACAGGGCTACATTAATTTTTATTGACCCATCTTTGAATTAACTGTGTCTTTTTTATTTGCTATGCCTAGTCTTTTATTTTTTTATTTTTACCTTAAAGTAAAAACTCCTGAATGTAACTTGAAAGGAAGGAACTTGTCTAGCTGCTTTTATATATTAATTTTCCCTCTTTGAAGTAGATGATGGGACCAGGCATAAACAACCACAACTGTATCGTGATTT
This sequence comes from Mormoops blainvillei, assembly GCA_004026545.1. Lineage (NCBI taxonomy): Eukaryota > Metazoa > Chordata > Mammalia > Chiroptera > Mormoopidae > Mormoops > Mormoops blainvillei. Next base: position 271,330 of record PVJD01000539.1, on the reverse strand, counting down.
TTTTTCCAAAAAATCCAAAGGCATTTTATTAGTTAAGGTATCTCCTTTTCCAAACCTGGAAGAAATCTTTAAAATGAACAGATACTAGAAGAGGGGGTTTATTTTTCTTCCCTGTACTGTAGCTGATAAGGTCCTATATGAGCAAAGAGGAATGTGCTTCATCTATTCATTTATTTAACAAATATTTATTGACTATTACTTCTTTCCCTTCTTTCCTTTCTCCCTCCCTTCTCCCCCCCCTTCATTCTGGTTTACTCAAAACCATAATAAATACTTACTGAACATCTATTATATGCCAGGCAATTTGCCAAGCAGTAGGAAAAATACAAAGACAAAACATGGTCTATAGCCTTACGGAATTTCATACTGTAGTGGAAGGGCACAGGCATAAATAGGTCCCACAAAACATTAGAAACATTATGAAACAAGTAAATATATACAACAGGGGAGGCATAGTAGAAATAGTCATTTCTACAATCAGTGCTAATAAAACTTACAGAAAGTCTTCCATATGACTGTAAGTTTCCTGAAGAGGAGGGGATGAGTGGAAAGGTTGTTTCCCAGCAATAATTCATTATTAAAGGTAAGGAAGTTGAAATACCATGCAGTTTATATTGATAATTTACAAATAGTCCAGTAAGACTTTTTGGTATAAAACTTGGAGAAAATTTTGGTCTTCTTATCTTTTCCCTCCTAATTTTTAAAAATCTTCTTTAAAGGTTATCAACTGGCAAACATCTCTTCACATTCCACCACAAGCTAAACTGAGTCCTGAAGCCTCTGATCTTATAATTAAACTTTGCCGAGGACCAGAAGATCGCTTAGGCAAGAACGGTGCTGATGAAATAAAAGCTCATCCATTTTTTAAAACAATTGATTTCTCCAGTGACCTGAGACAACAGCCTGCTTCATACATTCCTAAAATCACACACCCAACAGATACATCAAATTTTGATCCCGTCGATCCTGATAAATTATGGAGTGATGATAATGAGGAAGAAAATGTAAATGACACTCTCAACGGATGGTATAAAAATGGAAAGCACCCTGAACATGCTTTCTATGAATTTACCTTTAGGAGGTTTTTTGATGACAATGGCTACCCATATAATTATCCAAAGCCGATTGAATATGAATATATTAATTCACAAGTCTCAGAGCACCAGTCAGATGAAGATGATCAGCACACAGGCTCAGAGATCAAAAATCGTGATCTAGTGTATGTTTAATATACTAGGAAATAATTGTAATGAGGATTTGCAAAATGGGCTGAAATGCAGGGGTTTTTGAGGCTCTGAGGATAAAATTATGCAAATACAACAGAGCTGTGTGTGTGTGCTCTGTGTACAATATTTTATATTCCTAAATTATGGGAAATCCTTTTAAAATGTTAATTTATTCCAGCCTTTATAATCAGTAATTTAGAAAAAAAATTGTTATAAAGTAAATTATGAACTGAATATCATAGTCAGTTCTTGGTACTTAAAGTACTGAAAATAAAAAATAGTGTGCTTTGTTTAAAAGGAGAAGCCTGGTATCTATTTGTACATATGCTAAATAATTTTAAAAGACAAGAGTTTTTGAAAATTTTTTGAAAGACAGTTTTAGTTTTATTTTGCTTTAACCAAATATGAAATATACCCCACATTACAAACCTTTTTCCCTCTCCCATAACCTTGTTTTTGGTACAAAATAAGTTATAGAAATTAAGCCATCATGGTGGTGAGTTTTCCTAGGCTAATATTCTGTATGATTCACATCTTGAAACTAAGAAAAACAGGGTTGACAGGGTTGAAACAGTATGTTCATCAGAAGGGAATAATAGATAAACTTCATTTTTTTCCCTCTGTGGAATATTTAATCTAGCATTTGTTTCTCAAGAATTACTGGCATTAAAAGAAGCAAAGCACTACCATTTTTCTTTCCGTATTGGTATTTTTAATGCTGCTTCCAGGTGGGGATTTTTTTTTTTTTTTGCATTATATGAAATTTTTATTATTTGGGTCGATGTGTTATACATGATTATAGTCAGAACGTCATTTCACAGAATCCCAGTCCTTGAATTTATTTTTCTTGATACTTGTTTTGGAGATTCCTGTAGATGTTGGATTGCTACTCTGAGAAGACTTTGTAGGCCTCCTTCTTTATATTCAGAAGTTAGTTTGCTTTGAAATTAAAACCACTAACAGCATATTCTTCTGCAGTCTATTCATAGTTATCTTGGGAAAGACATCAATACCTTGCTGGAGAAGAATACTGACTATATTTGTGGATACATATTTACATCAAGCATGAGGGCTGTTCTTTTCATCTTATCAACTACATGTGTATTTGCATCTATTTACTAAAAATTTCCGCCATTTGCTGTTTGTGCTGCTTCCAGTTTTAAAGGAGAACACAGCTGCCATGAATCAAAATTTTTTATACCAAAAGCCAAGGTTTTCCATATTTTTACTTTAAAATTTACAAAATGGTTTCCACCATCCTAACCAGAGCTGTTGTTCTCAGTTTCATATGACACTTTGATTAGAAATTATTTGTGGGTACTCACTAGAAAAGTAACTTTTCCTGTATTGTGACAGTTTTGATTTTATCATCAGTAATGTTACAGCTTTCCTCTTTCAAAACAGTGCTGCATACATGGATTGTTTATTGGCAAAGGAAAATGGCTGTTTAGCAATATTTTACCTGTGGGTAGATTGGTGAGAAAATTAATTATTATTTAGGTCTTAATTTAGGTGGCCATTAGTAATTAGGGAAAGTTACATAGTGGCCCTACTTGAAATTTAAGTCCTCCTAATTTAAGGTTAAATATGTTTTGCAGGGTTCCTATTATATGGGCTTAGGTTTCAAGAAGACTTACGGTCTCATACCAAAATACATTTACCTGTATTTTGCTGTATATAATGCGCATCCACGTTTTTGTGCACATTATACACGGGATTATTATACCCATGGTATGTAACCATTATACCCATGTATAACGTGCATCCTTATTTTTCCCTAAAAATTCTGAGCAAAAAATGCACATTATACCGGGCAAAATACGGTAGTTTATTTTTTAGGATGGGGAAGAGGGCTATATTACTTTAGTAAAATGTGTATTTTCTTTTTCTTAAGCTCCACAAGGAGTTTTATCAAAACAATATTTGGGGTAAGAGGCATAATTTTAGTGTTTTTCACACTTTTAGCTTCCTTTATATGAAAGCTAGTGGAAATCATACACATAAGTAAAATTAAGTCGAAGGTGTTCCAGTTGAATTGGGGAAGGCAAAGGAGATTTATTAGCTCACAGTTCTCACCTTTCTATAGGTGGCCCTTTCAGAGCACAGCATATAAACCATGGCACAACCTACTGTATAATGGGGTAGGGGCGTCTTTGGGGATCATTGGTCCTTTCCGAAATCTGATGAAAGCTGTGGACAATCTTCCCAGAAAAGTGGACATCAACACATACACATAAAATGTGTATAGTTTTAGGTGTTCTGGATATGTTGAAACCTATCATAACATAAACCTTTGGTTAAGGACCTCTATCCTATAAATACACTGATATATTAAACTAAACTTTGCTTTAAATTTACTGAGTGTTCAGATTAGCACATCTTGTATAAACAATGATAATTTGTAATGCAAAAGGTCTGTACCATGTGATAAGATATCCCTATGAATGCCTCTCTTGCTGCAGCACTAAGTACATTTTAAATACACCCTTTTGGGGGCACTGACACATTTGGCTTGATAAAGAAATACTTCTGAAAGACTTCTAATCAGAGAACTGTAAGACAATGCACTATGAGATGGCAGTCTTCATGGAACATTTGGTTCTATAAAATTCTATGCAAAACAAATAAGTTCAAGAATTTTTAGCTTGGTACTCAAATTTTCAAAACATCCCTCTTGCGATTTCTCAGTCACATTTAAATTTACACTTAGTAGTTTTACTTCTGCACTTTGGTGAATACAATACAAAACCAACTCTTACATTTATGTTGTAGGAAAACTAAGGTTATGTCTACTCCCTCTCCTTTCCCCCCAAAATCCGTTGCCCTTAATTTCTCAAATGTAATGAACACTACAAATTTTGTATTTTGAAATTTCCTCTTGACAGTGTAAGTTTTTTGTGTTTATCGAGCTGTGTACGAGCCTTGAGTGTCTAGTTTTGATAGTTTATAGCTATCTTATTCCCAGAGTATCCAGTTCTTCCAATACAAAATCTGGTGCTTCCTGACCAAAAAGATAAGAACAACATCAAAAGTTGATATGCTTTCAATTAAAATGGAGTGAAAACATTGGTTATATGTTTTCTTTTTTAAAATTTTCTCACTCATTAAAAACATACTTTGTTATACTTACCCCTTCTATGCATATCAATAGTATTTATAAAATGTGTTCTATAATTATGTAATTGTAGATACTGTTATGTATTGTTCAGTGACATCCTAAGGCAGGACCTATTGCTGTATCTTTTCTACCTTATTTGTAATAGAAACTAGAATGTATGACTAAGAAGTCACTTTGAGATTGACTTTTTAAAAAAATGATTACCTTCTGCTGTTGCAAAGTGCAAAACTGTGAGTGGAAATGTTTTATTCTGACTTAATATGTTAGAAATTAGAAGATACAGTGGGAGGATTTTTAGATATTGCTGCTGCTGTTACCTAAGGTACTTTAGAAATTTTCTTTAATAAACAAATAAAAATCCCTTTGGTATTTAAAATGAAACAATAGCCTGTTTGTTTTAATCTAAAACAAAAAGTAATTTGGGTCAACATATTGTTATATTTGTAAAGCGCCTTAATATATCCCTTTGTGGAAGGCACTGTACCACAGTTTACTTTTGTATTGTATATATAAGTATTTTGTATTAAAATTTAATCAATACAACACTACAATTTTATAAAATAATGCTTTGTTAGGAAAAGGAATTACAGCTTTGCAGTATAACTAAATTGTTTTGCATATGTTTGAATGTAGTAAATATGAATAATCAGCCTGTATTTTTAATGAATCTATTTGTATTTTCCCAATCATTTTATCTAGTGTAACATTTTCTGGGATAATAAAAAAGCAAAATTCACATCTTTCAATTATGTGTGGAAAGCTGACTCTTAAGCCACTTAGGTTGATATTTTTATTCAACAGTTTATTTTAATCTTTTTAGTCTCAAAAAATGATTAAAATTTTTATGCTTTGGAATTAAAAACATATTTAATAATAATACCTAGTTAGATTAAGGGAACTGAACAGGGTTAATATAACCCAGTAAAATGTTTTCATTTCATGCAACGTAAGTATAATAAACATTTCATGTTAAAGGCTTCCTTTAGGTCAACACCGATTTAAACCTTTTTAATTATTAATCTCTGCATTCAGTATCATTTGAGTACAGTTTAGTTTTTAAAATGTGAATTTATTGGCTAATCTTTTTATAATCCTTTGTTATATGAGCTGCCTACCAGATAAAATACATATGTTGATGTTGTATCTTAAATCAACCGTATACAGAGGAACAAATATTTAAGGGTTTTCTTTTTCCCATCTTCAAGCATTACCATCATTCTTATCCCCTTGTTTGCACTCCCTTGTAAAATTGTATTTAGTCTACATTGTGAGCATTGTATAGCTGACGCAGATTGCATTTTTTTTCTGACTCACTTTACTATAGTGGGGACCCAAGTTTAGCATTAAAGTTGTAACTATACCTTGTTATGCCAGAGTGAAACAATGTATCTGCTTATGTGTACCACTTGTGTTTGAAACATAGGCAGTTATAGTCCTCCCTAGTATCCAGTCTTTCCTCCTGCCTTCCTTAGAGTCACCTAGAGATCCTGAACATTTCACTGGATTCAGAATCTGGTTAGGACTTTTTGAGTTGTTTCCCCTGGAGAGGGGTTAAATTTGGTGGAAAAGAGGGTTCTCATGAGTACTTAACTCCCAGAGGGGTTGACTAACGACAAGGCTGCTCTTGTTCCCCAGCATCCCATCCCTCCTTTCATTCTTCCCTTCATTAATAGGGCCCTCATCCCTGTCCATGTTTTGACTGCCCCACTACAGCCCATGTTTCTCATATTTCCTTTTACTTAATGTGGCCACAAGACAAGATTTTGGCCATTGGCATATGAGCAGACATGGGATGTGCAAATTCCACTTCATACACTTAAAGATGCCCTCCACTGCTGCTTGCCTCTTCCCAGAGGATGGAACAGGAACAGAGTGGTGACTTCACGTTGGTCATTAAAAACCAGGAAAACACCCTAGTGGTGCTAGAGCGCGAAATGAATAGAACCTAGTTACCTGAAAGGTTGTGTGAAGTGGAGCTCTCTGGCCATCCTGGACTGATAAAGCAAACACAATATATCCATTTGTTATTCCTGCTGAACCTATACCCTAACTAATATAGCGTATAATTTGTGTCTGCATTTAATCTAACTTGCAAAACAATTTAAGGAGGTCATTGTGTACTTTGATAAAAATTTTCCCATGCAATCAGTTATGAAATTCAGTTATTTTACCTCGTATATTTTTCTCTAATTCATCATCCCCATTGTTACTAATTTGCTTGATACCCTCATCTGTACCTACACGAATTGCTTTTTATTTCAAAAAGATACACTAATTATAACGTACTTTGCTCTATTACAGTAGAGCAAAACTATTGTTTTCTACTTAATCGAGAATTTAGACTTTAAGCACCACAAAATATTGTATTTTGTTGACTACTGTATACCCAGTGTCTACAACAGTGTCTGGCACTTGGTAGTTGCTCAATATATATTTGCAGACTGAACTGCCTTTAAGTCTTTTAAATTACTGGGATGTTTATAATTAGATTTTTAATTACCATACACTCCTAAAGGAAAACCTGTCTTAAATGCTTCTATTCCTTCTACAGATGAAGGCACAGGATGGGGACTGATATTGGCGGAATGCCTGTATTCTATAGGTAGAAGGCACAGGTCTGTGGAGTACGTAGTAAACTGTGAAGCATACCAATATTTGTTGCCTGGTTGTATAAAAACGTTGACCAAAAAAAAGTCAAGAGAATAAAATTCCACCAGCAGCTTGTCTGACTATCTTTGTTTACCCACTCGCTATTTCATCCATGTTGTGTCGTGACGAGCGCGTCAAATGCTAAGTATTCGGTTCTAAAACAGAATTTGTCATAAATGAAGTGTTTAACCCTTGACGCTCACCTGTAAAACAGAAGACACTGACTTCCTAACTTCTGAGGAATGTGGTGAAAACCAAATGGGAGGAAGAGTGAGCCAACACTTTGAAAAAGATATCCACGTGAGGTGGTGGTATTCAATACTTGCATAAATCATTACATCCCAACTGCGTAACTGACCCGCCGGGCGGAGGCCACGCGGACTGCGCAGGCGCACCCCTGCCCCGCTTTCGCCTCCATCCGCCACGCCCATTGCGCGGCCGGCGCGCGCACGCCGCCCGGCGTCCTCGCTCCCGGGGCGTCGCCCCGCGTGCACCGGAGTCGCCAAGGCCACCCCCAGCACCGGAAGTGACCCCGGCGAGTTTGCCTTCAAATTCCTGCTGAGCTGAAGCTTCGCAGGGGACCGGTGGCGGTTGGACCCAGCACTGCTGGCCCGGTAAGCACAGAACAGGGTGGTTGGGACTGCGCAGGACCGCCCTTCCTCGCCGAATCCCTGCTCCACCCTGCTCTTCCACCTGAAGGTGGGCGGTTTCCGAGGAGCCTCGGCCTCCGCAGGTGAGTGTTCACTCGCCTGGCGCTGTAGGGATCCCCGACCCCCATGGCAGAGTCAGGGAGGCGCTCCGGGGTCGGCGGGGCGGGACCGCTGCGCATCCTACCGTGAGTCTTCCAGTGTCTGTGCGGAGGTCTCAGGTCCTTGTTTTGTCGTTGACACCTGTGGCTTAGGCGACGGTCCCCTTACCTGAGGAATCCTATCCAGCCGAGGACTTTGGGGGTGAGGGGACTCCTGCTAATCCCATCTCTAGGCCTGTGTCATTAGAGAAATTTCCGGCCGTGGGAACATGTTTGTATCCCTTCTCTTTTTTTTTACGGATCCTCACCCGCATCCGTCCACGCTCCTGCCCCCGAAACTCTCACTTCAGAAAAACTCCAAATAGGTAGGTGTGATATTGTTGAGGATGTTGTCTCTTATTTAGTTTATTCCGGAGCTGGGAAGCTCATGGTCATTTTTGTTTAGAGTTGGTATCTTTTAGAAAATTTAGTCCCTCGAAACATTTGTTCCATACAGTATATGGTGACGAAGCTAGAGATAAACGTGGATCTGTAAGTGCCTTACTGTGGATAACCTCAAGCCTTTGTGTAATCTGTAGTAATTTTCTCTTTTAACAGCGATGCCACTGTTATATCAGTTACTAATTTACAGCGGCAGAGAGTTCCGCCCTTTTCCCTTGAATGCACTCATTTATGTCTTCCTCTTTGAAGTCAGACCTGTAGTCCCTGCTGAAAACATTCCTAAATGTTTCAGAATGTGCAGTAGATCTCTGCCACATAGTAGCAGTGATAAAACGCTAAGATGTCAAGAAAGATTCTTGCAATGTTCATACTGGCCTGAGTGTGTCAATGTGCAGCCCTGTTTTCTTTGTAATCAGAGAACTCTCACACACAAATAGCAGCAAAATTCTTTTTCTTATATTAATAACTTGTGGCCTGTATTATGCCTTAAAAAAAAAAAAAAGGCAGTGCCCATCAACTTTCCGACATTTCTAGACTATGAAAAACTATATAAAGTTCCTTTATAGCATTGGTTATTCAAGAAGCGTTTACCTTTTATAGATTCTGTACTAGACGTGCTATGTAGTCTCCAGTGGCTTCTGCATCTTGTTTTGAAACTGGTATAACGATTCTGACAAATACCCAGGAATTGTGGAATTTATTGTATTAACGTTGTTGGGTTTCTTTCTACACCAATGGTTTTTTTTTTCCCCTTAGCTAGTTGACTGGTTAAAAAGTGTACATTGGATCAAAATGGTCACTGTTGATAATATACTAAATAGATTTTGCTTGTCTATTGATACAGCTTTTAAATTATATTTAAATTGTTATGTTCACTGATTTATTTTTGCATTCAGGGTAAATGTAAAGAAAGTTTATTAAGTACGTATTCAATATATATTTTTCTGTGCAGGTTGTTTTTGGTGCTTTTTTCAAAAAAAGAACTTTCTTCTGCTTCACAAGTATCATATGATGATTATAAGGGTAAGAAGAATGCTATAATTGACCATGGGTCACTCATTCATTGCTTATTCATAATCATCAGTAAGTGACTGTAAATTAGCATTATGGTTGATTTCATGTCCTAGACGTGAACATTTTGAAAATTGCTTAACATTATATTTATTATGACTTTTAAAGTTACACACATTTGGTTTACTGAAGTGCTTTAGGAAAATGCATGATGGAACTTCAACTGTTTTTATTTTAGGACATCCGTTTGCAGATATTTTTAACATTGTTGCTGATATTTTAGCCTGTGCTGAATAATCTATGCTTCTTTCCTGTTACCAAGCTAAGAAAAATACACCTAGAATAAATAAAGTGATATCCCTTTCACTAAGCTACAAGAGTTTCAAGGTCTCATTCTGATTTTTGTCTTCAGTTTAATTTCTTGCAACTCGGGAGATGCTCTGTAACTATTTCTTGAATGAATGACCCACACACATGCTGAAAACTGCAATATACCAGGAACCCTGTCTAAAATTCCTTTAAAAATTAAGTGGGAAAGTATTTTTTAGATGTGAAATGGGAAGGCCCTGTATTTGTTGTTTTATAAGAGAAGAGGAAGCTTAGAATTCAAATATTTTGATCTGTTGCCTGTTCTTTCTCAGTGTCTTTGATCTCTTCCCTGATCCTAAAGGAGAAAAAGACACTTTCAGCCTCTTTGTGGAAAGACCACACCACATTAAATATTGTTTGCTAGAAATTTTGCAGTAATATTGAGTTTTTAGTGTATAATTTTTAAAGATTTGACTCAGTTACTTGAATTTAAATTTCTCTGGCCTTTTATGAGTGGTGGCGAACGTGGAGGGAGTGCCAGGCAGGCCTTGGGCATGCCACGAGAGGGCAAGGTGGCAGGGTGCTGTCTGTCCAGCCCCCAAGTGCTGCACACTGCCCCTCTACCGCTTGTGCATCTTTGCACCGAACCATGTTGTCAAGTCTCGCTTCCGGTATTTGTGTCTCAACTGAAGAAGATGAAGAAATCTTCAGGAGAAATCGTCTGTTGTGGGCAGATGTCCAAAAAATCTCCCCTTCGGTTGAAGAACTTTGACTTCTGGTTGTGCTGTGACTCCTGCAGTGACATCCACATGTACTGGTAGTACTGGGACCTGACCACTGCAGGCACTGTCACCCAGTGCTACTGAGACATGGGGCCTAGCTCCGTGCCCACACCCACTCAATCCAAATCATGAAGGTGGAGGAGATCGCTGCCAGCAGGTGCCGCCCACCGGCAGTCAAGCAGGTCCACGACTCCAAGATTAAGTTCTCGCTGCCCCACTCAGTCCTTTGTTGCCAGTACAAGCCAAGCTTCACCAAGAGGCCCAGCATGGACCTCCCTATCCCTTGGTCTGCCCAGATAAACTCCTTGGGGAGAAAGGGGATTGATTCATGGTACATCGTACTTAGTTTAAAAAAAAAATGAATTTAGTCATTAGCTAAGGCATAAGTACTTAAGCCATGTAAGCAGAAGGGTGGTTCTGATAGAATTATGTAAAGGAAAAGTTTGCTGTGAGATAAGTAGTCATCACCACTTAAGGTTATTTTTCTCTTTAATAATCTCTATAAAACACGAGTCTGAAGTTTTGGATAATCTCATTTTTATAAATGTTTTATTAATTGAACCAGTAGGTTGTTTACAGTTCATATTGGTTAAAATTTGGTCTATAGGCTTTTCTTGAAATATATCAGTTTTTTAAAGTATTGCCAGATATTGTGCTGGGTAGACCAGTTTGTGTCCTGTAGTGTAATTTTAGCAGTGGTAAGGATCTATTTTTGAAAGTTGGAGATCTCATGCATTTATAGTGTTGACATTCGAGAAGAACAATGTCTGTGGCTTAGAGACTACTAAAAGAATAGGAAAAATTATTTTTATCTGACATTTCATCAACTAAGGGTATTTTGATATTATTTTCAGTAAACACATTTCTTTGATAACCAAGAATTTCTCAGGTCATTTGTTAATGTGACCTTGGGTTGACTTTACACTTTTGTTTGTTAGAAAAAGTCAATTATTCATTGGCTCCTAAGGAATTTTATCTGACTAGAAAGAAGTATTCATAGCATAGAGAACTTTCAAAGAAGGCCTGCAGTTGACATCTCTGAGTTTAGACCATTGAAAAAGTAACAACTTAATTTAGACCATTTTTATTTGTTTTGTTTTTGTTTGTTTTTTTAAAGTGGGGAAAGTTAAGAAAGGTCAGAATAAAGTCCATTAAGGAAAGGAAAAGAGGAAGAGGGAGAAAAGTCACGAGAGGCCTGATATCCAAGCTCATCGAGATCTAATGTGTATGTGCAGCTGGCCCCAGCTATCCTCTTCTGACTCTGTTGTGGAATCTAGTGTCACCATAGGGCATGTGTAGTTTCAGGGCAGGGGCAGTCACACGGCCCTGGTAGGGATGATTTGAGGATCAAGGAATGTGAGTGCTGAGGGTCAGAAGCTGGACGAAGGTAAGAAATCTTTCGTAGTTACGACAAAAACTTGCCAGTATTCATTCATTTAAAGATTGATTATCTGCTGTGTGCCAAGCATGGTTCTGGGTGCAGCAGAATTATCAGTAAGTAACAGAGATCCTGAGTCATGGAGCGTTTATTAAGGTAGGGTTTATCAGAGTCACTCCAGAGAGTTATTATTTAGGTTGTGGGATTTTTTTCTTTTTCTTTTGATTGGAGACGTCCAGTCTTGATTTACTTATATATGTCATTTTATAGTTGTATTGCTTTATAACAAATTACACTAGTGATTTAAAACAACAAACATTTGTTACTTGGCTTCTTTGGCCAGGCACTGGGCCTGGTGTAGCTGGGCACTTGTGAGATAGGGTCTTTCACAGGCTGTAATCAGGGATTCGGGGCTGCAGTCATCTCAAGGCTCAGCTGAGGGGAGATCTGCTTCCAGGCTCTCCTCACGTCGTCCTTGGCAGGATTCAGTTCCCCTGGACTATTGGAATGAGAGCCTCAGTTCCTCACTGGCTCTTTGCCTGGGGCCTTCCTCAGTTCTTTGCCGTGTGAGCCTCTGCACCGGACAGCTCACAGCAGGGTAGCTGGTTTCCCTTAGAGTGGTCCAGCAAGAGAGCAAGAGACAGTGGGCAAGATGGAAGTCACAGTCTACTCTCAGAAATGACATTCTGTTATTTTTGCACATTCTGTTTTTTACAAGCTCACATTCAGGGGGAGTTGGTTACACATTGGTATGGATACTAAGGGGCAGAGGTCATTGAGAGCCAGAGGCCGTCTATGACTATCGATGGATATAAGGCTCTTCTTTTGTTGTATTTCTTTTTTGTTTCTCTTGTACCCTTCATCCTCTTTCTCCACTCATACTTTCCTATCTTATCCTCCATAGACACTGCAGTATACTTAATATATATGTTCTCAGATCCTTAAAAAAGAATGTTTTATATAACATATGTAAGTAATATAACATAGTGTTAATTTACGAAATGGTATTGGAATTTTCCATCTTGTTCTGTGTCTAAGATTTTTTCACCCAACCCTGTATTTTGATAATCTATCCATGAGGCTATTTGTAAATTTTGCTTCCATCTGATACGCGATATTCCATTGTATTCATCCACCACATGTTCTTACCCATTTTTCTAGATAGATAACCTCCAACTCTTTGATTTCTCAAATAGTTAATGTTGTTAACATGTCCCTTCCTGGATCTTTATGAGACTTTCTCTCTGTAATATTTACAGGAGAGTGGGATTGCAGGATCATAGGAAATATGCATACATAATTCTCCTAGGTGTACTACCAGATTACCCTCCAAAATGAGCGTACTATTTTATGTCCACAGAAGCTCCATCCACTGAGCCACACCAGCCAGGACAATCTCACGCCTTTTAGAAGCAAACCCTACTCTCAAAAAATTTAGTCTAGTAGAAATAAGACATATGTCAGTAACTATAATTCAAAGACAAGTGTCTTGAGATGGAAGGTCCCAGTAAAGTGCCCTGGGACTTTAGAGTTTATTTTGAACTGAAAAGTTCAGAGGTAGACATACTGGGACAACTGCCATCTGATGCATTGGTAGGGTTTGGCTTTGGGAACTAAGAAATGCCTTTGAAGGATCGGAAATAGCATGAGCAAATGTATAGAGATGGAAAGTGCAGCGTGTGTGTGCTGTGAGTTTATGGAGGGGGCCCTAGAAAGTACACTTAGAAAAAACTCTTTGTAGTACTTACTTTTAAGAGACATATAATACGAAATTTTTTTTTTCTTTAGCTTACAGTTGAGCATGAGTCTTCTTATGATTAGTGAGAATGTAAAATTGGCTCGTGAATATGCGTTGCTGGGAAACTATGACTCTGCAATGGTTTATTATCAGGGAGTTCTTGACCAGATGAACAAGTATCTATACTCAGTCAAAGATGCGTACCTCCAGCAGAAATGGCAACAGGTGAGAAGCATGATCTATGTACTCTTTAAATGGTTTAAGTACTCAGAGTATTTCAATAGATTATCAGTGTTTTTTTCAATTACAGATTGAGAGTATATCACTTTTTAAATGGATTTGTATATAATGTTACTTGAAACTTGATTTATTATATTAGTAATAGTCTATATTCACCATCATTAGTACCATAAGTTCTATTCAGTAATTCTAATTGTTGGAATCTAATAGTTTTTTTTAAAGTAGCTTTATTCCCTGCCTGGTGTAGCTCAGTGGTTGAGCATCGGCCTGCGAACCAAAGGGTCTCCAGTTCGATTCCGCGGTCAGGGCACATGCCTGGGTTGCGGGACAGGTCCCCAGTAGGGGGCGCGTGAGAGGCAACCACACATTGATGTTTCCTTCCCTCTCTCCCTCCCTTCCCCTCTGTCTAAAAATAAAATAAACAAAATCTTTAAAGTAGTTTTAAAACAATTAGTTTTGTTTTTTTTCTAGATCACATTTTTATCAAGTAAAATTAGGGTTGACTTTATTAAGCCATTTTTTAAACTACAGATAACATCTGAATTTCATGGATACCATATTTTCTATAGAACATTATAAAGCAGACCATATTTGAATCCCATTTGAGGAACTTTAGTTACTGAGGTCCAATAGAAATTAACAGGCGGAAACTGTAGTAGAACTTCCAGGTCCAGGTGAAGGTGGCATTTATAACAAGGTTTAACTGTGTCACAGAGGAAAGAAATGTTACAGAAATTACCAGTCTTTTTGAGCTGATCTAGATAGAATATTATCCCTCAGATTCTACTGAACTGCTTTTTTTGATACTAACTATTCTGTGTTGGTCCTTAATTTCTTTAAGAGAGAAAATGTACCACCTCTTTAAATTTAACCTCTTTCCCTAAACCTGTCTCTGCATATCTTTGACATTACAGAAAGGGGAAAAATATTTCATTTCATGAGGAGTCTTGTTTGTCATTGAAAGACTTTTAAGGCTTTTTGTTCTTAGGCTAGGAACTTTTACTTAAAAAACCTAAGCTTTTTGGTAAAGATATTAAGTCATTTAAGTTTTCTTTCTTTTTAAAATTTTATTTATTTATTTTAGAGAAGAAAGAAAGGAGAGAGAGAGAAAAACATCGATTTGTTGATCCACCTGTTTATGCATTCATTGGTTGATTGTCGTACGTGCCCTGACCAGGGATCAAACCTTGGCCTATCAGGATGATGCTCCAACCAACTGAGCTACCCGGCCAGGGTCTTAAGTCATTTGATTTTAAGACAAAGCATTACCAACTTCATTTCAGTATTCTGTGTGTGTATATATTTGTGTGTATAGTTTTTTAATTGAGTCAAGATTGCTTTTAAAAAATATCTTGGTTGTATGTGAATTGAGCCATTTATCTTTTGAAGCTGTATTTTTCAAATTGTAATCCACTAATGAGCTATAAAATTAGTGGATTCTGATCAACATTTAAAAAGTCAAATAGGAAAAAAGCATTAAAAAACCATCAAAGTGCAACTTGCAAAAGTATTATTTTTATCAAACTTTAAAGTTACAGCTTCCTTTTCAATTCATTATGCAATTTGGATAATAGCTGTAAGAGCTGTAACATGCTTTAATTAGCCAGAATATTTAATTCATTTTATCAGAATTAATTTTACAATTGAAAACAAAGAAATAATGAACCATTATTAAAATTTCAACAGAGTATCTTGATGTGATTTACTGGATATCTGTTATCAAAATGGAGGTTTCTAACATCTCTGATAAACGGCCCTAATTTAATCTTGGTAGTTGTTTATTAGTTATAAAAACTTAAAGAACTATATTCCCCTTTGAAACCAGGTTTGGCAGGAAATAAATGTGGAAGCTAAACATGTTAAGGATATCATGAAAACACTAGAGAGCTTTAAATTAGACAGCACTCCATTGAAAGCTGCACAACATGAGCTCCCAGCCTCTGAGGGAGAAGTCTGGTCCTTGCCGGTACCTGCCGAACGAAGGTAAGTGGAGGCCTTTTGAGAAACAGGCTAGCCCAGGACCTGATAGCATTGGTTACATCTGGGTGAGGAACTGGGTGGCTGAGAGACAGGAATGGGAGAAGGGTTTGCTACCGAATGGCTTTTATAACTCTTAAATTGTGTATTATGTGACTATGAACCATTTCAGCAAATTAAATTTCATGGAAATAAGCCAAAATTGCTTTTATGAGGTGAATTTAAGTGGCAGAGAGACCGTTTTTTGGGGAAATCATGTAACCTTTCCAAGCCTCAGATTTTTCTAATGTGAAGTGAGGGAGTAAGATGGAAACAGTGGTTCTCAAGCTGTTACAGAATGCTGCTGTTCATCAAGCTTTACTGCTGCTAAATGGAAAAATGGTCTTTTTAATTCACGGAAATAAAGTAAAGATAAAGTGTGCTCCATTTTTGGTTTTTCTCTGATATTTTTTCCCTAGCTCCCTATTACATGGTGCCAGGACTTAAACAGTGGAAGTGGCATTTACTGAAATGCTGTAAAGAGCCCATCATGCTTAGTTTCACTGCATATTTTTTACTTGACAAGTGTGCTGGTGGATGTCACTTTTATCCAGTTCACTCACATAATAGATTTCCGTCTTTGTATTATGGGTTTAAATATATAAATGTGTCATAGCATTCTACAAAGAGCATTTATGACTTGCAGGTTTTTTGTCCCCTTACCAGTTTGAGAACCTTCCGTTAAGACATTGCTCAGGCGTTTTTCAATTTGACATTCTGTCATTGTGAGTACTGATAGTGTTCTCAGTAAGCCCTCCAAATAAGTTATGTTTTCCCTGTATTTTAGATAAGCTGGGTAAGGTACAGCGAGGTTATGTAAGTTTTCTCCATTATCACAAAGCTGATAACTAGTGGAGGTAGGATTTGAACCCAGATATATTTGACTACAAAGTTGGCATTCTCTGTCATACCAGTCATTCGCAAACTCTAGCACACATCGAGATCTCTTGGGGGCACTCATTAAAACTGTGGATTCTGGGGTTTCATTCCCATAGAGTCTGATACAGTAGATAGCAGGTGGAGCCCAGGAATCTGCAGGCGATTCTGAAACAGGTGGTCTGCGTATCATACTTCAAGGAGTTAGCTTACCAAAGTGTTCCCTCTCTAGCTTAAGATCAGCTAGTGGGCATTGATTGTTTCTTAGTCGTCTTTTTTTTCTTCAGCTCCAGATAAAAATACTAGTATTTTGTTACTGGCTATCTTTCTAATATTTACTAAATTTCTCCCTCACTCATAAGCGCTTTTATATAATATTTTGTTGTATTTTAGAATTCACACAAAAAAGTACCGATATAAGCTTAAAGAAAAATAGGAAAATAAGTAAAAATGGAGAGGATATCATACAGTCATTCTAGTGCATCTGCTGTTCTTCTATGTATTGTTTATTTTCACAGTTGTAGTTGTGCTACATTCATAATTTATGACTTTTTGCCCTGTTTTGAAAAAAAATTTTTTTTAATAATAGAAAACAATCATTACACACTAATGTGTTGGGTACTATGTTAGTTGCTGTACATATATTATTAATTCTTTTTAATTTTATTTATTTATTTTTAGAGCGAGGGGAAGGGAAGGAGAAAGAGAGGGAGAGGAACATCAATGTGTGGTTCCCTCTCACACACCCCCAACTGGGGACCTGGCCCGCAACCCAGGCATGTGCCCTGACTGGGAATTGAACAGGCAACCCTTTGGTTCTCAGATAAGCACTCAATCCACTGAGCCACACCAGCCAGGGCTGTTATTTAAGTCTTAAAACAATCTTAGCAGGTAGATACTAATTTTTTAGCCCCAGTATCTGATGAGGAAACTTGAGCTTAGATAGATTAAATAATTTGCCTTTCATGTTGTAAACACTGTTGATTTATAAGCCATGTCAGAATTTTTTCTCTGCTCCTTTTTAAGGATTTTTGCTACTCTCTTGAGTAGCATAGTTAACCATACTCTTATTAGTTGTTACCCCTTTTTCTTTGTTATTATAAGTAAAATTGCAGTGAATTCCTGCGTCCAACTTTTTCTATATTTATAATTACATTTTTCTTAATTTCAGAAGTAGAATAGTAGATGAGTCCCAGCTCATTTTTTTAAATAATGTTTTATTCCTATATACTTTCTCTTTTTTTTTTCCACTCGAGAATCATCCCTTGGCCCCTATATTAATTTGCAAAGTCTGCCATAACAAAATACCATAGACTGAGTGGCTTAAGCAACAGAAATTGATTTCTCAGAGTTCTGGAAGTAAGGATGTCCAAGATCAAGGTGCTGGTTGATCCTGTCCTAACTTCCCCATCTTTCTCCTAAGGCCTTAAAAAAATCTATTCTTTAATATCCTATTGGAATCCTCTTTTGGCTTCCGTCTTCATTTATTTGAGGGGTCTCTACCACTCAGTCCAGCCAGATGAGGCCTTCTCCGCGGCAGAGGTCACCAAAGCTTGCACTCGGCTTCAAGTTTAATGAACTATCTGATCATGACGGTCTAAAAAACAGAGGCAGGAGGGGTCTGTCTTTTAGACAGTGGGGAATTGAACTGGATGAGCCTTTCCATATTGAAAACTGTGTGATGACGAGCCCTAAATACTGTCACTCCTTGTTGCTTCTTGCTTTCTTCAGTATCTTTCTGCATCTGCTTTTAAATTCCCTGGATTACTATTAAGTAAAAGCCTCTTTGATATTATTTACTGCATATTTATGTTCATTTATTTTACTTGCTCACTTAACTGGGTAGCCTTCAATGCTTTACTTTTCTGTTAGTTGTCATTTGTACTCATGCTTAAGAGAGCTTATTCTTTCTTCAGCTCTGTTGGTGATTCTGACCTTGTCATCACTTAAAGTTTAGTCTGCTAAATTTTAAGAACAGATTTAACTGTGATACAAAGTGTAGATTCAGCTGAGCCAGTATTCTTTTCTGGAGCTGTAAACAAAAATATTTGTGTAAGGAGGTTCATTGAAACCATTTAGAGATTAGAAATAGCTTAAAAGCTGGTAGATGTGATTATTTTAAAATGTCTTTTAAAAGTCAGCTGGTGTTCCTCTACTATCTTCTCATCTCACAAAATAAAACCCGAAGTGCTCATCATGTCCTTCAATGGCCAATAAGATCTGATTCCTCACTACCTCTGCTAGTTAAGTTCTTAAACTCTCTCCTTGGCCTCTTTGAGCAAGTCAGACACAGATGCTTCAGTCCTTTGCCCTTGCCTTTCCTTCAGCTCAGGTGGCTGATGGCTTGTTCTCTCATTTCTTCAGGTCTTTCCTCAATGTCACCTCAGAAAGGCTGTCCCTGTTTAGCCTACCAGAAATGCCCAGCCCCTCATCATCTTGTAGCCCTTTACCCTTCTTCGTTTTTTTGAGATAGCACCTAGCGTTATCTGATGTACTGTTTATTTCTTCATTGAAGCCCCACCCACGCAGACACACCTGTATGTAAGACTGGGACTATAGGCTTTTACTTAAATTGTTTTAGTTTTTTAAAATCTCTAATGCAAAGGATAGTGTCTGTCAATAGGATAATGGTTCCAATTTTGTCTAAACAAAAGGCAACCACAAGAAAGACTGGCAGGAGGTTAACTCAAGCTAAGGCTTTACAGGTGACTTAAAAAAAAATTCTTTATACTTCACTTTAGTGTCTATTTTGTATTATTTTTTAGTGAGGGGAAAAAATAAATATCCATGTTAAAGGAATACTTCCACTTGGCTATCCAAGTTTCTGAATCCAAAATTGAACCCTCATTATTCTTTCCACACATACATTGGTTTGACTTTATCATCCTCCCCAATTCTCATTCTCAACTTTCTGTATCTAGGAATGTCTTTCAGAAGTGTGTCTCTTAGGTTCTTATTGTTACTGCCTTAAGCTGGGCTCTCATCTTGTGCCTCGATAATATTTGTAACCTACAAACATCTCCCTGCTTTCTCTGTTTTCTTTATCAGTGTACTTGTTAAGTATTAGACTGATCTTTCTAAAAGGTTTTCAGTGGCACTTAGGTAGAAGCCAGGTCCCTTGAACTGGTGTTCAGATCTTCTGCTTACTAAACCATCTTACCTGTTCAGCATCATCTCTTAATGCTCACCATTATCTTTATAGTTAGTGTCTTTATATCCCTTTACATCAACTAAGCTCTTTTTATTTTTTTTCTTTTTGCTTCTTTGTTGATTTTCTTGTTTGCACTTGCACCCTGTTGTTTGGTTCAACTCCTGTGTTTCCAGGCCCAAGTGATTTTGTCTTCACGAAGCCATTGCCGTAGTGCCGTGTCTGTGTTACACCTTCTAGTACACTTTCCTTTCTTCTTTCTTAACTGTACTGCAGGTATTTAAAGATAGGACTCTTCTTCCTTTTTTATTGCTTATTTTCATGGCCCCAACCAAGTCTAGGAGCACAGTAAGAACCTAAAAAATATTTGGGAGGTCTGAGTCTTGCCACAGAAGTAAAAATGGAATGAGGTGATATGTATAAATGTAAAGCACTGTGTATATAACCAGTGCTTATATCAGTTTTATAGTGGGAAAATGGTTAAATTTTGTGAATTAAAACCTAAGAGCTGATACATTCTAAATAAAATGGTACCAAATTGCATATATACCAGTGGATAAGTGGGAATTCTATATCTGCACTGTATTCTGATTAATACTCTTTTCTCTGATAATTGCTTTGTTTTCAATTTCCAAGAATCAGACTAATTTCTTAATTCCTTCTTGGTGTACCACTGCTAATTTCCTTTCAAAGGAGAAGTGACAATCACTTGCCTTTCATTATCTCTACCATATAGCCATACTGCATTCCATTTCTCTCATTAAGTCATCACACACAGCTATGTCAAATTAAATGTTAGATCTTAGATTTCAGTGACCTTTAGTTTATTCACTTCTACCTTGTGTTCAGTCCTTGGCTTCTTTAGTTCATAGTCTCTTAGATACTGTTTGTATTCATCTATATTTGGACCAACTCTAGGGGTTGATCATAATTTTAATGATGTTATGTTTGATTAGACCCTCACCAGGTCCTAGAAAACGCCAGTCTTCTCAAAACAGTGACCCTAAACCACACAGTAACCGTCCAAGTACAACTGTCAGAGTTCACCGTCCATCTGCACACAATCTTCACAATGACAGAGGGAAACCTGTTCGTTGTCGGGAAAAGAAAGAACAGAATAAGGGAAGAGAGGAAAAGGTAAATGTTACTGATTTTCATAAGTGAAAATGTTATTTATTAACTTTAAAAATGAAGACTGTACAGATTTTAATCATTTTTAATCATTAAAACTGCCAGACTATAATAAAACGTTAGTTACCCTCCACCTGGGCTAGGATTTTTCCCACTCACTTTTCAACCGGTATTTTTGGTTGGTTTTTGTAACTTTATATTTTGATATAATTGTAGACTTGCAATAAGTTGCAGGAATGATATAAGGAACTTCCATATATTCTTTAACCATTTTTACTAATTATTAATATTTTACCCCTTTTGCTTTATTACTTACTCTCTGTATCCCCCTTTTTTTTTCTGAATCTTTGAGAGTAAGTTGTAGATATTATACCCTTTTACTCTTAAATACTTTAGAGAGTATTTCCTAAGCACTAGGACATTCTTTTACTTAAACTCAATGCAGTTATCAAAAGCTATAACTTTTACATTGCTACAGTACTGTTCTCTAATCCACAGAACTTAATAAAATTCAGGCAGTTATCTAATGTCACTTACAGCTTTTTCTGCCTATGCCAGGATCCAGTATACAATCATACGTTGCATTTAGTTCTCACGTTTCTTTAATCCGTTTAAGTGTGAACATTCCTCAGCCTTTGTCTTTTTTGGCCTGGCATTTTTAAAGAGTGCTGGCCAGTTATTTTGTAGAGTGTCTCTCAATTTGGGTTTGTCTGGGATTTACTTGTGATTAGCTAAAGGTTATGCATTTTTGGCAGGAATACTGTAGAAGTAAAGTTTTAATCTTCTCAGTGTATAGTATAAAGAAGCCCAGAATGTTTATTTGTTCCCGTTATTCATGATAAATTGGATCACTTGGTTAGATGGTTTCTGCCAGATCTCTCCATTATAAAGTTCCTTTTGTTCCCTTTATAATAATTTATGAGGAGATACTTTGTGACTATGCAAATATTCTATTTCTCATTAAAATTTCATTTACTTGTTCTAGCATCCAGTGATTCTTGCCTGAATCAATTATTCCCATGATGATTCAAAATAATGCTTTTCTAATGCCATTATTTCTTCCACATTAATTAATTGGTACTTTACTATGAGGAAAAGCTTTGTTCTTTTTACCTTTTATTGTTTTTTTAAAGAATTTATTTGTTTTTAGAAAGAAGGGAAGGGAGGGAGAAAGAGAGAAAGAGAAACATCATTGTGTGAGAGAAACAATCGGTTGCCTCTTAAATGCTCCCAGCTGGGGACCTGGCCCAAAACCCAGGCATGTGCCCTGACCAGGAATTGAACCGGCAACCTTTTTGGTTTGCCGGCTGGTACACAATCCATTGAGCCACACCAGCCAGGGACTACCCTTTACTAATTATATTGTACGGACTCATGGAATCTTATTTTATTCAGTAAAGTATAATCTGTTACTGTCATTATTTGATGCTTAAATTGTCCAAGATTTGAGGAGTGGGAGATCCTTAAAGCTGGATCCTCTGTCTTTTTGACATGTATTCATTGTTCTCTGAGCACTTCCTTATTTTTGGCTCAATAGGATGCTCCAGGCTCATCTTGTATTTCCTCCATGGTTCCTGTTGGTGAGGAATGGGATTTAGAAACCAAGATTTAAGTGCCAAGTAATACTGTTTTTGAGGGCTTATACTATCTTGTAATAAGAATCATATGAGAATCTCAGAGCTTAGTTTCTGTTCTACTTCCACCTCCCCTGACCAAGGCATGTATCCGGTGGCAGTGATACAATGAAGTACAGGGTAACTGTTTGGCCGGGTGGGCCAGAGGGACCCTTCCTCACCACCTGGGCAAAGTGAAAACCTGTGTGTAGCGAAATACAAAGTTCCCAGCGCTGCCCATCCACTTCTTTCAAAACCTCACACCAGCTTCTACTTCATTCTTTCTCCTAGATTTACAGTCTAACTGTAATTCTGCATGAGAGCCTCATTCAGTAACCAGCAAAGCCGTATCTTTAAACACAGCCTTCCTTGTTGATAAAGATACAGGTGTTCATTTAGCTCTTGATTTTGTGCCATCTGCCTTTTTCCCCCTGCTTCCCATTTCTGGAGGTCAGTTGCTCTTGTACATCTGAACAGTTTCCTTAAGCCCCTTTTGCAGTTTCCTTAAGCCCCTTTTGCAGGATAGTTCTGTAGTCTTACCCCCTACACTTTCAGCAGTAGCAGTCCTGTTTCAGTTCCTGAAATAAGGAAGGATGTGAGGAAGGTGGCTGATGAGTCTGGCCTTATGGAGTATTATCAATACCAAAGTTTCCCTGGCCTTTCATCTAGGGGTTAGATTATAAGCCTTAGAACCATCTGTGGTCTGTAGGACTCACTCAGCTCCATGTCCAATACCTTTTTCATTTTATTGGGTTAGCCAAAAAGTCTGTTTAGTTTTTTTCCATAAAATAAAAAGATACATTTTTCATTTTCACCAGTAATTTTCTTGAGTTGGGTATTTTGAGTATGTTGGCTGTCTCCCACGTGGTATAATGTTGATTGTTCTCAGTTAATGTCTTGATTTGATTGCTGTCAACTTCAGTGGGTCTACCCAACCGTGGATTATCATCCAGTGAGAAATCTCCAGCACGAAACTTCACAAACCACTTTTGACACATTCCATCAGTCACAGCACCTTCTCCATACACTGCACTAGTCTTCTTTGGTGTTTCAGTTTTGTTTTTACCTTTTTTTGAAATAATAAAGCATAATGTGCTAAAAATGTTGTGTGCCTTCCTCCATTTTCGGTATTAAAATAACTACACAGAAATTCACCAATTTTAATGTTTTTTTAAATGCATACTGATATGACAGCTGTCACAATACAATCTAACAAGATTGTTTCTAATGAAGTTAAAGACAACTAAATGCTACTAGAGCCATCTTATGGGAAAAAACACCAAATGAACTTTTTGGCCAGCCCAATATATCTGTGTCCTTATACCCTGAGAAATGGAGTGTAGATCCTGAAGTACTATAATCAAGAAATCAGTTGGCCAAGAGAAATGAATACCTGCGTATTAAGGCAGGAAAATTTAAACTAAAAAATACAGCATGGTGATTACAAGTGTGAGCATTGGACTCAGGTGACCCATGCTTAAGCACCAATTCTTCTACTTCTTTTTGATGTTTTTTGCCTATCTCTACATCCTCCAAATTTTCTGTTTCTTTTTCCTAAAAGCTTACATTTTACATTTAAGTCCATGATCAGTTTTGAGCTAATGCTTGTTTATGATGTAAGACTTAGGTCAAGGCTCCTTTTTGCCTATACATGACCAATTGCTTTTGCACCGTTTGTTGAAAAGGCAATTTTTTTCTCCATTGAATTGCTCTTGTTCCTTTGTCTAAAATGAGCTGGACATATTTGTATAGGTCTGTTTCTGGGTTCTCTATTATGTTTCATTGATAAATGTGTCCGTTTTTCTACCAGTACCACACAGTTTTAGTTACCATTGCTGTATAATAAGTCTTAAAATTGGATAGACTAGCCCTGGGCGGTGTGGTTCAGTTGTCTGGGCGTCATCCTGCAATGTGAGGGGTCGCTGGTTCGATTCCTGGTCAGGACATATTCCTGGGTTGTGGATTTGGTCACCAGTCGGGGCACATGTGGCAGGCAGCTGAGCGATGTTTATGTCTCACATTGATGTTTCTCTCCCTCTCTTTTTCCTTCCCTTCTCCTCTCTCTAGAAATAAATAAAATCTTTTTAAAAATTAGGTAGACTAAAGTCTGGGGATCAGCATTTTAAAATATATATATATTTGTTTTCCTTTTTATTTTATTGACTTTATTGGGGTGATATTGGTTAATAAAATTATATAGGTGTACAGTTCTATAATACATCATCTGTATATTGCATTGTTTGTTTACCACCCGAAGTTAAGTCTCCTTCCATCACCACTTATCCTCCCTCTACCCCAGTCTCCAGTCCAAAACAATTAAATCAGGATCCTTAAGAATGAGATATTTTACCAAGTTTCCCAGATGGTATTATTATACAGCTTGGAGTGAGAATCACTAGATTAAAGAGAGATGCAACTAGAGAGAGAAATACCACTTAGAAGGGTGTTACATTAGATGATGTGGAAAATGATGTGTGCCTTCAGCTAGGTTAGTGACATTGTGTACGTTGAATATGTTGGCATATGCTGAGACATCATGGCCTTGGGAATGAAGTACTGAATAAGTCTCAGACATCTTTGCTGTTTTCAGTTTAAATTCCGTCATCGACAGAAAAAACAACTTGCCCAAAGAAATGACCTTTCCTGCTTAGGAAAGCTTTTGTATGAGCAATCAGTCAACAATTCTGGTTGATGAACAAAGCCACGATGTTCAAAGTGCACTGCCTGCAGGAAGACCACACCAGAGTTTCTATTTATAATTTAGTTTTATAGTGATCCGGTATTAGAATTTTGCCTATCTATTGCAATGTACATGTGTGTAACTTATAAATTATTATCTGTATATTGGAAGTACAGGCTCAAGTTTCATTAATGCCAGTATTTCATCAAAAAGTTTGGGGACCACTACTCTAGAGTCCCTTGAACTCCTCAAAAGAAAAATAATTTGAGTTTAACTGTATTTAAAGCCGCATAACACTCATGTCTAAAATACTAGCAATACAGGAATGTTACATAACAGAGGGGGTGGCTGGGGAAATTTCTTTAAATTTAGTTTAATTAATTTATCCTCCATCTTAGAGAGAGGGGAGGGGAGGGAGCAAGAGAGGGAGAGAAATATCAGTGTGAGAGAGGAGCATCTATCTGTTGCCTCTCATACGTCTGGGAATGAACCTGCAACCCAGGCATGAGCCCTGACCAGGAACCAAACCTACGACCTTTCAGTTAACAGGATGATGCTCCAACCAACTGAGCCACACCAGCCAGGGTGGAAATTACTTTTCTTAAGGACCTTACTTGTAAACAATCCCAGAGGAGCTGCCTATATAGATGTTGATAAAAACTGAAAAAATGTTCTTAGATGTTGTTTGCTGGTTGGGCACCCATGGTGAACTACTCTGGTTTTACTGTCTCTATGCTCAGATACCAGCCACAGTCCTACTGGTTGTGTTGCCTCATGCATAATTTGAAGGATCCACCAGGTACAGGGTCTGAGCGGAGCAGAACAACGTTGCACCTGGCGAACTTGGCCCAGGGATAACGATGCTGTTTTGGTCTGGTCAGAACTCAGCAAGAGGGACTTTGCTAAAGCTTTTATTTATTTTTTAAATAAAAAGATTGACCAAGTCATCCCATTTTACTCTTCCTTTTCAAAATTGTCTTAGCTATATTCTTGTTCCTTTCTTTTTTCCTTATAACTTTTAGAATTAGTTTTTCTACATCTAAAAAGGGTCTTGCTGAGATTTTGGTAGGAATTTCATTAAACCTTTATGCCAATTTATGGAAAATCAGCATCTTTATTATGTCGAGTCTCATAATCCATGAACATGGATTATTATTTCCATTTATTTAGGTCTTTGAATTCTTTCATCAGCATTGTGTAGTTTTCAGAATACAGGTATCGCATATGTTTTGTTAGATTTTATACCTGTTTTATTTTTTTTAAGTGATTGTAAGTGGTATTGTATTTTTAATTTCACTGTCCACATACTTATTGCCAGTGTATAAAAATATAGTTAACTTCAAAAATTATTTTTTTAAATTATGGTTAAAATATGTGTAACATAAAGCTTTCCATTTTAATCATTTAAAGTATGTAGTTCAGCGCAGTTGAGTACATTGAGCTGTCACCACCATCCATCCACAGAGCATGTTTAATTGTACCACACTGAAACTCTGTACCTGTTTAAGGATCACTCCCTGTAAAGGAGAACTCTGTTCTCTGTCCCCTCACTAGCACTCCACGTGTTTAGGGGTTTTACCCACGCCAGGCAAATTCTGTGACAACAGCTGGGTGCCCCACAATTTTAACTCAATTTTGACACCTACCTGGAGTTAGCATCAGATTCCACAGGTTAAGGCTTCAGTCCCATAAGACTGCCCCCGTGTCAGATGCTAGTTGGAAGTCTAGCTGTTGCCCGTGCTTCTGTCCAACTGGTATAAAGTGGAGCTTATCATGACTGTCTCTTTGGACCCGATAATTCACTAGAGCAGCTCACAGACCTCAGGAAAACAGTGTACTTACTAGATTACTGGTTTATTACAAAGGATGCAGCTCAGGAACAGCCAGATGGAAGAGATGCACAGGGCAAGGTGCGTGGGTGGGGCGCAGGGCCTACAGGCCTTTTCCTGATTAAGTAATTGCTTTCATTGGATTTTCTGTTTATAATGGTGCCACCTTTTAAAATAACTGGTTTTAAACCCAGAGATTTCTCTCCTGGTTAATCGGTTCATCTTCAACTTCATTTTGTTCATCAAAAAGGAGTCTACATTCTTTTTAACCTCTCTGCTACTTTCTTTCACCTCGTAGTAGTTATTAGTATTTTCACTTAGAGCAAGTTGTTGCATCAATGTGTACTTAAAAGGAAATTGTACTAGTTCAGCTAGTTCAGTAAACTCCTGTTAAAAATGTCAACCTTTGAAATCCCATAACTTCTCTTTCCTGACCGATTATAGAATTTTTCTCCTCTCTGCCTAGCTTAAATTTGATTCGTTTTGCCTGCAAACATTCCCTCAACACTGTATTCTGTGGAAGCAAAGAAAGCAAGAACTAGAAAGTTCCTCCTATTCGTGTCTTCCTGGGCTTACAGTGTACATTTCCAGTAGTCAGAAACAGTGTCTTCATTCTACTCTCACAGCTGCCAGCACAGAATAGATCCTTGGTAAATATCCGTGAATGAATAACAACTTCATAAATACTTAGAAGAAAAGATAACCTTCTCTTCTTTTAGATGTTAAACAATACATTCCTTGTACCTTATATGTTGGTATTGGATACTGAATAGTCTGTAAATTGTGAGACAGATACTTATTTGGACATCTAGTGTAAGACTTTGAATATCATAAATATTAGTTAAGTCTAGACATTAATACTGACTTTAGACAGTACCGTTGACAAATCACAAGTTATGGGCAAAAATATGTTATGGAGATGGGGTATCGACCCTGGTATAAGATCTAGTAAATGGTTATTTATACTGATGCAAAGCTTCATAAATTTTCATGGATCATAAAATTCATGAGTGTCTCAGTAATTTTTTCACAGCACCTCCAGGACAAAAAGAATACCTATCTATTTATGAAGAAGTTAGATTTAAAGAACTTTATGTTCTAACAACACCTGTCGGGCACCACAGAGTTTCTCAGACCTTGGAGTCAGAGAAACTCTTATTCCTCTTCCACATTGATTTTTTCCACTATATCTTTTATCACAGCAACCACCACAATCCTAACTTCCCAAAATATGGCATTGCTGAAAGGACTATAGCAGTCTTCATGTATTGTAGAAACTGTGAACTGCTTTGAGCCGGCAGTTCATCCGGTATTCAACAGGTATTGCCGTGCTTTCCTCAGACATTTAAAATACCCTTCAGTTCCCTGTGAGTTTGCCATTGTGCCCTGGAATGTTTTAGTATGTAGTTTGGAATCTTTGGCCCTAATGACTGTCATCACAGAGGGTAGGAGGAGATCTCACCTAAGGACTGAGATGTCTCTTGGAGGGAGGGTGGGAATAGTGAAAAGGAATGTTTTAGGAGCATTGGTGCGGACTGATTAAGTAATCCATCCGTCTTTAACCTTACCTTCTCTAAAGCTTTGAGATAAGTGTCACACATATCTCATGTTCACTAAGGACCACAGTTAAATCTCAGTATTAATTTTTTGATTCTCATCAGTTCACATGCATATTTCTATTTTTAACACCTTTGCCATACTTTTTATGAAAAAGTAAAAATTGAGTATGAAACTCTGATACATATGTAAAAGGATAACTTACAGTCTTTGATTCTGTCATTATTACTTGTTCTATTCTATTAGCTTTTTAAAAAATACGACTTGAGTCCAGTCTTTGTTTCTGATTTACAGAAACAAAATCTAAGCTTTGAGTCAATCAAAAGCTGTTGTTTTTTTTCTCCTGATGTAGAGCAAATCACCTGCCGCAGTTACAGAACCAGAGACAAATAAATTTGATAGTACTGGATATGATAAGGACTTAGTAGAAGCTTTGGAAAGAGATATAATTTCTCAGAATCCCAATGTTCGATGGTAAGTTATAATACTTAGGTGCTGTTGATGCCTTTTAGAATAGAAAATGGAGCAAATGTGGGCATACACTGAAAATCAGTCCTTGGGGATAGAACCAGAGTACATGCAGTGAGAGCACGCATGCAATGAGAAACTCTGCTTCAGTTCAGGCTGTACCAGTTTTTTGTCTGAGACTTCTTTAAAAAAAAGATTTTATTTATTTATTTTTAGAGAGAGAGGAAGGGAGGGAGAATGAAAGGGAGAGAAACATTGATATGTGAGAGACATAGCGATCAGTTGCCTCTCGCACGCCCCCAACTGGGGACCTGGCGCAAAACCCAGGCATGTGCCCTGCGTGAGAATTGAACTGGCGACTTTTGGTTCACAGGCCAGCACACTGAGCCACACCAGCCAGGGCTATCTGAGACTTCTTAATTTAATTTTTAGATAATAATAAAATAACTTTTATAAAAAATCCATACACAGTGGGAACGAGATCATAGGAATTTTATCATCTTTGTGGAACATCCTCTAATGGTGTAGTGGCAATGATTCCTATGCGTGTGCGTTGTTTGTTGCTTATACATTTATCCAGTACATGCTGCTTTTATTTCCTGTTATTTAGAGCAGTGGTTCTTGACTTCATTAGTATTATATCTAATCAAATAGCTGTAACTTATCACGAGTTATAAAAGTTCCTTTTCCCATGAAGTTAAGTATTTTGTTTAAACCCTATGTTATTTTTAGGTTTGGTTTTAGGGATATTTTAAAAATATTTTTTGGTATTTGATATTTATACAGTGTATATTTTCATTAACAATATGTGTGTAGTAGTGGTGGTGGAGGGAATGGAAACGGTCATTCTGTGGTTGCAGATGGCTTCATGGCCGCCTCCGGGGTGCTCTTTAACCTTGGCATCTGCTGCTTAATACGGTTGGGGATGAAGCAGCAGCATTGCAACCTGTCTCTGCTTTATACCCTTTTTATTCTTTATGGTTGTTTTTTCAGCGGGCCCATTATTTTTAAATCATGGAGTTTATGGAATGAGCATCATTAATACAAGTGGGAGTTTACAATGAGATGGCATGATAATACCTGAGTGGGCCTGTAGACCTGTGTTCTCATTCGCCAAGCTGTGGGTCATCACTGGCAAACACTCAAAGTTCCGAGTGTGCTCTTTCTATGTACTGGTGGGCGTGGCCTCATCACAGGGTCTTAGTTCACTAGTGCCTGGGGAGGCGGGGGTCCTTAGCATTCTGTCAGCAACATCAAATTGTGGGTTTCCATTGTCTCTCAAGAATGACTACATAGAGTTAAAAATATAATCTAAGAGGTGGCTGATATAGTATCTTCTATTTCAGGGATGATATTGCTGATTTGGTAGAAGCTAAAAAGTTGCTTAAGGAAGCTGTGGTGTTACCAATGTGGATGCCAGAATTCTTTAAGGGCATTAGGAGACCATGGAAAGTAAGTTGATTACTGTTATGGCATTGTCAAAGTGAATGGCAAGTATGTTGCTATAGAACGCCAATATTTATCTATATCAGAGGAAGAGGAGAAAGTAGTAGAGTAGGTAAAGAAAATTGAAACTAAAAAGTATATGTTGTGTTAATCAGAATTTTGTTTAGACAAAAAGCTATTTAAAGGTTCCCAGAATAAGAAATAAGTACACTATGATCTTGGAAAGTTGGACACACAGAGATTTAGCATGAGCTTGTATTTGCAAATGTGAACAAGCTGCCTAGTGCAAAAACACTCCATTTTATGTCACATTGCAAACTTGTATCCTGTTCTCTTTCTTAAGAAATGAAGCATATCTGCATCTAACAAGAACTTTTTAAAAGTCATGGGCCAATCTGAAAAAAGACTGTCAAAAAGCTCTTTCTTGGATCTGGAAAATGTGCTAATGGCTAACTGTACTTTTTAATTTTAAAAGTCTTTGAATATTAAGCGATAAGCAAGATGCAAAATTATAGACTTTCTTTGAGTACAACTGTATTAAAAAAAAACTAATTTATTTGAGCAAAAAGAGCAACAGGGAATATATTCAGATACTAATGATATCTGTATTAGGGTATGATATTGTAATATCAATATTATAATATTGATTGTATTTTTTCTCATCTGAGTTTTAAATTTTTAGTAATGTAATTATTATACTTTCGTAATGGATAAATCTGTGATAAAGTATCCTTCTGTTTACCTTTCTGTTTATTATTTGTCAATATGTGTGTAAGTTGGTTGAAAATTGATCCTCAGTAATGGAATTCTTTTGAATTAGAACCGTAGCTGATCAATCCTTCACTTACGCTGTTATATTCCTAACAGGGAGTGCTGATGGTTGGCCCACCTGGCACAGGAAAGACTCTCCTAGCTAAAGCAGTAGCTACAGAATGCAAGACAACATTCTTCAATGTCTCTTCATCAACGCTGACTTCTAAGTACAGAGGAGAGTCTGAGAAGCTTGTTCGTCTGCTGTTCGAAATGGTGAATGTTTGAGACAACTCTAATGATTCTTTACCTCTAAAAGGGGCGAAAGTGAGTTGTAACTATCTCCAGTGTGTAGAATAGCTATAGGCAGAATGACACTGAGCCCAGAGTATGATTCCTGCGCCCTTGAAGTTAGTCCGTTACTCATATCAATAACTTGAGTTGCTCTTTGTCCCCTTTCTTCTGGAGGAAAAGCCATCTCTGTTAGCTTATGGGCCTGCTTACATTGTGGGATCTGCCTTATTAGTCTGCTATAATAATTTGAAATTGTTTTTAAAATCAGTAGGCTTAGTTATGATTGATTAATGCAGTATGGTAACAATAATGCAGAGGTGAAAATCGTAAGTAGTTGTGGAACTTAGAGGACCTCCAGTGTGTGAGCCATATCAAATCCCGAAGTCTAGTGATCCAATCTCTGGCTTAAATTTCTTTGCTCCTTAATTTTATGTTCTTCCACTCCCACCCATCTGAGTATAAGTAGGAGAAACAAAATTTAAGAAGTTCTGGTAGAGTTTTTGGATTGAATTCAATAGACTTTGCTAAGCTTTACTGATTATTTCCATCTTGCCTATTTAAGAAATAATGTAGTTTTAACTATTAGGACACTTGCTTATTTGTAGACAGTGACAGAGACTTGAATTCTTACTATTCGTGGACAGAGCCTTAGGCCATGTTAATGTACCAGCTCTTCCTTCCCAGGCTCAGAATAAAATGTAACAAGCTAACAAACATCTGCACAATTTCAGCTTATTTTTTTATAAAGGCTTCTTCCAGTTTCAATTCCTATTTTATTTCTCCTTCAACTTTGAAAATTCATTAGGCAGCATGCAAATTCTGACATGTTCTTAATGACTTATTAGTAGTCCATACCACAATAGGGATCTAATGAGCCTCTGAGATCATTTTGAAAAGTTAGTCTTTCCTTTGCTTCAGGGGAAAAAAGTTATATTGTCAGTGTTTCAGAATAAGCAGGCCTTTTAAAAATGTAAACTAAAAAGAGCGAATAGCTAAGTGGGGGGTCATTGAGAGTCTGGCAGCCTGGGTTCAGACCCCACCACTGTCACTTTCCTGGGTGGCTAACTGTGGGCAAATTGCTTTCCCGATCCTCACTGCTTTATCTACAAGAAGAGGCCAATAGTACAGGACCTACTTATGTAATTTCGAGTGGGTGAGATGAGCTAGTGCACGTAAGTTGCTCGATACAGAGCATGGAGTGTGAAGGCTCATAGATATTAGTTAGCTGTTAGTTTTTATGAATTATTTGATATATTTTCTAATGTAGGGCTTTTCTTTTACATTTTATTATTTTTGTTTTTATTTTTTAAATATATAATCTTATATATTTTTCCATTTCCTTTTAGTCCCCTTATACCCACCCGGCCCCCTGGAACCCACCATCTAATGTAGGGTTTTATATTCAAGAAAACTGACCATTTTCTCCTCTGTGGGAAGCCTCTTACAAAGTGCTGTTTGCATTACTTTTTATAGTGAAGTTTATCAGGCCTGTCCAACAACCGATTTTTCACTGGCCTCCCTGGTATTACCACCATGAAAATCAGTCCCTGCTAATCTGAGTGTGCTGCTTTGGATTTGCCCACTTGAGCAGCGAGTGGTTCGATCACAAACCAGTGCCTGCAGTTTGGAGCTCCCGCCTTTGTGTCTTTCGGTTGGCGCTCGTTTGAAACCAGCCTGATGCTCTTCTGTTCATCGTAGACTTTCTCAAGGAGTCAAATTGTACTAGCTTTCGCATCTTGGTTTTGACCGCTCTACGATGACTGCCTGTCTCTGGAGTGCCCACCCTCCACTGCCCAGAACCTCTCAAAGTGGGCAGAACTCAAGGGGTCTGCATTTTAAACAGGCCACTTAAATATTATTTTAAAATATCCAGGATTTTTTATATGACATGGTAACAAACATATGCAAAAACTTGATTTAACTGTATAATTTTTGTTGTATTGTCAAGAACTTTCAGGTGCCAGAAACCTAACCAAATGAGTTTAAGCAAAAATAATATATTGGGTCAGTTAACTGGGAATTTTGAGAAGTTACCTTTTAGATTTTTAGGCCTAGCAGGATCCTGCAGTTCAGCTGTCCTCAGAGAAGTTCCTTGCTGATTTTTGCCCATTTACCTCTGTCACAGGCAGGTCCATGCGTGGCTAAGATAGCCATCAGAAGCGTAGCCTTGTCTTTGCTGCCCTGTGGTTGTCCCAGAGAAACTTGCCCTTATTTCCCAGTTGTTCCACCAACATTCCAGGGATCAGTGTTTGGCCTGCCTTGAGTCCTGTGCCCACGCCTGACTGAACCCATGTTTGAGTCAGAGGCTTAGAGTGATCTGAGTGGCCCGTGAGTCATACCCCTGGGATTCCAAGAGAGCTGTCCTCTTCTTAAGTAGTGGAATAAGAATGAAAAAGGGATGATTTATGAATGAAAAAGAGAGCTTCTCGTACCAGAAGGCAGAACAATTCGTGTCCACTCCAAGTTTCTCTACAGTACTTTCTCAGGTCATCCAAAGCCAGTGTGCCACGAAGCCTTTGCTTTAATCAGGTTATTCTACACACCCTCAGAATTTGGGAAGGATCAGTCTAGTTTTTACGTGGCATGGTAACAGACTGAAATTTCATTTTTTTCAATGTCGATAGATGGTTTCTGTTGGTACATGGTTTCTGGCTAGAATCTCAATTGAAATTTTCTCAGATGCTTTTCTTCTTTCCCTTTGTCCATTTCTTGGGGAGAAAAAGTACAAAAATTTTTGTACATAGTACCCAAAACCCAAGTAAGGGTGCTTTATTAAAAATGAAATGACCCCTTTGGAGGGAATAGATGACTTAGGATTCAAATTTTCAATTAGAAAGGAAAGATTTAAATATTAGGATTTGCCAAGTGAACAGACTAAAACTAAAACCCTATTTTGGAAGTACAGTACTTTCAACAGCTAAATGCCTCTTGAAGTGTATTAGATTATAACCTCATGGTCCAAAAGAATTGACAGACCCAATACAATTACTTGTTCAAGTTTGTAATATTCACTTGCCATTATGGATATTTATTTTTAGAAAAACCTTTAAATTGCTGTTTGTTCACTTGGGCTGTTTTGAGAAATCTTTGTTATCATTTAGGTTCTAACTTTCTCGGGTAGGGATTCTGTAAGTTTGGATATTTCATTTAAAAGTGATTAACAATAAATTTCTTTAGTTACTGTAATAAACTGTTTCTTCAGACTCCTTAAGAGAAGGGTGACGCTGTTGAGTCATACACAGCTGTTTACTAGGTTGATACCTGACTAGATCTATTATTTAATGTATCAGTCTTTCCTGTTCTTTGGTTTGAGGAAGAAATGCATTTAAGGTACAAAAATCAACTTGGGAGAAATTCAGTCATAAAAAGGAATGAAGTACTGTACATGCTACAGTATCGGTGAACGTTGAAAACACTGTGCTAAGTGAAAGAAGCCAGACACAAAAGGCCACATACTGTATGACCCCATTTATTTGAAATGTCCAAAATAGGCAAATCAATAGCATAGAGACAGAAAACAAATTGATTGCCAGGGGGTGGGGGAAGGGAAATATGAGTTATCTTTTTGGGGCAATGAAAATAGCCTGGAATTTGATAGTGGTGATGGTTGCACAACATTGTGAATATACTAAAAACCGAATGGTACAATTTAACGTGGCTTAGATGGTAAATTATGTTATGTGAATTTTATCTCAGAAAAGAAAAACTTGGGCCATATAAATTCACTTTTCTAGGTGACTAGTGAAGAGGATTAAAAAAAGTACTTGTATTTGTCAAATAAAAAATGTCAATTTAATTAGAATTTCTTAAGAGGAAATCTATGTAATTTTATTTAAGATAATAGTTCTTTTTAATGACATTTTTTCTAGAAATTTAAAATACTTAACCAGTATCTTTTAATGTTTTCCCATCAGTTGTTCATAGTTTTGTAGTAAACAGGATAATCCTGTATTTCTATCACTCGTAAGTAAATATGTATCTATCCCGTTACAGTATTGAATGGCAAAAAAAACTGCCATATAATATTTAAGTACATAAACCTGTATTAGAAACTGTATTTTAGTTGTTCCAGTTCTACCCTCTTTCCCCGGCGTCAGGACAAGAGGGAGAGAAGCACAGTGTGGCAGGCTCCTCGGCTATTTCGTGGTTGATAAACTATCGGTTATTTTTAAATGAAATAAAAACCTGGTGTTGTATGGTTTTTTCCTTTAGGCTCGATTTTATTCTCCAGCCACCATCTTTATTGACGAGATTGATTCAATCTGTAGTCGCAGAGGAACTTCTGAAGAGCACGAAGCAAGCAGAAGGGTGAAGGCGGAGCTACTGGTTCAGATGGACGGTAGGCATGTGTGTATGCGTGAACCGACCAAGCTCCGCTCGCGGTGCTGGCCCACATGGCTCCCAGTGATGAGAGTGGGCTGGCGAGTAGGTCCTGGAGTTTGGCAGCATTATACTGGGTACACTGACAGTGGTGTCATGCCAGAAATAATGCCTATTCACAGGACACCCTTTGGTATATGCCCATCCCTTTATTTTTAGCCATGAAATTGAAATAAATGCAGATAAATTGGCCTTAAAGAGAGATGTGTGCTTTTGAAAAAATTTTAAAATTTATATATAGTTGAGCTGAGCTGGTCTTTTGATTAAATCTATTTTGAATCATAGTTTTTGCATACTATAAGAACTCATTTTTCTTAGATCAAAGTTCACATATATACCAGTTAGTTTTAGAAGTCTTAAGGAGGCTTGACGATCATACCACCTTGTAATGTTGTGCTAAATATTATTTGATGGTCTTTAAGTAGTTGAGCTTTATTTTATATATCTTAATACCTTTTTACTCTTTCCTTACCCTTCTTTTAGGTGTTGGAGGTGCTTCTGAAAATGATGACCCTTCCAAAATGGTGATGGTCCTGGCAGCTACTAATTTTCCCTGGGATATTGATGAGGCTTTAAGACGACGTCTTGAAAAAAGAATTTATATTCCATTACCATCAGGTATCTTCATGTGAATCTTGTCAGAAAGCTCATGTGAACTCTTAAGTAGTTTTGCTTAGAAATTTTAAAATCTAGTATAAATTCTTCTTCAAAAGACAAATGTAGGATGTTTTTCCTTATTCCTGGCTTGGCTATATCTAGAGCCTCAAAGCCTTGATACTAGGAAATTTAAAATTCAGTGAGGAATGGCCCTTAATTTTTAAGCAAATGAGCTCTAAGAGTTGGTAAACAACTTCTCACACAAAGTAGACTTGAAAAAAAAAATACACTGGGTTTATGTTGAAGGCTTACATTTTAAAATTTGTTTTTACATTAGCAAAAGGCAGGGAGGAGCTATTACGAATAAGTCTACGCGAGCTGGAATTGGCTGATGATGTTGACCTTGCAAGTATAGCAGAAAACATGGAGGGCTATTCAGGTGCGGACATTACCAACGTGTGCAGGTATGAATTATTTCAGAAGCAGAGGTTTTTGTGGGTCTAAACTTAGGAGGTTTTTATGCCAAATTAAGATAGATAAAGAATAAAGACCCATATTATAGTCTACGGTCAAAGACACAAGTTCTGGTATTTGGTGTTAGCAGGTGCTGGTAAGATACTGGTATATCTTACATGTCAGTGAAGAGTCTGTTCATTTGAAAACAAGTTCAAGAAGTTAATGTTAGAACAATGCGTGTAAAATAGGACATCAATAATTGTTTTGGATTAGAACAATTAGTGTTGGTGCATAGGTTCAATGTACCATTATGTAGGAAGTATAACCGTGAAATACATTGATTTGGCATACCCGAGTACAATCTCATTGTACTTTTCATTCTTTGAAAATGTCCTAAATGTGATATGAATAGCAGTAAAAAGACAAGACTGCCTCTACTCCAGCTGATTCATAGATTCTCTCCTAATCTAAGTATTAGCTGAGATGCTTTAGAAGGTGCCTCACTGCATTAGTTTCTTCATCTCAAAAGTAAGCATATCATTCAGGGCTAGTGTAAGGATTAGTGATCGTGTGTGCATGTATATAAAGCAGCCATATGTTGCCATCGCTTTGCATAAATGGTGGCTGCTATTAAGGATAAAACTTGGTGAAAGGAAAGAGGTACTTGAATCTCAAGATTCTCCTTTAAAAAAATAAAAAGGTACTAAATTCAGAGGAGGAAAGGAGAAACCACCCAACTAGATCAGTTAGCTTTTCCTACACATATAGGAAATACAAAATTTTCTAGCTAAGAGGTTTTCCATTCAATCAAAATACCACTTTGTGGACTTTTTTTAAAATTTAAAATCTAGGGATGCATCCTTGATGGCAATGAGAAGGCGTATTGAAGGTTTGACCCCAGAAGAAATCCGAAATCTTTCAAGAGAAGAAATGCACATGCCTACTACTATGGAGGATTTTGAAATGGCTTTAAAAAAGGTTTCTAAGTCAGTGTCTGCTGCAGACATTGAAAGATATGAAAAGTGGATATTGGAGTTTGGATCATGCTAATTCTCACATGTAAACTGTGAGAAACCTGCCTTAAGTATTTGAATAATAATTAAATGTAGCATTTCATTGCACTGAGTGCTATATTTTTTTAAACTTTCATAATGGTAAGATTTTGAAAAGTATGATTCTCAATAAAGGCATTTTCTAAAGCTGCAAGCAGTTCAGTTTGTTTTACTTTAGCATTACCTGATTTCTTTTCACCACAAATGTTGCAACACAAGCGCTGTTACTTAAGTTTGGAAAACAGTCTTTATATGCACTTGTATACTTACAGCATCTTCCACTGTGTGTGGCTGCTTTTCCTTCTAGGGAATAAGACTGGGTGCCAACGGAAAGCTGAAAATTCCCGAGCAGTTTTACATAAGTAGCTAACTGAAACACGAATCACACAGTGTGCCTTCCTACCTGCCTAGTGTTATGGTAGCTTCCCTCCATTTCCTGGGAGATCTTTAAAAACCCTCATTTTACTGTGCATTTAAAAAAGAAAAAAAATATGTATCTGTATACAACCATGCCCATCTTTTTTCTGCCTACATGAGAGAGGCTGCACTATAGGCAAGTAGATACTTCTAAGCCTATGCTGCCCACTGCACTCTAATGAAACTCATGCGGTCATTCCCTCATGGACACCGGCTTAATTAACAGCTGATGGTGTAAGTAAAAGTTAACAAATGCTCCCAAAGTCTCACTGGTACGGAGAAAAGGCAGGATAGGAATTTGCTGACTGCAAAACCTATACCCCGCAATTGGCCATGTAGCCTCCTACACTGCTCTCCCAAAATCTATAAGCGTATGTGTGATGGAAAAAGACCCTATCATCATTTGGAGTTAGGACTGGTGATTTCTAGCAACTTAATGAGTGACGAAGGACATAAAGAAAAAGCATGACTAGCTGGGTGACTTTAAAGATCTAAATTGTGAATTGTGCTTTTATTTTATACTATGGAAATAGTACATTTCATAGGGCTGTTATTCCTTATTAAAAACAGCTAGCCAAAACAAAACATCACTCCTTCATTCTGCTACCTGCCATCTTTCCCCCCTACATCCATATCTGCTTAGCCTAAATATAAAGTGGTTTTAAAAACCAGCTGTAACCTTGGACAATGTGTTTAAAATGATGGATTGCAATAACAAATTTTATTACTAAAACAGAATAGAAAGTATCACATGAAATAAAGATAAGTATTGTATGTACTAGATCACACTGTAAAATAAGTCAATATGGGTAATGGTTAAAAAAAAAAGACCAAAAACTTTTGTAGGATAAATAACACTATACTTAGAACTGTAAGAAAAGGTAAATTCTAATTCCATGATATCGATGGTCCTATTAACTGACTTGAACCTTCGTTTTGGCCAGTGTACATGAAAGGAGCTGTTATATAGAAGTAATTCTCATTTGGGCAAAGTTTTTATACCAAAAAGACTCTTTTCCTCAAAAAAAGTTTATTTTAGAGTGAGAACACGTCACTACTACTTTTAAATCCTGGGGCATTCAAGGCAAGTGGTCTCGGTACAGGATACAATCATATCATGACACACTTCAGCAATTTTTATACTGAGTCACATACTTAATATAAAGGCACATTTTACTGAATAAAAAAATAAGTGTTAGGTTCTCGAGCTTTTAAATTAGAATTTCATAAAGTGCTTTTCATAAAGTCTTATATATTATAGTAGTGAAGTGGATATAATTTCCTTAACAAAGGCACCTTATAAAGTATTGGCACATGGCATTTTGTGTTCACCTTTTTTTTTTTTTTTTGGTAATTTCAAAGTTTCTTCAGATGTCTCCTCTTCCACTGTGTTTAAATTTTCCTTAATAATTCATCACCTGAATAGCCAGCCCTGTTACAGAAACTTGACATTTTAAAAGTCAAGTTTTAGGCAGTTTTAGGAATTGAGCGATTTCTCTAGTGTGTAAACTGATTCTTAATGATTTAAAGAAACATTCAAGTGGCAAATTTAGAGCCAACAGAATAATTCAGAGTCCATGATTTGAGATGGTATTTCAAATACATGTTTTATCTTCAAGGTTTTCTGCTGTTTTCTCAGGGCCATCTGCATATAAGTTGATAGCTGCCACAGGTATAACATTAACTTTATCCAACTGAAGAATTCCTCTGAAATATAAAAATTAAAAATTAAACATTCCTCTGTCTATAGTTTGGTAGTAGGTTAGGGCTATTCCAAGGTTATAATTAAATATATACCTGGGGTTAGATGCTTTGCTTCACTGAGAGTTTATAACTCTGAGTCCAAAGTTCACTTTAAGCAAACTAACTGAGGAATATAAGGGTCTAAGAGGAGGTTCCTTACTTGATACTATAGGAAAGGAAAGGATAAGGTACGACTAGATCTCCAAGGCAGAGAGAGCCCTAGATTTGCACAAGTTGGGCAAAGAGTCTAGGCCCAAGCAGCTTTTTAAACAGTACTCACCACTCGGGTGCAACCTTGGATCTTTAGACAGCATTTCTCCTTCTACTTACTAACGTCCCTGACCAGAGGGTAGATACTTGCTTTCAAGACCCTGTATTGCAAGTTCAATGTCATCTCATTCAAATTATCAACAGAATCTAGTTTATAAACT
The DNA here is from genome assembly GCA_004026545.1 of Mormoops blainvillei. NCBI lineage: Eukaryota > Metazoa > Chordata > Mammalia > Chiroptera > Mormoopidae > Mormoops > Mormoops blainvillei. The sequence continues at coordinate 230,806 of PVJD01000539.1, read as the reverse complement.
GCACAAGCTGACTGTGGGGAAACGGCAAGAATTGCTGCAACTTTTTTTTTAGAATAGTGGGGAGAAGAGACAGCTGCCCTAACCAGCTATCAAAGATTTATTAAAACATTATAATAATTAAAACCGTGCTATAGGAATAGATAAATTGATCAGTGAAAGAAGAGGATCCAGAAACAAGATTAATGTATACGTGAATTTAGTTCATAATAAGGTAACCTTCCAAGTCAACGGGCAAGTTACTAATGGAACAGTGGCCTCTCTTTGTAAAACAAAATCAGAACTCTAGATGATACACAAAAGTGACGGTAAAAAAAATGTTTTAAGAAAACAGATAATGTTAAGAAGGGAGAGGTCTACTTAGGAAAACTGAAAACCCTAGAAGCCATAAAGAAAAAACATGAGTTGCTCTCACCCCAAATTTAAAACTTCTGTATGATACGGGATACCATACCATAAGAGCAAAAGACAAATTGTCATCTTGGATTTAAAAAACAAAAAGATTTCTGCAATACATCTTATGGATGCATTAACAGACAAAGGAGCCCCCCTCCCCATATTTTAATGATTACAAAAGGCAATATAATTGGAAAAATGGGCAAATGCTATAAATAGGCCTGTCACAAAAGAACTATATATCGCCAATTATCACAAAGATGTTAGACTTAGCTACACCTAGACTAGCAAAGATGCTTATTAAAAAGAAAATGCAAATTTAAATGAGATTATACTTTGGGCCATACAGTAGCAAAAACTAGAAAGATTATGATCAGGTGTTGAGATGTTAAATATATATGTACCCTTTCACCCAGTAATTTCATTTTTAGGAATCTATTCCATATAAATACACATGAACAAAGGGATATAAGTACATTTAGGGATATACAGCACAGCATTACTGGAAATAACATGAAATTACCGAAATGTCTAAGAGAGGAATGGTTACATTATGGCTCAGCCACACTGTGGAACAACATGAAGAGAGTAAGCCTGTAAGCATGTTGATGGGGAAAGACCTTAAGCCCATGGCTCCCAAACTGCACTGAGATCCTGGCGGCACAGCACAGAGAGGCACCACAGAATATCGTGAATTTTCAAGACTTCATGTGTGGTACTAGCCTGAGTATATTTATTTCATGGTTTCAACATCAGATTATACTACACATCCCTTTCAATGAAGTTATAGTATCTTTGAAAAGCTGCATTTTTGCCAGTTATTGTGAGAAAAACAAATATTGTGCAAAACCTCGAGGATGGAAGTATCCAATCTGATTCAAAGGTATGAGTCCTGTGTAGAGCCCTGCTAGTAGCACCCACATCCCATTAGCAGGTTAAGAATTAAAAATTTTTTTTCTTTCAATTTTTCTTCTGGCCTAGGTAGGGGATCCAGGAAAAAATTACTAGGAAACTAAGAGTGAGTGCTCCAAACCAACCAAGTTTGTGAACCTTTGTCATAAGTGATTGAATCAATTTGTGAGAGTTAAGAACCTCGCTGAGAAACAATTATAATTATCTACAAATAGTACACATTTACATCAAAACAGAGTTTGAATAAAAGATGTGTAGCCAAACAGTTCATGAGTACCCTTAGTATAAGAAATAAAGAACAGGAAAATGAAGAGGTGCTTCCAATTAAGACTGCTCTGCATTTCTGACCTGACAAAATCTTTTACTAACAAAAAGTGTCCTCAGTACAATTACCACTGATTACCACACTGAAAATTTGGTTCTTAATTTTAGATTGCATCTGTTCCTAGAGAAGAGCCCATGACAAACTAAACATTTGGAAAAAGAACAATAAAAATATTTTACAATACTTTTTTATGCAGGTTTACGTAGTGAAGTTTAAAAAAAAAAAAAGAGTTTTCCGGCAACCAAATGAAAAAGGAAGAAACTGCAAACTTACAGAATTTTCATTATCAGGAAGAAATGAAAAATGTGAATTCTTCAAGGGAAACCCAAGCTTAAAAGGCAGAGAAAAACACTGATGTGCAAGAGATACACTGATTGGTTGCCTCTCACACACCCCTGACCAGGAACCCAGCCTGCAACCCAGGAATGTGCCCTGACTGGGAATTGAACCAGTGACCTTTTGGTTCTCAGGCCAGTGCTCAATGCACTGAGCCACACCAGCCAGGGCTCACTTTAAATTATTACTTGCAGTTGAAAATACATAGCGAAGCCCTCTCGTTTAGTTTCTCTCTTATTATACACATTGTGTTTTCCATTACAGATTTTTGTTTCCTTTACTGACTTTTAAGTTCTTAGACAGTAGTTTGTCTTATTCACATTTGAATCCCCCAAGATGAGCATCTTGATCATCAAAGCAATAAACGTCTTTTAATTCTGCTAAAGTTGGAAGATGGCCCAGAAAAAAAGGGAGACATTCTTTGCCCTCCAACTTGTCTTACCTTTCCACATTTTTATATTTTCTTCTCTATAATACAGAAATAGAAGCCAGAAACAAACCCATGCCTATATGGTCAATTAATATTTGACAAAGGGGGCAAGAATATATGATAGGGTAAAGACAATCTCTTCAATAAATGATGTCAGGAAAATTGGACAGAGACATGCAAAAAATAAATAAATAAACTAGTCCACTTTCTTATATCGTATACAAGAATAAACTCAAAATGGACTAAAGGCTTAAAAATAATACCTGAAACCATAAAACTCCTAGAAGAAAACTTAGGCAGTAAACTCTTTGACATTGCAGTTAGTAGTATTTTTTTTTGGATATGTCTCCTTGAGCAAAGGAAGCAAAAGAAAAACCTAAACAAATGGGACTACGACAAACTAAAAAGTTTTTGCATAGCAAGGGAAGCCATCAACAAAATGAAAAGATAACCTACTGAACTGGAGAACATATTCGCCAATGATACATAATCTGATACAGGGTCAATATGCAAAACACATAAAGTACTCGGAACTTAACACACATGCACACACAGACACAAACACCAAATACTCCGATTAAAAAGTGGGCAAAGGGCCTGAAGAGACACCTGTCCAAAGAGGACACGCAGATGGCCAACGGTTATACGAAAAGATGCTCAATGTCACTAAATCATCAGAGAAATGCAAAATAACACATTACCTCACACCTGTCAGGATGGCTATCATCAATAAGTCAACAAACGAGTATTGGCAAAGTTGTGGAGAAAAGGGAAACTTTGTGCCCTGTTGGTGGGATTTCAAATTTGTCCAGCCTCTATGGAAAACAGTATGGAGGTCCCTCAAAAAATTAAAAATAGAACTACCTTATGACTCAGCAATCCCACTTCTGCATATTTATCCAAAGAAATCCAAAACACTAATTCAAAAAGATAGATGCACCGCTATGTTCACTGTAGCATTATTTACAATAGTCAAGATATGGAAGCAGCCTAAGTGTCCACTGATACACAAGTGGATAAAGATGTGGTGTGTGTGTGTGTGTATATATAATAGAATATCAGCCATAATACCCTTTGTGACAGCATGGATGGACATAGAGGGCATTCTGCTCAGTGAAATAAGCCAAACAGAGAACAGATACTGTATGATTCCACATAAATGGAATCTAAAAATAAAGCTCATAGACACAGAAAACAAACTGATAGGTGCTAGATGGGAGGAGGGTTGGGGGGATGGGTGAAAAAGGTGAAGGAATTAAAAAGTACAAATTGGGAGTTACAGAATAGTCACAGGGATGTAAAGTTCAGCATAGAGAATACAGTCAATTATATAATAATAGCTAGTATGTGTCAGATGTGTGCTAGACTATCAGTGGGATCACCTTGTAAATTATGTAAACGTCTAACCACTACACTGTATACCTGAAATGAATGCAACTTTCAGATGTCAAATGTCAACTGTAACTGAAAAATACAAAATTTTCCAAGAGCAAAACAAACAAAAAAACCCAGTAAATACAACTGTTTTTAAGCACTAAAAATACGGCTTCAAAAGTTAAAAATACTTACTTGTTTTCACAAACTGGGAAAAGCACCTTTAAGATGGTTATTACCACAGCTGCTCCTATAACTCCAACCACCATGACGTTAAAAAACATAAAGAATACTGGGAAAACATTGTTCCAGAACATACATAGATCTTTTCTGAACTTTTCCATCCACTGACACATCACCTGAAAAAGGAGTTTTGATTAGATATGCAAGTTTCATTTGAGCTCTAAGAAACTTTAAAAATTATATTCTAGCTTTGGGGTGATAATATTCAAATATCTTTTCTTTTTAAAAATAACTCACCCAAAGGTATATTTTATTGATTTGTTTTTTAGAGAAAGAGGAGGGGAGGGGAGAAAAAGGGAAAAGGGGAGGGGGGGAGAGAGAGAGAGAGAGAGAGACATCAATATCGATGTGAGAAACATCCAGAAGTTGCCTCCCATATGCACCCCAACCTGGGATTGAACCCACAACCTAGGTATGTGCCCTACCTGGGATGGACAACCTTTGAGCATACGAGATGACACCCCAGCCAACTGAGCCACCAGCCAGAGTGACAGCCCACATCTTGACGGTGGCAGTGGTTACATGGATGTCTACACTTGTCACACTTGTCAAAACTTCCCTAACTGTTCATTTCAATGAGTACATTGTATTTTAAAATGTACCTCAATAAAGGTATTTAAAATTTTAATAATTATGTTCTAACAACACAGGCAAAGAAATATTACTCTCCTTTACAATTATTTATAATGTCATCTGACTATAAGCCAAGTAAAAATAATTGCTAATTGACAAGTAGGCTAGTTTTCTTTACATAAAATGGAGCAGAGTCAACTATGTGTTTCCAATAGTTAAGAGGACAAGAAAAGTAAAGATCATATTACTAGCTCTTAGAACACACGGGGAGTTTGTTGTGTAAAGCATGTTTTTCTTAATCTCTATTGTATTTTTTTTCCATTACCATTTAGTCCCTTATTTCCCCTTCCCCCAGCAATTACAACACTGTTATCCATGTCCATGAATCCTTTTTCTTTTTGCTCAATCCCTCCACCCCTTCATCTCCCCTTCCCCCTAAACCCCTGCCTACTAGCTGTCATCCTGCTCTGGATCCATAGATGGAGATGAGTCTGTTCTCATGTTCCTCATTAGTTCAGTTTGTTCATTAGATTCCAACATATGACCGAAATCATATGGTGTTTGTCTTTCTCTGACTGGCTTATTTCCCTTAGCATCATGTTCTTAAAGACTGACAGAAGAAGCTAAGGCAGCACTGACAGCTTGGGCTTGGAAGGCAGTCTGTCCTCGGCTGTGTTGCTCTGAGGGAGTGAGGTAGGTAGGGTGAGGGTGCTAGAGTTCAGGCAGCAAAAAACGACCTGGGTTTCTCCAGCAACCCAAATAACCAATGCCAAGCTTCAGTGAGAACTTCTTCCAGGAATCATTCCGGAATCCTAAGGCTAGCCACAGACCCTGCTCATTTAAATGGAAATTATTTTGAGGGAAGTACCTAGCTAATATATGCAGAGATGTGAGGATACTCTCTGAACCCTGAATATTTCCCAATCAGCAGTGTAGTCATTCATAACGTGTGGGTACTTGGTAGGTGTCAATGCATATTTATATTTACATTTGTACCCATTTATTAGTCCTTACAACAACTGCATCAAATAGGCACTACTACAGACTAAGTGGGTGTCCCATTTTACAGGTAAAAAAACAGACTAGGAACTTGTCCAAGGTCACACGACTAGTAAGCAGAAGACAGAACCAGAACTCAAGAGCTGGCAGTCTGACTCCAGAAATACCCTCTCACCCAACGCTCTCAGTCCCAACGGCACAAGCCACGGAGGGCACCACGTGTGCGCGCATGCAAAGCAGAGTCATAAAATGAGCAGATACACGGGGAGGAGGGAAAGACTTAGCAACTGAAAAATCCTAAGCAAAATGAACTCTAGTGCTTTGACAGTCATTATCTGACTATATTATTATTAAATGAAACCTGAAAAAGAAAAATCGAAACATCTAAAAATATCACATTAAAACAGCCGTGAGTTCATTATTAACAATGTCCCGTGGTTCTGATCCACATGGTTTCCATCTCATTTTAAATACTACTTATCTCTTTTCTTAATAACATAAATGTTTATAATATAAAGGTAATCCAAAATACCTAACTCACCTTATATGAAGATGGAGTCTCTGCTCTGAGAGGAGTTTCAGGTAATTTGCCAGGTAAAGCGTCTTCATCTACGGTAGTTTCCACATTCCTGATAAGATACTGGCTGGTGGTCTGTAGTGAACTAGCACTTTCCCCTGAGGAGGAAGAGCCAAGTTACCAAAATGCTCGGTGCCTGCTGGTGTCTCTCTTACCAGTGCTAAGATTGCTATAGCAATAACATTTAAGATAGCCAGAGCAAAAATCTTCCCATGGGAGAAAAACACACTTGATTATTCAGATTAAATGCCAGACAGGAGCCATAAACTAAGACCATTAAAAGGAAACTAGCAGTTATGATTCTGTCACACAGGAAGTCAAATTTTTTTAAGTTCTGTGTCATTGGGGAGAAAACAAATACTTCTTCTTTTAAACGAACCTAAATGAATGATATTCTTATTACATATTTTATGATAGTTACCCGGAGTGAGAGTGGGTAATTACAGCAAAATATCCCCATGCAGTCAGCATTGATAATATTCCATTGAGACTTAAAATAGATTCCCAAAGTCCTCAAATGGATATATAAAGTAATACATGCTATAAAGCATTTTTGAAAGAAGCTTATTCCAAACATATTTTATGATTAAAAAGCTACCAACTAAAGAAGTAATTTCCTTAATACTTAAAAAATGGTCTTTTAAAGTACCTTTTTTGGAGAGGTTAGGAAGAGTAAATAAAATGTCATTATCTCGAGAAATGGAGTACAGCATGCTTTTTTCCAAAGGTAGCGTGTAGTGTGAATGTCTTAGTATTCCCTGGTTCTTAACTAAAATATCAATTTCAGTAACGTCCTTTTGTTGAGCCTATAAAAAAAAATTACTCTTTATTTTAAATAATGGTACAACTCCATAAGAATTTAAAATTGACATTTCCCCCCTGATTTCTGTAACTAAACAACTTGTCATATTTACACAATTCCTTTTTGTTTGCCCCCCACTCCGAAGCGTCTAATTTGCACTTTCAATCACATCCCTGCGTGCGGCGCCGCTCACTATCGCGAGCTTGCCCTCAGTTCCACTGCGTTTCCTTAGACTTAGGGGAATTGGCAGCAGAGCCATGCACCAAATTCAGTCTGTTCACTTACGTGCTCTGTTGAATGATGTTTGTAACAGTTTTAAACTGGTATAAACATGTATGAATATAATCATTTTTTTAAAATTAAGACTTCAAATGCTAAATAAGTAAATGCCAAAACAAAAAATTCTAAACAATTGGCTACAGGCAACTTTAGGGTACCTTTCTTCCTGTGAAGTCAGAAGTAAGTAAAATAATTGAACACATGCATAATAACTAGCACAAATCTTTACAGTTTAATTCCCAATTAATAAGCATATTATCTTACTTGTTTTCCATCAATCTCTACTACCTCTTCTTGAATGACAATTAGTTGCAAACTGGAACCAGATGTCATAGGCCACTCACGAACTAAAACTCTTACACTGACAATTCCAAAATATTCTTTTTCCTTCAAATTTTCTAGATTTTCATTCTTCACTATATATAAAAAAAAAAAAGTAGTGACAGCTTTGAACAAAAAAATGCCACCAAATCTAAATTTGATTATTTTGATGACATTTACATGAAACAAGACAGTTGTAAACTAGTTTCTTAGGCTTTCTTCACCTTTGTCCTCAATGATAGTTCAGAGTTATGAAAACAAAGACAACTTAAATCATTACAATATTTACAGTCATTTGAAAAGGGAAAATTGCTTGATGGTCTTTAGGTTTTGTATGAAACAACACATTAGCAAATCTTTCCTAGACAATATGGCATAACTATTTACAAAGCAGGTCAGAAGACAGAGTCAATGCCATGCTTTAGCAAAGCAAGCACATTCATTCATTCATTCATTCACAAAATCCAGTGATGGACAGAGCCCGAATAATAAGGACAATGAGTTTTTTGCTCAGTACTTTCCCAAGTAAGTGATTTGTTACTGTTGGAGAGGGCAGAAATGGGGAAGAAAGTGGGAAAGCCCTGTATTACTCCCTACTAATGAATGATGGAGTAGGATTAGCTACTGGTCATGTTCCTCTCTAGCTAGAAATGCCCCATCCTGCCCCAGTGCAGAGGTGGTGTGGTAGGTGCAACTGGTTTACAGAGCTCATGGCTACCTTATTAAGGCAGAAATTGCTACGGAAAAGGAAAAATCAACAGATACCAATGAAACTACCGCAAGGGAACATTTTCATTTCTGTCTCTCAAATGTTATCACCTAAGGATTACTTGCCAAAATGCAACCCAGAGGGATTTTCTGAATGCAGACCCAGTGGTTTAAACTGATTCTGTGCCTTTTTAGGGCTATTCCCTTTATCTGGAATGCTCTGTACTAATCACTCTCCCCTAAACACATTATAAAAATACACTCCAACTTAGGTAGTTCTAACTACCATATACCTACAATGCTGAGTTCATGCCTCTTCTGATTTTTAAAGCACTAATAGTACCTCTTCTATAAACCTGCCTCCACCACTAGGCTGAATTCTTTGGGAGTATGCATCAAACTTACTGTTCTACAGCTTTTGTTAAAACAGTGACTCCATTTGCAATTATAAATATATACTTTAAAGTAAATATCAATGTTCAAGCACCTGGTTTAGTTCTAAATTCTAACTATGCATCAGAAACACCTTGGAACAGTATAGATGCCACAGCCTCACCTTGACCTTAATAAAGCAAAATCTCTAGGGGGTACAGACCAACTTTTGTAATGTTTTTTAAACGGATACAGACATTTCTATTGAGAACCAAATAACCTGGCCTTTTAGCTTAATCTGACTAAGTCTTCATAAAACTGTTCCTCCTTGACTTTGTTGTTTCATTTGTTGAAAAGATAATGGCCCAAAACTTCCCTAAACTGATAAAAGACATCAAGTCACAGATTAAAGAATCCCACGCCTGGGCACACCATAGTATGTAAAACTACTGATAATCGAAGATAAAGAAAAAAAATTTAAAAAGCAACCAGAAAAAAAAGAGAGAAGTAATATTATTCTCAGTGGAGCACCCACACCGACACTGATTCTCAACAGAAACTACAGAAGAGAGAAGACAATGGAAATTAGTCTTTGATGTGCTAAACTATGCTTCCATACCCAGTAAAAATATCCTCCTGAAAGGGAGGCAAAGTGAAGATGTTTTCAGACAAACAAAAGCTTAGGTATTTCATTGCTAACAAATCTGTCCTAAAAAACATAGTAAGGGGAATTCTTTGGGCAAAGGGAAAAAGACCCCAGAGGGGAACACAGATTCAGGAAGGAATGCAGAGCAATGGAAAGAGTGGCCATGCAGGTGCACCGAAACGAGCACTGGGCTACAGAAAACAACAAGAATAACGATGCTGTGTGGTGCTCAAGAACACACAGAGGTAAAATACATGAGAGTTTTAACGCCACAAAAACAGAGAGGGAATATATGGAGCTTCGGTGTTCTAAGGCTCCTGCATTGTTTGGGAAATGGTAAAAGTACTAGACTACTATTCTCAAGGGTAACCATTAAAACAATAGTAAAATATAATATAAAACCAGTAAGATAAAGGAGAATGATGTAAAAAAAACCCCAAAATATTTGGAAATTCAACAATCTATTTCTAAATGACTCACAGAACAATAAAATATCACAACAAATAATTAGAAAATACTACAAATTGAATGATAATAAAAATTTATAACAAGTATAGGCTATCAGTGCTTAAAGAAAAATGTAGCGCCTTAAATGCATACATTAAAACAGATGCTATGCATATTTCTTATATTATTTATTTCATTCATATAATATTGTACATTCCGGTAATAATAAATTTGCTTGTCTTTAAACAATTCAAGATTTTAAAAGGTTAAAAAGAAAACTGTTAAACAGGCACAGGGGTAGAAGAAAGTAAAAACTAGAGAATCACATAAACAATTCAGTTTTTCTTTCTCACAACTGTGAAAAGCACTTCCCTGGGATTCTGTCCTTGCTTGTAAGTCTCCCTCTACTGCCTCTATGAGCATTCTCACATGCTGTCAACCTACTGCAAAGGCAGTTCCATCAATGCAAATCTCATGAAAGGAACAGTGTGAATATGCCAGAAATAAGCAAAGTAAACTGGAAACAGTGTTAAATGCATTAATGTATATTAATTTAAAATGAAAATATATAACATCAAAGCACTGTGTTTTACTAATTTAGTATTATTAAAAACAGCAAAATTATGGAAATAATTTAGTAATACTCACCTATCAAAGTCTGACAGCTTATTCGGGTTACACCACTATTTACAGGGAAATCATTCACATATACCTGTCCACTCTCATAGGTTATGTTAAGAACAACCTTAAAGTAAAGCAGCATACACATTATGGTTTATAAATGGCAACTCTACATATCAAAAATATGTACATTATCTAAGTAAATTAGATGTGTAAGTAAAAATAAAATAGGCCGCATAATACTTAGCTAAGGGATATATTAAAAACAATCAAAGAAGACAAACCTGTTCTTTAGATATCTCTCCGTCATCTTTCAGGGTAGTTACATTAATTCTGATGCTTTCCTACAAAACAAATATTATATAAATTAAATAAGTATGCATTTCACAAACTGAAAATAACTCAGTTTTCCCTTCCCACCCAATTATATTTATGGTATAATCACTTATGATAACATCAAAAGAACACTTTTAAAAACCCACTGTTTTCATTTCACAGCCTTTTTTATAACCTTACTTACAATTCCAATTTTTCATTATATATTTTCCTTTTCTTTTTTTTTTTCAATTTTATACCTGGCATTTCTATTTTTTTACAAAATAACATTTTAAATATTTTAATTGAATTTATTGGGGTGACATTGGTTAATAAAATTATATAGGTTTCAGGTATACGATTCCATAATACATCATCTGTATATTATATTGTGGGTTCACTACCCCAGGTGAAGTCTCCTTCCATCACCATTTATTCCCCCTTTACTCTTAAACCTTACCTCCTCCCCTTTCCTCTGGTAATCACCATACTGCTGTCTGTGTCTAAGAGGGTGTTTTTTTGTTTGTTTGTTCGTTTTGCTTAATCCCTTCGCCTATTTCACCCAGTCCCCCAGCCTCCCTCTGACAGCTGTCAGGCTTTTCTCTGTGTTCTTGAGGCTGTGTTTATTTCGTTTAGGGCTTGCATTGTGCGGCTTCTTGGAACGCCCCTGCAGAACTGAAACTGAGATATATGCTTGTTTCTGTACCCAGGGGGAGTAATGTCATAGCTCTAAAAAATTAATTGAAAGTAAAAAGTGACATTTATAGTGTCAGTCATATTCAAGTTTTGGCTAGTAGAGAAAAGGTGTACCTATATCATTTCTTTCCATTCTGGGAAAACTTTTCCTTACCATATATTCAACTGATGAAAGGCAGATATTGGTTTAGGTTTGCACGGCTCTAGGGCAAAAAAACTGGTAGGAACCAAACACCCTTACACGGATACAGTGGTCCTCACCCTTTAGCTGACCTCAGAATTACCTACTGAAACAGATTCCTGGGCCCCACCTCCACAGCGTCGGGAGATGCTGGTGCCGTTGGTCCCACCATGCTCCAAGAGCCACTACTCTTACATTACCTGCCAAAGGGACATGTCAGGCTATGTGTTGAGTCTTCACTCTTCGTTCGCGGCCCCATCGACCCGTCGTGCACCCCGGAGCGCCGCACGCCGCGGCAAGACAACCCTTTCCCTGGAAAGGGGTCCTTTCCGCCGCCGGCGGGGGTAAAGAGTTGCCAGGAATCGTCCTGGCGCTCTTATTAAGCAACTTCCACATTTCTGAGCACAGGAACACTGCCTTGTCCTCGAGCCCGGCTCTACCCAGGGAAGAACCATTGCCAAGGCTGATATCACTTGTGATCGCGTATTTTCGACGGCGAAACTCCATAGGGATGGCAACAGTTTGGGCTGCGTAAAAACCTAACTTTCGCGTCGCAAGCTTAACCGCACATTCAAGAGCCCCGTTCGCCCTCTCGATACCCCCTCCCGCACCTCCCATTTCCTTGGGTGCTTTTTCCCCATTCCTCCTTTGGGGGTCCGGACCCTAGCCCGGGGCCTGCCTGGCGGAGACGGAGTTAAGTCGATGCGGACGCCGTGGTCCCACGGCCCTGGCCTCCCAAGAGGATCCGGACGGAGGAGCGGCCGAGCCGCTCCCGCGCTGCCCTACCTGCGGAGTTCCGGGTGGTGGCGGCTCAGGGGTACTTATCTTCAGCCACGCTGTGGCCGGCAGCGCAGCGAGCAAAAGCAGACGGAGGGGGAACAGCGTCAGCCCAGCGCCCTCCATTTTGGACTGGCCAGCGGTGGCAGGAGGCGGAGCGAGGAGGGCTGGGCTGGCTGAGGGGCGGGACCAGGGCAGGGGCGGAGCCGTTAGAGGGCGGGGTCTAAAGGAGCCGGGGCGAGGGAGAGGTAAGCCTCGCTGGCGTGGGATTAGCGGAAGCCAGGAGGTGGGGAGAAGTGGAGCGGAGGATCCGAGTCAAGTCACAGATGGTCAGATTAGCGCTCTGGACTGGAGGCTGAACGATTCACCACCTGAACGATTGTACGCACTTTCGTGGCCATTACTTTAAAGTTAGTATTATACTGTATATGCACATAGCTATATCTCTGTGTGTATATGCATTTACCCATGCAGGGGTGTCCAACCTGCCGCAAGCAGGCTGCATGGGTCCCAGGATGGCTATGAATGCAGCCCAACACAAAATGGTAAATTTGCTTAAAACCTTTTTTTTTTAACTCATCAGTTTTCATTTGTGTTTGTATATTTAATGTGTGGCCCAAGACAACTCTTCTTTCAGTGTGGCCCAGAGATGCCAAAAGGTTGGACACTCCTACAAAATCAAAATATTGGCAGTAAGTAGAACACTAGCCCTAACTAGTGTGGCTCAGTTGGTTGGGTGCTGTTGGGCAGCACGAAAGGCCGCTGCTTCCATTCCTGGTCAGGGCACATCCCTGGGTTGCGGTTCCTGTAAGTCATGGTGCATGCAAGAGGCAACCGGTTAATGTTTCACTCTTACATGGATGTTTCCCACCCTCTCTTTCTCCCTTCCCCTCTCCGTAAAAATAACTAGAATATTTTTTTAAAAGAACATTATTATACACTAAAAGAAGACACATCACATTGAGAGGGGACATTTTATTAAGTCGGTAGTTATCACCCTTAGCTGTACATGGGAATTGCCTGGGCAGTTTTAAAAATTACTGACTCAGGGTTTCCGGGCACTGACTTTCTGGTTTTATTAGTCTGGGCTGCAGTTCTGCCACTGGTAGTTTTTAAAGTTCCCCAAGTGATTTATTGTGCCACGGTTGAGGGTTGATCATGCATTAAATGTTCAACATTGAGCAAATCACTGGAGGGGGCTTCGGAATAACATTCAACTGGAAGCCTGCCCACCTGTGTTCTCAGGGCCTTTCTGGTCAGTTTCATAATCTGACCAGAAAATTGAAGATGATAGACCTTTTTTCCCCTTTCAGATTAAAAAAAAAAATGCAACCCTCTAAATCAGAGAATACCAAGAAATTCAGGCATTTCAGATTAATCAGTATTGCATACTGACTGAGAACTTGGACACGTTACCATTCAGGTTGAATAAGAAACATTCAGTCTTTTTTAAAAAAATAAATTTTTTGATATGAAAAAGAGCACAAATCCCTGTTTTGGTCTTAGCCCCTCTTCCACATATCAACCCCTTTATCCATGTCTATGAAATCTAGAGTTAAACTACAAAATCATTTAACTTACTCTTTGCCTACCATAAAATACCCAACAATATCATTAACTTGCAAGCTCCATCCACTCTTGGGTTCCAACTGCAACCACTAGTCTTTTCACTCTGTTTCATATGGTTGTGATTTAAAATGAACCCAGGCTCTAGCCAGGTAGCTCAGTTGGTTAGAGCGTCCTCCCAATATGCCAAGGTTGTGGTTTCCATCTCCTGTCAGGGCAGATACAAAAGTCAAGCAATGAATGCATAAGTAAGTAGAGCAAGAAATTGATGTTTCTCTCTCTCTCTCTGCCTCCCTCTCTCTCTCTTAAAACAACAACAACAACCTAGAGGTCAGAATACGTTAACACATGTAGATCTCTATAATTTGAATTAGTGATACGTGTATAAGATTCCAAAGTATATTTATATGAAAAAGTAGTTGGGGAAGATGAGGTAGTCTCCATTTCCCAAAGAGTCCTCCCAATAGTCTAACCATCTATTATTCTTTCAATTCTCCATCTCCTTAGCTAGCTCAGAGCTCCAGCAGGGCAGTGGCCAAAGGTTAAAAATATGAAGCCTGTTTGAGCAGGGATTTGTTGGGTAAATAAAGTCTAAGAGGTTGACATTATTTGATAATGAACAATTTTGCTATTTTGTATGACACAGTTCTCTTTAGGCCACCATTTTCCTATATACAGGCATGATTACCATGGAATTTCTACTTGAAATGTCCCATCATTTGCAACAAACACTATTATCTACCACAACTCTGATAAGTTAAAACTTTAAACAACCTTGGTGTAGGGTTCCACTCACTTGTCATCTCTTAGAAGACTCAGCTTGGTATACAAAACCTTCACCTTAATCTGTAAACCAAAAAACCAGAATTAAATTGGCAAATAAATCCATCAGTTACGATGGTGTGAACTTTGTTCTTTTTTCATTTTTCAATTGTTTTATATCTATTGATTTTAGAGAGAGAGAAAAATATCGATTGGTTGCGCCCCCAAAAACGTGTCCTGACCCAAGCCCCGCAACTTTTTGGTGTGGGGACAATGCTCCCACCAACTGAACCACACCGACCAGGGCATGATCTTTGCTCTTCTGAGTCAATTCACATGAACTTGATTTCTTTAATTATTAAACCCATCCAAAACAGTTCTATTTGCCTATAGAAATCCAGTGTATTTCTATACACATTAGATGCTTTATGTTCCTTGAAGATAATCTTTCATATAGAAGGAAACATTTTTTAAAATTTTAATACCATAGAAAACAGTATATAAGATATATAAAAATACGTCTTTATTTTCACATGAAATGGTATTGTTTGACTCTAAACTTTGATAAACTTTGATAAACTTTCAACACCTGATTTCATTATTAATTACATAGCTCTCACAATCAAGACTTAAACTTCTTTTTCTACAATCCAAAAGCAGGCTTGACATCAAAGGTAAATCTGAGATAAAATCTGTATCTGTTTCCAATTTCTGGGAAACAGTGAGTCACAGCCTATTCCATTATTTTCCAAGATTTCTCAACTACATATTTTTGAACTTCCTGAAGACCTCTCGCAGATAAAAGGGAGAGCAAGAATGAACGATAATCCTTTTTATACTTCCAAAGCCATTCACAAATTTTACCTTATTTTTCTTCTAAGATAATTTAAAACTGCTTTTACTGTAACCTTTATGTCCATGTATTTAGATAGGAACTTCATTATACCTGTGGTGATGAGTAATACTTCCGGTATGAGGGAAAATGAACTCATAAAGATATCATCATTACAGCAGCCAACATTTACTGTGTTAAATGTGTCGAGTGCATTATGTGTACTATTTAAACCACACAGCAACCTAATGACATGATTATAATTTACAATTCCACCTTTGACATAGAGATTTAGAGAGTTTAAGCTTCTGCCCTGAATTACAGGACAGGAAGTGATACAGCCGTGGTTTTTAACCCTGGCATTCTGAAAGGACACATTCTATCGGATCATAATAAAAGTAAAAAAAAGTAAAAGTCACAATTTAGTTTGGTTTTGTAAATAGTATTACAAATGTTCCATTTATTGGCTTTCTAGAAACACAAGCTGGGTTGAGAGAAACGGAGAAACAGAAAAGTACAGGGAATCTTTGCCTCCTTCTTCACCACAACTGGAGCCAGAGAGGCCACAGCGCCCAGAGGCAGCCCCTGTTCCCTTTCTCCTCTGCTAACTAGTTTCAGCAACCTGAAGGCTGAAAGCATGGAGACATCTGTACACAAAGATGTTAAAAAGCCTACTGTTCATCAGTGTCTGAGAAAAATGCAATAAAGAAAATGTTAATAAGAAATATTATGTGAATAAAATGACAGGAATTTAGGAAATAATTGTCAGAATCAGAAAGTTATGAGATTTTGTCTTACTTTTAAATTGACAGGTTAGTTTGCTAGTTTCATGGATGCTGGTGGGAGAAATAAGACTCCAGCCTTGGCCAGAGACAAAAAATAAGTTATTACTCACAGTATAAGCTGCATGAGCACCAGTAAATTTGCATCATTTCTACAGTCAGATGTGAAGTTATTGGAGGTTATAAATACGTGAAAAATGACAAAGAATGATCAGCTTGTCCATGAGTTTTGGTAATAAGCTTTGCACAGAAAGTTTCAACAGAGGACAAAAGTAGTTTGTAAGTCTTCTAAGTTAAAGAGTATTGATGAAACCAGCAGGGATTTGGGGCTGAAACCTGTTTTTTAGGACTAACAACGCACCATCTGCTGCTGTAACGCGTATAGTCTCTGCCATAGACACGGTTAGACAGGAAAGAACTCCCTGTTAACCATCTTTCTGGGTAGAAAATTGTACGTTTAAGGCCCAAAGTTTTTGACTCAAGGCGACAACATGACACTAGGAAATCACGAGTCCCAACAAGAGCGCGGGAGTAGGTGACACCGCAGTCGCCCTCCGGGTACGGCAGAGGCGGCCTAAGGAGCGTGAAAACGCAGGTCGCTCGGAGGTCCTCCCCGATCTTGAGATGGATATAAACAGGGCACAAAATCCTTTACAGAGGCACTTTCAAAGGACAGTATTCCGCACCAGCCGCTCAGGGTGCATCAGGATTTTCAAAAGAACCGCGCCGGGGGCGGGGCCCAAGGGAACCGCATGACAGCGACCAATCGGGCCTCACCGTACGGCCCGGAAGGGGGAGGTGTCTCCGAAGGGATGACGTAAAAGGCGTCGCGCCGACGGTGACGCGTGGCGTAGACGACGACGGACTGCGCCTGTCATCCGCGGCGCTGGTTTGTTTGCGGAGGCGGAGCGGGCGCCATGGCGGTTCTGCTAGAGACCACTCTGGGCGACGTCGTCATCGACTTGTACACCGAGGAGCGGCCGCGCGGTGAGGCCCGCCGCGCTCACCTCTCGCCCGGGTGGCGACCTCTTTTCTCCACTCTCCCTTCGCCGCCCTGTCCCCGACGTCGACTAACCGGAGCATTTGGGCTTCTGGTGCCCGCGACCCGGCTTTTATGAGCGGGCCTTGATTAGAAAAGTTTTTGTGAGGAGCAGCCCTTCCCCCGTGTCTGGTGCCGGCCAGTCGGGTGGCGAGGGCTTGTGGTCTTTAAATGCGTGTGTGTGTTATGCCTGGCAGCATATACAATGCCCACAAAGCTTTAGTGGTTTTACTGCGCTTTACTGGCGACAGGAGCACAAGCATGGTATTGAGTAAGCCTCGGTGGAAGCGGGGAGGATGTGCTTGGGTCGGTGAGTGTGGGCGTCCCGCCTGGATGGAGGGGCAGTCTTGGGATGTGCACGAACTTTGGCAAACGCTCCGCGATCGCCTGCGATACAAGACTTATGCCAAGCCGTGGGACAGTCACCTTGCCCTTG
The DNA here is from genome assembly GCA_004026545.1 of Mormoops blainvillei. Taxonomy (NCBI): domain Eukaryota; kingdom Metazoa; phylum Chordata; class Mammalia; order Chiroptera; family Mormoopidae; genus Mormoops; species Mormoops blainvillei. The sequence goes on along the minus strand of PVJD01000539.1, from coordinate 213,062 downwards.
GGGATCTAATTTTCCCATTGAGGGAAATCTGCGCTGGAACCCATTTAACTTTTTAGATGTTGTAGAGGGAGAATGTCTAAGTTGCTATGGAAACCAGAGGAGGGAGTAATTCTTCCTGGTTGGGGGCGGGGAAAAGTGAAGTAAGCCAAGGATGCAGAACCCTTGAACGCGCTGGAACTCTTTCAAAATGAGTGGAAATGAGGGTTTCCTTTGAGTTCGCTTGGCGTTTTCTGGAAACAGCAAGTAGTTTGGCGTGGCTTGAAGGAATGGTATGTGATATGGAATGGCAGCCGCGAATCTGGTTGTATACGTTGTTAGATCGTGAATAGTCTTGTGTGCCCTTCTGATGACCAGAGTTTTTGAAGGTTTTAAGAAACAGCATTGAGGCGTGGCACACTTGTTTCAGGAAGATAATAGGCAGCACTATGGAGAATGTATCAGAATAGGAACAGTCTCGAGGCCAAGAGAGATTAGTTACAACTAGGGTCCTGCCCCCATGAAATGCAGAGTCTACCAAAGAGGATGTAACAGGCCACAATGCTGTACGAGTGCCTCCTAACTACACACACCTTCCCCACCCTGCCACTGAATACTCAACCATGTACCCGGGCCCTTCTCATACTATTGCCTCTTCCCCACATTTCTCTCCATTGTTGTCCTTTTGGCAGACTTCTTGCTTATTATTGAAATCTCAGGTCAAGGATGATACCTCTACTATGTCTCTCCATTGTCCCTAAGCAGAGTTAGATCTGTTTCTTCGTCTCTGTCTCAGATCTTTTATAAATCACACAGCACATATTTTGTTGAAACATTGGTCTGTTGTCCTGGAATTATTTGCAAGTCTTGTCTCCTCTGAAGAATGTAAATTCCAAGAGAGCCTGTTCCTCAATAATCTGTTGCTATATCCTGCCTTTGAGGGCATACACTGAAGGTTCATTTTATTGACTAATCCATACACATGCGTTGTATTTGGACATTTTGTGCAAGCGATAGAAACTCAACTCAAACTGGCTGAAAGAAAAGAACTGATTGTCTCATGTTACTGAGCTAAGCTTGGTGGTAAGGATGGAGGGATCCAGAGGTCCAAAGGATGTTAGGGGGACTTGTATTTGCATCTTTTGGCTTTGCTTTCCTTTAGTTTGTTTGCTACTCATTATGTGGAACAGCACCTGAAAAATGAGTGGGCCTCTTTCCCCAGAGTGGTGAGGAACTACAGGGGAGGCAGGGTTACCTAATTAGACAGATGGGGAGGACAAGCATGGGTTCCGGGAAGTTACCTTGGAACATTAAAAACATAAGCCCACTCTGTGTGTATGTATTTGTAAGCATGTGATTGGCAATCTACTTGTATCTATAACTACTTATCAATCATAGTAAACATATCCAGATTTATTTTCCTTCCTCCTCCCCTTCTACTCTTCATTTTTTATTTCTTATTATAGAAAACTTAAGATATACACAGAAGTAGAATCATGTAAATGAACCCTCTTGTGCTGATGACAAACTTCATTTAATAGATATCAATACTTAACTAATATTGTTTCATTTATATCCCCACCTCCACTGGGGTTTTTTGTAATAAATCCTTAACATGGGATTTATTTAATCTCTAATTACATCATATGTATCTTAAAAGACACTTTAAAAAAAGACTACATAATCACAAATTACCATCACATCTGAAAAAATCAGCAAATTCCCTTAGTATAATTCATATTTTCCTAATGCCTCGTAAACATTTTAAAAATATTTGGTCATTTAGGATCCAAACAAGGGCCCTATAGTATTATTATATTGGTTGATATATCTCTTAAATCTCTTAATTTATAGGTTCTCCCCCTCCTTTTTTAAGAATTAAGACTTTTCTTTTTTAAGCAGTTTAAGGTTTATAGCAAAACCGAGGGGATATAGAGATTTCCTGTATCATCTCCTGATTGTCAGGATTCTCTACCAGAGTTGTACATCTTTTGTACCTTTATCTGTGGTATTTGTGCCATGTCACATTATATTGATACATTTTGTATATTTGCTCTTCTCTGACAATCCAGTTTTTTAAAAGCCCCCCCCCCCCCACAGGTTTTCTCATTTCTTCAGTCAGAAACAATCTCTCTTTTGAACTCCTGTGGCATTTTTTTAACCCACATTTTACCATTTTACTATTAAAGTGGCAGAAGTGATATTTTCAGGTATGGCCAATAGTGTGACTAATTATTCTTTTTTTCTCTTATAAAATCAGTCAGCCCTGGATGGTGTGGCTCAGTGGACTGAGTGCTGGCCTGCAAACCTAAAGGTTGCCAGTTTGATTCCCAGTCAGGGTGCATGCCTGGGTTGTCGGCTAGTTCCCCAGCTGGGGACATGTGAGAGGCAACCAGTTGATGTATTTCTTACACATTGGTGTTTCTCTCCCTCTCTCCCTCCCTCTCCCTCTCTCTAAAAGTAAATAAATAAAATCTTTAAAAAAAAAAATCAAATGATTGCTTATCTCAGATAAGTATCAGTTTTCCCCATTAGATCAGATGCCTGAGAAATCCTAAGAAAAAGAGAATTAAAAGATAATTTAGAATATATTGCCTTTTTTAGGCTCACTGCCTTTTTTATGGCTTTAGACATTTGACCACTTTGGGGAGGTTTTATATGGCAGTTTAGAAATTAAATTATACTAACTGTGCTTTTACTTGCTTAAAATTGTATTTGTGAACTACTGTGATAAATTTATTATTTATTTTCTTTCAGCTTGCTTGAATTTCCTGAAGTTATGCAAAATAAAATATTACAATTATTGCCTTATTCACAATGTACAGGTGAGTTGGTAGATGTTAGTCAGTGTCTTTTGTTATTGGAACCATCTAGCAAATTCTGTGAATTGATAAAGTATCTTATACATTATAGAGGGATTTTATCATACAAACTGGTGATCCTACAGGGACTGGCCGTGGAGGAGAGTCCGTTTTTAGGTAAGTTCTTTTATTTTTAATGAGTAAAAATAGAATTGCCTCTTTATGGTGTTAACTAGCATATTTCATCCTACATTTAAAAAAAGAAATCCTCATCCAAGGATATGTTTTTTATTGATTTTAGAGAAGTGGGGGGAGAGAGAAACATCAATTGATTGCCTCCTCTGTCAAACCTGCAACCTAGATAAGTGCCCCGACCGGGAATCAAACCCACAACCTTTATTGGTATACAGAACAACACTCCAACCACCTGAGCCACCCGGCCAGGGCTCAGATTAGATTTTTCCAAGTTCCTTAAATGTCTGTAGCATAATAGAGGAATATTTTAATCATACTGATATTTCTATAAAGAAATGGTAGCCCTATATGTTACTAGTACTTCTGTATTTCCTGTTGAGAATACTTATATTTTTTGTATATATTTTCAGTCAACTGTATGGTGATCAAGCAAGGTTTTTCGATGCAGAAAAAGTGCCAAGAATCAAGCATAAGAAGAAAGGCACTGTATCCATGGTGAACAATGGCAGCGATCAGCATGGATCTCAGGTTAGGAAGTGGGTGAGAAGATGAGTTTTGCTTTAAAATGAAGGACTTTAATGATCCCACAAAGTTATCTTTTAAAATTATCCTGTAAGGGGAAGTTTTCAAAGACTTTAAAGATTTTTTGGAAGTAAGAAAATTACACTCTTATTTCAATATAACAAAATTACATGACATCACAAAAAAAGAAAAAAAATTATTTTGTTCTTTTAAACAAAATAGGACATGTAAGGTATGTCCTTTATGAGGAATTTCGAAAACACGGAAAAGGACAAAGAAAATAACATTATCCCAACATGGATCATCACTGTTCACATGGTGCCCCTTTTCCTGTTTGTATTTGTTATTTCATAACAGGCCACGTTGAGCACTTTTCATTCATTGTCTTGTTTAATGCTCACTGAAGCCCCATTTGGGGTAGACGGTTTTCCTTTCTCACAGTTAATATGTGAAGAAATTGAGCCTTGCTTTGTCCAAGTATTTTTAATCTTAAAAAAAAAAAAAGATTTACTTATTTATTTTTAGAGAGTGGGGAAGGGAAGGAAACATCCATCAGTTGGCTCTTGCACTCCCTGAACTGGGGACCTGGCCTGTAACCGAGGCGTGTGCCGTGAGTGGAAATCAAACTAGTGATCTTTCAGTTCTCAGGCCGGTGCTCAATCCACTGAACTACGCCAGCCAGGGCATGTCTAAGTATTTTTAACAATCAGGAAACATCTGTGTATGTGTTGACATTTTATGTATAAGCTTTGTACTTTTTACTAAATAAGAAAGGGTAAAAATCCATGCAGCGAGAGTCTTAATTTTGTGTATTTATTGTCAGTCTGTAACTAATTTTAGTTTGAATTTTATGTATGTAAGTGTGTTCTTTGCTTTTCTTACAGTTTCTAATTACAACAGGAGATAATCTGGATTACCTTGATGGTGTTCATACAGTGTTTGGTGAGGTGACAGAAGGCATGGACATAATTAAGAAAATTAATGAGACCTTTGTTGACAAGGATTTTGTACCATATCAAGACATCAGGTGTGCTTACAATTTACTATCTGAATGTATAAGAATATTTTAATACTGTGATGTTTGACATGGCAGTGGTGATAGCATGTATAAGACTTTTTTTGGATAATTCCAAAATGTGAATTAATATAAGACTATAAGAATCTTTATAATAGAAAAGAACTTTCATGTTTTTAAACTTCTGCTAATTATTTATAATTGCTTATGTCGGGAGGAATTAATAAGCCTTTAATTTAGTTTTTTTAGAAATGCATATTATTGAGAGAGATGGCAAAAGTACTAAGATTTAGACATTTTCTTATTTTAGAGTAAGGCAGAGTAATAAATACAGTATCAAACAGTCAAAAACAGTAACACTAGTTGTGACCGTATACTAACATCCTTGTGCAATAAAATTTAGGAGCTTATGGATTTTTGTCTTTAGAGATACATAAGGTATTTGTTATAATATTTATAAAAAGTAAAACATAGAGTCTGAAATAATGTAAATGTAACATTTGACATGGATTTATTTTGTAAGGATTAATCATACAGTGATTTTAGATGATCCATTTGATGACCCTCCGGATTTATTAATTCCTGATCGGTCACCAGAACCTACTAGGGAGCAACTAGATGTAAGTTGAGTCCTCTTGTGTTTAAATGTACATGCATATTAATGCTTTGCATAGCCTTTGCTTTTTAGCCTATTAAAACTTACTTCTTCAGAATGAATATCTTGCTTGATCAGTTATTCTAGGGTAAGTTTAGAGTTCTTTTTCTTTTCAGTGGAGATACTAATTTTTCTAGCTGTCTTTTTATTTCCCATTATAACATCCTTTCTTCAGTTTCTGTTCCACCAGAAGAGCCTTACTCTGGAAGCTTATAGGACCACTTTGGGAAAATGTTTTTCTTATCTCCCAACTCTAAATAAAAATGTTTAATTTAGCTTTGAGGCTGAATTAAACTATCATATTTTAAGGACATTTTTTTCACCTGAGGGATACTCTGAAACCAAGCTGGACCCCACAAATTTCTGTGGAATAATGCAGACTTTTTCCTCAGGTATTTTAAAGTATAAATTTCTGCTTACGAGACTTCCTGAAAGCTAAATTTATCTTTATATTGGATTTGGTGTTTAATTTCTAAGCATTGATCTTCTGCGTTCAGCACCTTAGTTGGATGCCAGATAGTTTCTATATAAATGTGTACTTTGATTTAACTATAAATTAGAAGATTAGTCTGGCTAATGTAGAATTAATTTAAATTAATTTTCAGAGGCTTATAAATTTCACATATGTGAAACAAATGAAGTTATTCTGTTCTAACACATTTGATGTAACTAAGAATAAAGGACAATGTTCCTTTTTTTTTTTTTAGATTTTTCTATTCTTTAAATATATATATGAGTAACTTCTGCCTTACAGAGTGGTCGAATAGGAGCAGATGAAGAAATTGATGATTTCAAAGGAAGGTCAGCTGAAGAAATAGAAGAGATAAAGGCAGAGAAAGAGGCCAAAACTCAAGCTATTCTATTAGAAATGGTAAGTTAATTATCTTTGTTCAAATAATTATTCAGCAATATATTTACTACATACTTACTGTTTATTTCTGGTTTTTTGATAATCTTAAAATATGAAAATTTAGCTGAGTTTTTTTCTGGATTAAATATTATATGACATAATAACACATGAGAAAGTAAATAAATTTGATTCCACTATTGAAATAGTGCCAAGTGTCCTTTTTAAGAATGGAAAATAGATAACCAACTTACAAATACTAAATGGATTTGCTGCTGTACTCATCATGTTTAAAGAGTGTTTCTTGGAAGAAATTTTATGTGTATTAATGAGTAATTTTTTTGTACAACTCAAGAATTGAAATTGAATAGTAGAATAGTAGTTACAGGACAAAATAAATCTGGATAGAACTGCATACTCTAAAACATACTCCTTCTATATATTACTAATAATATGAAGTCATTTGGGGAAGTCATTCAGTAGATGATTAGTTGACCTTCTGGGCATTTTTCCCATTTCCTGTTATTCTGGACTTGGTATACCTTTTACATAGTAAATCATCAATAAATACTTGAATAAGTGGATGATAACTAGGTTTTTATTATTATTTTATATAGTAGAACTTTTAGATTTATAGTCTGTTTTAAAATTCATATTAGTACCACCAGTCTACAGGAATACATACTAAAGACTACTTCAGGAGTACTTTATGAATTTAAAAAAATTGAAAACATACATTTTAATGAGCACACTGTGTATCAGAGAACATTGACCCAGAACAACCAACACCAAGACAAATTCTAAGAAAATTGCTGGACCTAAAAGAAAAGTCCTTTGAGCAGCAACTGGGCAATAAGAGTTAGTGACATATGAGGGAAAGAATATTAAATTATCATCAGAGTTTTCAGCTGCAAAAATGTAAGACGTTTATGTCTGGAGAAAATGAACTAACGTATTTTTTAAAGTTTTCAGTTGCAGATAATTTAAAATTTATGGAAAACTTATAAAAAATAGTGCAGAGAATTTCTGTAGACTTCTTACCCAGACTTAACCAATTTTTAATTTTGCCGCACCTGCCTGATCATTCATTTGTCTCTCCTCTCCCTCTTCTCTCTTTCCTCTCTCTTTACCTCTTTCCTCCTCTCTGTCTCTGATTATACATGTATATACACGTATTATGTTTTCTGGACCACTTGAAATTAAATTGCAAACATCATTCTTTTTTATGTCCTACATCATTATATATTTCCTAAGAGCAGCCCTATTTTCTACATATTTGCTGTATAGTTATTAATATCAGGAAATTAAAGATCAGTAGAAATTGCAATTGACCCCTGGCCCGGTGGCTCGGTTGGTTGGAGTGTTGTTTCATACACCAAAAAAATTGCAGGTTCAATTCCCAGTCTGGGCACTTACCTAGCTTGCCAGTTCAATTTCCAGAGGCATGTACATAGGAGTTGATTGATGCCCCCCGCCCCATCTCCATCTTTCCTCTGGTGAAGATTTAAAAAAAGAAAAGAAATTGCAGTTCATACTCCAGTTTTGTCAGTTATTTCAATAACGTCCTTTGTAGCTCCCTGCCCCAATTCCAAAACTGTCAAACCCGGAAGGATAAGGCATATGTTTGTGTTTAATGGGCTACATCAGTGACAAAACAAAGGTTTGTCTTTGTGGAACTTATGTAGTAGTGCATAACCATTATTATTAATTAAAGCCCGTATTTTACATTAGGGTTAACTCTTTGTATTGTACATTCTGTTAATTTTGACAGATGCCATGCATCTGCCATTACAGTATCACACAGAATAGTTTAATTGCCCCCCAAATCTTTTGTGTTCCACCTCTTCATCCCTATTCCCCTGCAAGCCTGGACAACCATGGGTATTTTTTTACTGTCTGAATAGTTTTTACCTTTTTCAGAATGTCATATAATTAGAATCATGCAGTACGTAGCCTTGCAGACTCTTCTTTCATTTAGCAATATGCATTTAAGGTTCCTCCATGCCTTTGGGTGGCTTGATAACTCATTTCTTTTGATTGTTAAATAAGGTACCACAGTTAGTTTATCCATTCACAAATAAAATACTGATTGCTTCTGAAGTTTGGCAAGTATGAATAAAGCTGCTTTAAACGTTTGTGTGTAGATTTTTGTAAGGACATACGTTTTTAACTCATTTGGGTAAATACCTCGGAGTATAATTGCTAGATTGTACCATTTAGCTTTGTAAGAAACTGCCAAATTGTCTTCCAAAGCGGCTGTACCATTTTGCATTTCCACCAGCAGTGAAGGAGAGTTCCCTATGCTCTACATCCTTTCCAGCATGTGGTATCGTCAGTGTTTTGGATTTTAACCATTCTAATAGATTATCCTGTGTCCTTTTTGGTCCTCACTGTTAACAGGTTTCATCTTCTATTTTCTAAGAACATCAGTTCCTCTTTCGTTATTTGTGTGTACTACAATGATAATTCAACTAGTGTTTTTCATTAGCAACTAACATTTTGAACTTCATAGCCTTTAAGAGTATTTTAAATTTCCTTGTTATCTTTGACAGGTAGTATAATGAGTTCATTAACTTTTTTCTTTATTTTTTGTAAGAGATTTTATTTATTTATTTATTTTGAGACAGTGGAGGCGGGAGGGAGGAGGAGAGGGAGAGAAACATCAATGTGTGGTTGCCCCTCACTCACCCCCCACTGGGAACCTGGCTCACAACCCAGGCATGTGCCCTGACTGGGGAGTCAAACCCGTGACCCTTTGGTTCGCGGGCCAACGCTCAATCCTCTGAACTACACCAGCCAGGGCTCTAACTTTTTTTCTCATTTGTGCTTCCTTTAGACATGGTGTTTCTGCCATTGTAGGTGCTTTTGGGGATTTTACTGATTTGCTCTTCCCCTTATTGGCTGTGATAGGTGGTTATTGCCTTTTGATACTCTTCTGAGACATCAAGCAGGTCTTACTGGCATCATTTCTTCCTACCGTTTCTGATTTTCAAGATTTCTCTTGGTTTTAGCATGTTTATTGAAGAGGAGATATTTCCATGATAATCTTATCAGAAGTCAGCTCTGAGAGTTTTTGAATATATGTATAAGGAATTGTTTTCCCCATCTAAGGGCCACGGGAAATACAGCTTTCCCACAATGAAGCCAAGACCATCATGGTTTTCTCTGCTCCCTTCAGTTCCTAAGTAGGAAACGGCATGCTCTGCTCACTGCAGTGGTTAACTGTGAAGTTGGCTTCAATGTGGCTAAAGTGGAAAATGACAGTGAGGGTGAGAGTAAAAATGAAACCCGGGCCAGAAATTGTTGCTGTTACATATTGAACAGTAATGAGGAAAGAATTGGTCATTACTAACCTCAAGAGGCTTGATTAAGATAATATTTTTCAAAAGTTTAAAAACAAGGAAAACTAAATAATATATTGCTTAGGAATACATAACTGCCTGGTAAAACTCCAAAGATATGCAAGGAAATGGCCAAAAAGGAAAACCAGGAAGTGGGGTATTTGTTATTTCTGGTGAGAGAGTCATAGGGATAATGGGATTAGGGGGACATTTTAGTTCTTAAATTGTTGTTTATCACAGGTATTTTTTATTTTTATGCTTCATAACTTAGATGTACTTTACATAAATTCTGTTTTTTGTATATCAAATAGGAAACAAGTGAAGATAGAAACCCAGATAACTTGGATTCAGTCCCAACTCAGTTGCTTATTACTGTGTGGCTTTGGGCCAGTTAGTTATTTAACCTTTTTGAATTTTACTTTCGCAAAATGGATTGTTGTTTTAAGCATTGTTTTAGGAATTGTCATTAATGAATTTTGAGGCCTCATTTGGATTTCTTTCCCTGAGCCTGCAGTCTGTAATGCACATTTAGATGTTTCGGGGAAATCAGCATTTCAAACTTAGATAGGATATTCAGAATGGAAACTAAATAAAGGAATTGATTTATGTTTTTATTTATAATTTAGGTGGGAGACTTACCTGATGCAGATATTAAGCCTCCAGAAAATGTGCTGTTTGTGTGTAAATTAAATCCAGTGACCACAGATGAGGATCTAGAGATAATATTCTCAAGATTTGGGCCAATAAGAAGGTAATCTCTAGAATTAATCAAAGATTTTAGGAAAACTAGGTATTAATTTGTGGTTTTCAAATGACATGTGTCTGATGAATATATGAACTCAAGGTGAACTTTGTACTGGAGACAGTAGGGAAAAACAGTATGCGTGTATATGTGTACAAGTATGTATAAAAATATGTGCACATACATATACGTATATAATTGAATGATTCTCCCACTTGCAACACATTTTCCAAGGAGGTGAATGGAACAGTTTAACTCTGGTTCTATAGTATTCTTAATAACCTTCTTTAATATTGAAAATATTTATCTCATTTATGTTCTCCCTGGATTTACCAGCAGTCTATATCAAAATTAACTTGAATCTAAATTTTCCCAAATTTTTCTTCTGGTGAATTTTCTCTATATTAATGCAAAAGTCTGCGAAGCTAGTATTTCTGTGAGAAAGGGGAATATTTTATAATTAATTAAAAAGTATTATTTAATGTTTAGAATTTCCTTTTATTTCATGTTTTTTCCCCCATGAAACCACTCTTAATTCTTCTTGTTGAAAGAAAAATCTTTCTGTAAACAACTATCCAACTTCATTCCTTCACCCATTTACAATATATCATATTTATTAAAAAAATTTTCTGTACTACTACTTTTTGTGTTTGAATTTTAGACATAATATGCTGACTTCCTGCTAGAGAAGGTGTGGATTTTACTCTTATTACTAACCTCCCATGTTCATTCTTTCTCCTCCTACTTTGGTTGTCATAATTTTGGTTAGGTCATTGTTCAATATTTACATCTTAATGTAAATGTAAATATTGTAACAGCTGAACCATATGTTGTAATGTGATTACTTTTCCTTTTTCTCACAATGTTTTATTTTCCTTTTTCATTTAATGTAAAATGAGACTTAGCATATGTAAGGAAAGGGACAAACCAGCTGGTTCCAGCTCCACCTTTTCGTTGCTTTCACTTGTTAAGATGGATTAGTTCTGTAGAATAGGTATACTTGTGGGGTTAAATTTGACTTGGTTTATATTAAAATTCAAAAACTCCAAAGCATAAACGTACTAAACATGTATATATGTATGAATGTGCATGTATTATTCTAACAGTAACATTATATTCTATAATTTATATTTAAAGACTAGAACTGAATATGATTTTTTTAAATTTTTAGCAGTAGTTTACTTTTGTCACAGGAAAATTAAATATTTTTATGTTATTCCTTTAATTCTTTGGGAATTTAGAATTGTAGGTCTACATAGGGCATTTAGAGTGGAATTAGGTAATTACTAGATTGGTGAATTATTATTTTTTAAAATTGTTATTGAAGAAACCTGGAAAAATAGTTCTGTGAGTTTAACGTTGCATTTTAATAACAGTCTTATTTTTTTCTTCACTTTTGAAGAGTGAGAGTGAATGCTTTTTTTTAAAAGTCACTTTTTGCAAACTTTCAGTTGTGAAGTTATTCGAGATTGGAAGACAGGAGAATCCCTTTGTTATGCTTTTATTGAATTTGAAAAGGTAGGTCAAAATATAGATCTATTAAGTTCGATATTTTGCTTGTTCTTATGTGGTTTTAAAATGTGAAAGTTACAGAACTTTTCTAGTCTCTAAGGTTAAAAAATACTGTGCCTTTTCTTTAGGCCCAAAGAAAAATAACTTTATATTCAAATGGGATAAATACAACATCTGTTCATGTTAATATATGTGCCTTTACATTAGGTTCAGGTGCAATTTGTATTCATGTATCTTTAAAACTTTAAAGTTTTAGGTAAAAGTCCTTAACATTCTATGAATGATTTTTCAGTGCTATGTATATAAATATATATAATTGAGTAAAGAAAGAGAACTGGACTAGGTGTTAATTTCTAGATATTAACTGAAGCTTTGTCACCAGCCAGCTATTATTATATGACACTTGGCAGTTTAGAACCCTTCTTTCCTTATAAAATAAGGAAAACTTCCTTATAAATAAAACCTTCTAGATCTAAAATAATAATGATAGCCTGTGTTACTCAGATAACTTTATTTAAGACAGGCATTATGCTACTTGACACGCATTTCATCTTCACAGCTCTATGAGATAGGTACTGTCTTCCTTTTCTAAGCAAGTAAACTGAAACACGTAGTGGTAATATGACTTATTTAAAATCATGCACTTTGTGAATGTCATAGCTGGGATTTGAACTTAGGTATGTCTGACTCAGTTCACATTGCTTTTTGCCTCTATGCTAGGCTATGCTATTTCTTTACGCAGCCTAGAACTGATATGTGTCCAGTAGTAGCTCAGTCTAAGTTAAAATTATTCTAAAGCATTTATTGAACACATTTTATATTTCAGTGTGATAAGTCCTAGGACTACAAGAGAAGTGAAGGAGGGTTGGGAAGACAGACAGCTAATAAATTTTACCTAGATAGTGTCAGGGGTACCAGAAATGGTATCTACAATGTGCCTTGGTATTAGCAGGAAGGAGATCTCTGCCTTTGGTTTGCTACAAATACTGCTTGTAGACCCGACAGTGTCATCCCATTGTTGACACTGCAGGATATATTATTTATTTGCTCAAAAATATAATTTCATTTCTTTTATAGCACGTAGGCTATTGACTGCCTATATTTCTCAGTCTTCTGCACCATTTTCCATGAATATGCAGTTCAGTTCAACTTTAAAGAACCTGAGTTCTTTATCATGATTCAGCATTTCAGTTTTTGAGATGGATCTTTTGTGACCTTTATCATTTCTTGAAAATCAGGTTAAGCTACATCATTCTGCCTTATAATTATCATGGCCAGTAGCCTTTTTGTAAGTGTTCATCATTTCATCTGTTTTGTTTATGTGTGGCAAGTTTCTGTATGTTTGGATAACCTGATCCAAAAATTTTTGAAACTGAAGAGTAAAATACATACAGAAAGTGTGTAGCTCATCCATAAACAGCTTGAGGAGTTACCACAGTTAATACACCCATGTGAACCATCACCCAAGTCAACAAATAAAACATCAGCAGAAAAAAATTATCATGATCCCAAAAGCCCTTCTTATGTCCCCTTGAGATAATTTCCCCGTCACTGCTACTTCTGACATCATAGATTGGTTTTGTCTAGTTTTAAACTTGATGTAAATGTAAACGTGTGTATATTTTTGTTTCTAGGTTCATTTGCTCAGTGTTAATTTATGTTTTTGTATGTATCTCTTGTTAACTTTCCCTTTTTAAATTTTTATTGATGTATGGTATTTTACTGTAATAATTCTGTGTGCATGTGTATACACATGTGAGTTATTAATACTTCTTGGGGTCAGCATTCCATAGTCAGTCACAAAAATACTTCTTCATTGAAACAAATGAATAGTCATACAAAGTGGGGTAACTCAAGGCCATGGCCTCCCATTAGGTTAGGTTTTGCTGTCAAATGGATTTAATACCAGATTCATAAAAACATCTTTCGGTTTTCAGGATATTTATGGGTTTTGACTAAAAAGGATTGTGGACTCGTAGAAGACAGTTAATAAGCATATGTGTGTCCACTGCAATCTGATGACCTCAGTTCAAATCTTGGTCTCACCCTTGCCAACTGTGTGACCTTTGGCAATTTCCGTACCTTTCTGGACTTCTTTTTTCTCTCCAAGAAACTGTCAGACAATAATAGATAGTACCTCATACAGCTGTTTTCAGAGTTAATTGAGGTAATAGATGGAAAGTGTTTAACAGCATTTGGTGCGTAATGAGCATTCAAAATCTTTGTTTTAGTAACAACAAACTTTTTATATTTTCAGTATTTATCCTAGCTAGAGAAATCTTTTTCATAAAGATTTATGCTTAAATTTTTGCAACCATTATCAGGAAGAAGATTGTGAGAAAGCATTCTTCAAAATGGACAATGTCCTTATAGATGACAGAAGAATACATGTGGATTTTAGCCAGTCTGTTGCAAAGGTTAAGTGGAAAGGAAAAGGTATGTTGGTTTATTTTTCATTGTTTCTTTTTGCTTTCCATGTTTTTTGTTTTTTTTTTTTTGCATGTGTATGTCCTCTGATTTAGTGTTGTTAATTAGGAGACATACTCTTTGATATCACTCTTGCCATTTATAGTTTAATCCACACCTGAGTATTTTTTTCATTGCCTCAGAGAGTAAGGGAGGGAGGGAGAAAGGAGAAGAGAGAAACATCGATGGGCTTCCCTCTCTTACATACACACACGCAACCTGACCAGGAATTGAACCCACAGCCTTTTGGTCTACAGGACAACATACCAGCCAACTGAGCCACACTGGCCAGGGCTATATATATATGACATTCCATATATATCTATGTCTGTATCTATTAATGGAAATAAATTTGGCATGTCAGACTTAAGGTTGAGTCTATGGTATGCTGAAATAATAGAGGGTTTTGATTTTTGATGCAGTGCTTTTAAACATTTCACTTTGATGAGTGAATAAAAATGTATATATAGAAGACTTCACTTGGGCAATTATTTACCTTGTAATGCTAAATTTTACTAGGAATTGTAGGATTACTTTCTTTTCTATAACACTTTTGTTTTCTTTATTTCCAATGATTTTAATGATTTTTTTTTTAAATATGAAAGAAAGAGAGAGTACTACTTGGGAGTGATGTGCTGAATTGTTTGGTAGTTGTATTACATTATGAGAGTTGACAAAGGTGCAGTTATTAATGATGGGGATAGGCCAGGCAGGTCCAGTGGAAGCCGTGCTCTCCATGGTAAGAAAGCAACTTGGATTGAGATTCCCTGTGCTAGTAGGTTCTCCCATGAAGCCTTCCTACTACTAGAATACATGACTAGATTTTGACACTCCTGTCTATTTTGAGTGATTAGTGAAAACTAAATTGAGGCATGAAGATGGTGTGTTTTTTACATGTGATAAATGCACCTGTATGAGCGAAAGAATCAAATAAGTATATTCAGGAACTATAGATGAACTGCTGGCCTAATCCAGTATATTCTGGTCCACTAGTACAGCCACATTGGTCTTCTATGTGGCTTTTCCCTGGAGAGCTAATTTAATTTTGTCATTTGGGATATATATGAAACAAGTATTATTATAATGTCTCATTATAGAAAAGAAATTCGAGGTATAATATTATGAAGTGATTTATCCAAGGTCACATAAACTGATCATTTAAACAGACCCTAAATCTAGTTTTGTTTTGTTTTTTTTCCTCTCAGTTCTATCTCATTGTAACTTGTCCACCCACTGAAGAAATGATGCTGCCTTCCTACGTTGTTTCAGTGTAGCTCATTGACTTTTAAGTGAACTCCACATTTTTTTCTAAAGTAAAATATCACACAGGAGACAGATGCTTCAGTTTCACATCTGCTATCAGAAACATATAGTTCATTGTTTGTCTCAGTTAATTTTGAGAAAATTTTGTATATTATGGATTCACATTTAATAAATGTATCCTCTGTACAATTCACAGTGCTTAGTAATTTCCCTTATAGTCTTATTTAATGATATCAACAACTCTGTGAAATGTTGCTGGTGTTTTCAGTTTATAAATGAGGAAAATGCGTTTCAGAGACTCGAAGTGCCTTACCTAGGACCTGTCACTATAATCAGGATATGAATGTAGAGTTTCTCATTTTTTAGTCCACCACTCTTTTTATTACACCATAGCTGCCTCACCCATAGTGAAACTCCTGGCACGGCAAACCTTTCTGCAGTGATGCAATGATAGCTGTTTGTTAGAGTTATCCCTACAGTGTTCCACACTCATACGAAACATTGTCTACCAGCCATTTCTGTTTCAGGAGTAGTCTTGACTTTGATTCTCATCTCCCTCCCCCTTTTAATTTCTATTTTCTCCTTTGTTTAAGGATCCTGACAACAGTCCAGATGTATATAGGGTTTACAATCAAAACCCCTCCCCATGTACTTCCAGTTTACTTGTTCATTCAATCTTGGACCTCCCACTAGAAGCATTTGCTCATGGTAGTGGAGGAGACGAGAAAGGCTGGGCAGTCGGCAGGTCTGGGACACGGATAGGAGCTGAATCCTCATCTGGTAGGAAGCCAGGCTGGACAGCAGAGAGGCTGCATGGAATGCTCTCTCCTTTCCTGGCCCTGCCACTGCAGGCCAGTCAGGAGTTACTAGTAGGTGCTGTTTTTCTGAAGGGATATGTGTTGATTTTATTTTGGGCACTCAGGTGGAATAAAGGTGCTCTTAAGAATTTCAAAGCAGAGACAGGTTATGTTCGGTGGCCCCATCTCGTCTCTTAGTGAACTTCCACACACATCCTGCTGTCCCCTATTGCTTGGCACTCTGATAAAAATTTGGGGCAGTGTCTCTTTTAACAGGTCACAGGCTTTTAAAGCCTCACTTCTTCCAAACTTGTAAGCCCCTCAAATTTCAGACTTAAGTCCCAAACTCTTAGCTTCCTTTGGACCTAATGTTCTCATAGCTGTAATGGCTGTACTTAAGCACTGCATTATTTTCCAGTGAATGTTTTCACTGTCTATGAGGATTTGAAAATATGGTGGTGTAGTATTCACATATTTCATTAGGTGGCAGCATATGGCTACCAGTTAAAATAGTAAAGGAGAATGAATTACTATGATTCTTGTTTTCAGCCTTTTTCTATCCCCTGATATATATACCACTTATAAAATAGCTCTTACATATTATACCTCTTATTAAGTAATTTTTGTTCTTGATTAATTAGGGGATTTCTCTAAGTTATTTTTTCTTTTCTTTTTAATGAACAGGTGGAAAATATACCAAGAGTGATTTCAAGGAGTATGAAAAGGAACAAGATAAACCATCTAATTTGGTTCTGAAAGAGAAAGTAAAGCCCAAACAGGAGTATCCTTCACAAGAAGCAGTTAGTCAGTCTGTGTTGACCATACGCTCTATATAGAGGACTGTGCGATATGTTATAAAAAGGCACAAGGGCTATAGAAAAAGTTCCCAAACCCAGATAGTTCATGAAGGACTCAGTTAGCTTATATTTGTCTCTTTTCATCATCTTATTTACTTTGCTTTTTCAGTATATTCTCTATTATGTGGAGAAAGTTCGGGCTGAAATGAATCTTCAGCCTCCTTCTCTTCTTCTCTCCCTACTCCTAAGTTAAAGTTAACACTTATTCTCAGAAGATTTTCAGGTAAGATTCATGTTTGTCTATATAATTGTAATGTTTTAAATTCCTCATAGAAGTTTCAGAAGTTTCATTATTATAGCTAAGTTAAATCGTCTATGCTAAGCCTTCATGTGTTTCACTTGGGAGATGGTGAATATGTAAACAAGAAAATTCCGTTCTTTTGTATCATTAGGTTGCTTCTTTCTGCTTGGTACATTGTCAGCCTAGCAACAGATACTTGGTGGGCTCATACCGTGTGCAAACCTTGACTTTATAGCGTTGAAGAAATCCACTGACTTGACCATTTTATTTCAGTTCCTGCAAGTTTTAGGTTGAGACAAGAAGCAAGGAAACATACTCTTCATATTATGTAATTTGAATTTTTTCATTGATATTCTCATTATAAATCTATCACTCCACACATTGCAAAGCTTATTTCTTTTGTAATTCTTTCTGTAAATGGTTTCTTTGTTTTCTAGTTTCTGTTGACGTTTGCAGGATTCTCTTTTCCCATGCCATATAGACATTTCTTTTCCAAGTAGTCAATTGGGTTGACCTGTTATATACTCATTACAAGAAATGTGTTCATTGTCTACAATACATAAAGCATTGCAAGATGTTAGAGCTCAGTTGAGTCTACAGCACATTCACATAGTCACTAGGAGGAGAGGCTTTCACCTGCAAACAGACCAGACAGCACACTAAGATTTAGTCTGAAAAGATGAACTTTACAGGGGATGTAATTGAAATCTTAAAATCATAAAAGTTATGGATGGAATACACTTGAGATTTAGTTATCAAGTCTTTAAAATTAAATTTAGGGTAACCAGTAGTAACTGCAATGGAAGACGAGTGAGGGAACAAATAAAAGGAAATACAGGTGTAATAGAGGGTCATCTAAAGTGCAGATAAGTTGTCTCAAGTCCCTTAAAAAGGCACACTTCATGGACCTTGAGAGAAAACAAAATTGCTGTCAATACAGACTGCTAATAAGAAGATTAAAAAATAGAAGTGGAAGTAGAGGTGATTTTAACTTGACCAGTCTAGACCTCAGGGAAGAAATTGGGAAAAGAAGCCAGAGAGATCACAAATTTGTGTTTAGTTTAAATGATTTCGTAGAGATTTAACATCTTCCAGAAGTGTTGATTGTAGTGGTGAGTAGAAGACAGTGGATAGTGAGGAAGAAGAGATACAACAAGTGTCTTGGTAGCATAACTTAATCAACAGATACTTATTTGGCATAGATTACATATTCAGATTAGCAGTGAAACATAACCCCCTGCTTACATAGACCTTTTCTTTTTTAATCCTCACCTAAGGGTATATTTATTGATTTTAGAAAGATGAAGTGAAACATTGATATGAGAGAGAAACATTGATGAGTTGCCTCCGTATGCCCTCTGACCTGGGATCAAACCTACAACGTAGGTATATGTCCTGGCTGGGGATCGAGCCCTCAGCCTTTTCATGTACAGGATAATGCTCCAGCCCACTGAGCCACATGGTCAGGGCAGACCTGATATTTTATGTTGGAGTTGGGCGGGATTAGAAAACAGATATTAAATAATTTTCATGAATTAAATCTATAGAGTGTTGCAAAGAAGTACATTTGTGGGATATGGGATTTTTAATAGAGGCGAGGGTCAGGGAAGACCCTCAGTAACTAAAAGGAGTGACATTAAAGCTGCAACTTGAATATGGAGGAGAGGTGGGCCAAGGTGGGGAGGGCTCAGTCGGGACACTATATAACTGCTGTGTCACTTAAGAAATAGAGTTTACGCCTTGACCCAGCACAGCCCAAGTATAATCGTTCACATGCGCCCATTGTTTTTTTTTCAATGCCATGCACTCTGTGTTATTAGAGGAATGCTGGCTGTCACCCACTAAATAGATTCTACACTCCATTGATGGGGTGTTATCAGCATTTTGCGAAACACCTCTCCAAAGCCTTTTGCACAGAGAGGGAAGCACATGAAACACAACACACTGAGGTGAAATCATAGGCAAGGGCTATTGAATTTGTATCTGAGAAAGGAGAAGATCCAGAAGCTACTCTGGAAACAGTGTGACAGTATGACATAGTATAAAGGAGAAAAGAAGTTAGAGATAATAGAGTAATCATGGTACAGGCTGACCAGCCATCTCAGGCCATCTTATGAGAAGGGAAAGGTGCAGTGTTTTCCTGGTTAATCATAGGTAGAAGTGCGTCATTGCCTGGGTAAAGGACAGACATGATGCTGGCCCCAAAGGAAGAGTGTCTGCAATCCCTCTGGTCCCACATGCCACTAAAAGAGCCCTGTGTGTTGGGCTTCCTCATAAGTTTTCTTTTGAAAACCGCTATGGTAGCCTTCCCCAAAATCTATTTTAGAAATTGAGATTATTATCAGCAGAGGTTGTAGTAGTTTTACATTTCCCCTTACTCTTAAGACATAGTTTAGTTTTGTTTATTAGAGAAAATATTTATCTCTGAATTAAAACATCACAATTTTTATAACATATTTATGTGAAATTTAAAAATTCACTCATCATTCCACCATCTTATTTCTCCTTGTTTCTGTCAAGCCTTGATCTTTTATAAAGTTTCGTGAAGTTTTAATCACCATATCGTATATATGGTTTTTGCTTCAAGGTTTTTTCACTTTTAATTTTTTATAACACCTTTCCAGGTTATTTCATAGCATTCATTTATCGTTGTTAATTACTTCCTTTTTAAAGTAATATATCATGTTGAAGTACTACAAGCTAATTAAGTATATCTTTATGACTAGGATTTTTGTTGTTCCCAGTTTATTATAAAAAAAATCCTATTATGTATGCCTTCATTTAACTCATTTGATTTTTTAATAAATTCTTATTTGAATCTAAGCATGGTAACTATTGATATGCATTGCTAAGTTTCCTTGTATAGGATTGAACTAATTTACTCTTCAGAAGAGTCACATGAATGTACCTTTTATGTAGCTTTTCTGGCATTGAAGTTTGTATTATCGTAATTTTTTTTTTTTAGTCAAATATGTGCCTCATTTTCTAAGTTTAAGTTTTTTCATTATTGACAAATATTTCCTTATTTTTTAGCTACTTATATTTTATGTGTGGATATATAGCATTTTCCCCCCACCATATTTTTTGTCCACTTACCAATTGTTAACTGTCTATATACAAGTAGGGTTCTTTCCATTTTTTTCTGACTGTGTAATGAAAGAGTATGAGTCTGTTTTGTTTTAGAAATAAACTCTGCTTCTAAGATGCTTTTCCTTTAAAAAGTTACCTTTAATGTCTTGATGATCTCCTTTGCTCACCAGACTCTTAGGTTCTGATGTTTTACCGTTGTCAGTTCTCACTTGCCCTTAACAAGCTGCTGCAGTGCAAAATACGACCTTATACTGGATGAGCAGGCAGAAGACTCAAAATCTCACTCCCACACAAGTAAAAAACACAAGAAGAAAACCCGTCACTGCTCTGAAGAAAAAGAAGATGAGGACTACATGCCAATCAAAAGTACTAATCAGGTACTTCTCATGTCCAGACTCAGCTGTGGAGAAATAACTGTTCTATCCCTTTGTAAATTACACCTTAGTGAGGGGTGTGTTCTCAGTGTAAAACGTAGAATGGTATCACTGGGGTAATGAACTTTAGTTTTCCAGAATATATATCACAAACTATAAAAGATTGTTTTTGAATTCATGTATAGTTCCACATTGGGAAGCAGTTGGTTTCCATTCCACCTGTGGATATTCATTTGTTCCCATTGAAAACCAGTGGGGTTGCGCTAACATGGCTCTTCTCACTTACTGTTTTATCACCAGTGTTGCGTACAGCACTTTCAGCTTGGGAGGGTTTAGGACCTGTAAAACACTTGTTCCCTTTTGGGTTGTGTACATGAAATAAAAACAGCACTCATAGTTAACTTGGTTATCCCAAAAGCTTTTTGAACAATACATTTTCAGATATAATAGTAGTAAAAATTCTTCAAAGAATATTGATTATAAAGAGAAGAAAGCATTTCCAGCCTACATTTCGGCTCTCAGATAAATGAAAAACAAATTACACTACAGCTCCCTGCTTCCATTTTACCACACACATTTGAGCCGGGCCCTGGGGGGCGAGGAGGGCGTTGATAGGCAAAGCTGAGAAGGGGCTCAGCAGGGCGTCAAGCAGAGACAAGCGGAGAGATGCAGTACGGTTGGCAAGGGGAAGGATTTGCTGTCCAAAGCTAGGTTCACATTTCCATGCCCCTAGTCATGGATGAGACCTCAACAAGAAAACTTTCTGAGCCACAGCTTCCTCCTCTGTGAAACAGATAATATTTCACAGGCATGTTGTTCAGGTTAAATAAAAAAAAAGTGTGTGCAGTCATTTTCTACACTGGCTTTTGTTACTACTTTTGCTGTTACAGTCAAATTACTATTTTAAATCAGTTGGAGTACTTTTTAATTGAATTTATACTCTGATTTCTTCTTTGATGTTTAAGGATTGCTTTAAAAATTTTTTGTTTTGTAGTTTTAAAAATCATTTATATGATTCCAAAGTAAAATCTACAAAATGGTACATACAGAGAACGGAGCTTCTATCCATGCCCTCTCCACCTTTCCCTCTGTAGTTAACTGTTTTATGTGTTTTATGACTTACTCTTTATTTTTAAAATTTTCCAGAAGGTATATATTTACATACATATTCTCAGCCCCCTGTTCTCTGGGTAGCGTATTTTCCTACTCCGTGTTCTTGTCCAGCCAGAGGTGCAACCTCTCTCCTTTCCCAGCCCTTTAGCTGTTTAAAGCTCGCCATCATTCATGCCCTGACGCCAGTTTTCAAGTTACACCTTTGTCAGTCCCTCAAGTACTCTGCACAATAATCAGTAATAACTAATATCTTCAAAGTCTTTACAGTGAGGTGGATATTATTGTCCCCATTTCACAGCAAAGAAAGTGAGAACTAACGAGGTGAAGCAGCTTGCCCGTAGTTTTACACAGCTAATAAATAGTGGAGGCACAATTTTAATTCAGACTTGCACTCCTAACAACTATACTGTTGCTATTCTTACCTGGAATATATTTGTTAGTTTTCTTTTTTAAAACCTATTGTGGATTGTCCCATAGTGCAACAATCCAGCATGATCTAAGAGAAACATCTTCCTCCTAATGTCTGTACTATTATAAACTTAGCTTTTTTTCTTAATAGTGGTTGTGTTGCATTTCTATGAATATTGATGTTTTCCACTAAAAACCCTTACTTCTCGCACCCATCCCATGTGGGTGTCCTTTAGCTCTAGCTCGCCACCCTGTCCGTGAACATGGACTCGCCAGTGAGTCCAGGCCTGAGATATACATTGCTGTGTCCTGAGAGAAAAAGTTTAAAGAAAATCAAAAGACTGGCAGCATTTTGAGTCTGTTATTTCTCCCCCTTTTTATAAATCTTTTTTATCCTGTTGTTGGCTTACTCAGAACTTTAGCAAATATCTTCATTTGGCACAGAGTAAAAAAGTATCAAATGATATTTTTAGGGAATGATGTTAGTATTTTTTAGAGAATTTTAAGGTAATTGGCAACTATAAAATTGTTAAATTCAAAATAATAATCTAACTTTATTTCTTTCCTCAAAGTGTATGAAAGCAAATGGGTTTTTTCTATTGAGGTGCCATGGGTTAATAACATTATATAAATTTTAGGTGTTCAACATTATGAATTGATATCTGTGTACACTTCAGTGAGCTCACCACCCAAAGTCTTGTTTCAGTTCATCACCATACATTTGACCACCTTTACCCATTTTTGCTCCCCAACCCCTTTCCTGTCTGGTAACTACCAATGTGTTGTCTGTATCTATGAGTTAGTGAATTTTCTATTATTCGGATTTTTAGCGTTTTGATTTCAGTCTCAAAAATATAATCATTAAAGTGAGTTTTAAATAGTATGTAATTTGGGGGTATAGCTCAGATTTTTCAATTTGTTGGCACTTTGTTTGGTGAGCTTAGTTTCCAAAGAATGTTTTAACTTATTTCTTCAAGCTCTTTGTTTTTTATTAAGTGAGAGCCTTACTGTTCAATTCGAAAACTTCTTTATATAATTTTTCCACCTCATGTCTTAATTCCAAAGGCAATCTCTATGTTGTTGAGGTTGGGGTTTTACTAAGGTTACAGGAAACGAGCACCCAGCTGCGGGGCTTCCCGGCCGAGAGGCGTTCACACTCGCTGTCAGTCCTCTCTGATTTTCATAGGCGTTTAGTATTTTTCTAATTTGGGGCTCTATTTTTACTATCATTTAAGTTGTTTAATGTTATTTTAGTGACTTAGATTGAACTAAGTCTTAGATTTCATCCCAGAGATCAGAGTGAGGATAGCTTTTAGTTAGATTAGACATTTTCTTTTTTTTTGACTGCCTTACTTCATATCATTGGCTAGGTTAAGTTGATTGCTTTAAATTGGCTATTTTGTGGTATTTTTTTCTTTCTTTTAAGCCACATGCTAGTTTAATCATCTTCCTTATGTCTTAAATGTATAAAATGATAGAATTTTTTAAAGTCTCTACTGGAAAGGACTTGGAGCTCATCTGATTAATTTCCTTCATCTTAGAGATGGAGAGCCTGACCCCACAGGCCCATGGGCCTTTATAGTTTAGTGGGAGAGCGGAAACTTTAATGTTTATTTTGATTCAGTCAGATGTGGGTTTTTTTTCCCATTGTGGATCACCCCATTTCAATTTTATATATCAAATTATTGATTAATTAAATAATTACTTTCCGTGTATGTAGATATTGAGTCTCAGTTTCCTTATTCCTGGAACGAGGATGATACTGTACTCCAAAAGCACATAGAACCATGTTAGCCCATAGCTGAACGACCTGTTCTAACACGGCTTCACCCACGCACCAAACCGTTTCTCCTTCATGCTCACAGTGGTAATTCTTCCTTGCTTTTCAGTCTTCACTTACAGCTTTTATTAGCCTTCTTACACCAATCCAGACCTAACCCCTCTCATTCTTTAAGGCTCATCTCAAGTCCCAACTTCTCTATGAAACCTTCCCTGATAAATCTAACCTCACGAGGTTATTTCTCATTTGACCCAGTTCCAAAATGACAAAGACCATTGAAACCCATAGCTACCGACTTCAAAGCTTGCTTAACTTTGAAATTATTCCAGGCTGGAGAGGTTTTTAGGTTTCAATCCATTTCAGATTTTCAGGTTTCTTAATTTTTTCAAAGAATTAAGTACTGCATAATCAATCTCTCTCTCATTTTAAACACTGAAAGCATTTAGGTGCCATATATGTAATAATGTGCTGGAGATTTTATAGTTATATATCAGCTAACCATCTCTTTTATTTTAGAAGCCTGTTGTCTCAACCAAGTCAGAAATTAGTTGTAAAGACAGAATTGCATGTGGCTACATTTTGTATATGTAACAGGAAGAACAAAAAAATTATTTTATCTAAGGATGTTACATTTTGCTACAAAATAATTGGTAAAGGGTTAAACCAAATACCGATTCATTTTGCTACCTCTGGGACTCTTATAGAATGATAAGAACTATTGGGATTGTCTGGAAAATCAAGAAACAGTTTATAATGTCGTATTTCACAAGCACTCATTATGATGATTGTGTTAGATCTCTGTTCACATACTGCAATCTTCATGCCAGGCATAGTAGAGAATCTCTAGACAGTCTGTGGACTAATTATGAATCATTTTCTTAAATCTAGTCTTTAACTATGGGTATCCATCACTCTAGATTTTAAACCTCTCAGTTTATGTCTGCTATAATAATATCTATGGTGATAGAGTTGGGACCCTTAGGGGTGCAATCCTTAGGATTTTGCCTTTGAGAAATTTTTAAAGAAAGTTGAATTTTATGAACTGTCTCTTGAAAGAGCATTGGCTCTGGTCTTTTTAGATTTCAGCCACTTGCTGAGATAATTTTTTTTTTTTTTAAGATTTTATTTATCTTTAGAGAGAGGGGAAGGGAGGGAGAGAAACATTGATATGTGAGAGATACATTGATTGGTTGCCTCTCGCACACCCCCGACTAGGGACCTGGCCCGCAACCTGCCTGGGAATTGAACCAGCGACCTTTTGGTTCACAGGCCGGCACTCAATCCACTGAGCCACATTAGCCAGGGCTGAGGTAACTCATTTTAATTAGCAGTAGAGTACAAGCAGAAATAGAATTGTTTCCCTCTTCTTTGTGGGAAAATTACTACTGCTATGTAATATTAAGATAGAATTAAATGTACCCAGTTTATTGTCTTTGAGGCAATGAATTATTCATTACAGTGTTTCTTTACTCACTTTTAAGAAATAAGTAAATAATGATTTTTAAAAATATTTTATTTATTTTTTATTTTTAGACAGAGGGGAAGGGAGGGAGAAAGAGAGGGAGAGAAACATCAATGTGTGGTTACCTCTTGTGCACCCCCTACCGACAATCTGGCCCACAACCCAGGCATGTGCCCTGACTAAGGAATCGAGCTACACTAGCCAGGGCTAAATAATGATTTTGATTTCCTGGCCACTGTGGCTCTGTTAGAGCATCTGCTATAGACCGAAGAGTCACAGGTTTGTAAACCAGGTTTGATTCCTGGTTAGGGCACATACCCAGATTGCGGGTTCAATCCCTAGTCAGAGCACATATAAGAAGGCAACCATTCAATATTTCTCTCTAACATTGATGTTTCTTTCTCTGTCTCTTCCCCTTCCTCTCTAAAAGCAATGAAAAAGAAAAAAAGGACCTTGGGTGAGGACTAAAAAAAAGTGATGATTTTTTTTTAACATTTTATTTATTTTATTTTTAGACACAGGGGAAGGAAGGGAGAAAGGAGGAGAGAAACATCAATGTGTGGTTGCCTCTTGCACGGCTCCCCCACTGGGGACCTGGCCTGCAACCCAGGCATGTGCCCTGACTGGGGGATCAAACTGGCAACCCTTTGGTTCGCAGGCCGACACAATCCACTGAGCGACATCAGCCGGGGCTAAAAAAAAAATGATTTTGATAAAAACATATTAGCCTAGTCTAAACAAGAAAAGGTTTCTTTTTTGAGGATTTGGAGAGGAGCTCTTATAAACATTTTAAAAGTAATCACTCAGACCAAGGAATGCAGTATCTATTTTATTTTCTTTTTAGACTGACTTGTCTGAACCCTCTTCCAGCTCTGTTAGTTAAATGATATCTTCTTTATAGGGTTCTTTTTTTTTTTCTTTTTAGCAAACTAGTTAATGAAGTATTTTTCTTGGTTGGTTTGTTTTATGTGTTTTTTTAAAAATGTATTTTATTGATTATGCTATTACAGTTGTCCCAGTTTTTCCCACTTCCCCCCGACCTGGTACACCCCCTTACCTCCAGCAGTCCCCATCTTAATTCATGTCCGTGGGTCATGCATATAAGTTCTTAGTCTACTCCATTTCCCGTACTGCTCTTAACATCCTTTTGTCTATTTTGTACCTACCAATTTATACTTCTTAATCCCTGCACCTTTCCCCTCCCAGCTGATAACTCTCCAAATGATCTCCATATCTGTGATTCTATTTCTGTTCTGCTTGTTTGCTTAGTTTGTTTTTTTAGATTCAGTTGGTGATAGTTGTGAATTTATTGCCATTTTAATGTTCATAGTTTTGATCTTAATAGTTCCCTTTAACGTTTCATATAATAACGGCTTGGTGCTGATGAACTCCTTTAGTTTTATCTTATCTGGGAAGCACTTTATCTGCCCTTCCATTCTAAATGATAGCTTTGCTGGATAGAGTAATCTAGGTTATATATCCTTGCATTTCATCACTTTGAATACTTCTTGGCAGTCCCTTCTAGCCTGTAAAGTTTCCTTTGAGAAATCAGCTGACAGTCTTATGGGAACTCCTTTGTAGTGAACTCTCTGCTTTTCTCTTGCTTTTAAGGTTCTTTCTTTACTTTAATCTTTGGCATTTTAATTTTGATGTATCTCGGTGTGGTCCTCTTTGGGTTCAACTTGTTTGGGACTGTGTGCTTCCTGGACTTGTATGTCTGTTTCCTTCACCAAATTAGGGAAGTTTTCCTTCATTATTTTTTCAAATAAGCTTTTGTCTTCTTGCTCTTCCTCTTCTTCTGGCATCCCTATGGATCAGATGTTGGTATGTTTGGAGATGTTCCAGTCTTCTTATTTTATCCTCATTTTTTTTAATTCTTTTTTTTTTCTTGTTCTTATTGAATGCTTTTTTCTTCCCTGTTGGTTCTCTGTAGATTTTTCTTTATTTCACTTAATGCAACCTTGATTTCTGCCTGGGTTTTCTTATGCTGTTGCAGTACCCATTGACTTTCTTTGAGCATCCTAATCACCAGTGTTTCGAGCTCTGCATGTGATAGGTTGCTTATCTCCATTTCATTTAGTTCTTTTTCTGGAATTTTGTTCTCTTCTTTCATTTGGGCCTTATTTCTTTGTCTCCACAATTTGGTAGCCTCCTTGTGTTTGTTTCTGTGTATTAGGTAGAGGGGCTTTGACTCCCTGTCTTAGTAGGCCTCTTGTAGAAAAGGCACCCATCTGAATGAATGTGGCTTCTTTATCCTTGGTTATCAGACTTCCATACAGCTTGATTTTCTGACATATCTGGGCAATATTTGTTTTGAAGTCTGTAATTTTTGCTGAAGTTGTGTATGGAGACAAAGCATGTTTACCTACACCTTCATCTTGACCAGAAGTCTGTATAGGGTTCTTACAGGAATTTTTTGCAGATCAATGATGGGTCCATATTTTGGGGGAGGTGGGGAAGGAGGAGGTGGGAAGGTGACTGCACATAACCAGGACTTTTTGCATTACAATTTTGCTCTAAAGACCTGTTCTAATTTCAGTTGAGCAGTTTCAGTTCCTTGTTTTTGGATCTGATCTTTCTGTGTAGCTGAAATAGTAGATACAAAGCAATGAGATTGATAAGAAAAATGGTAAAATATTTTTCTGAATTATTTTTACTTTTTAATTTTTAAGATTTCTGGCATTAGTGATAGTGTTCAAATTTGAGCCGTTACAACTACTTGCTAATGGTGGACTTGTCTAAGTTTTATTAATTGATAGTGATTTTACAGATTTACTTGTAATTCTCTCTCTCTTCCTTTGACAGGATATCTACAGAGAAATGGGGTTTGGTCACTATGAAGAAGAACAAAGCTGCTGGGAAAAACAAAAGAGTGAAAAGAAGGACCGACCTCAAAACCGAAGTCGCAGCCGATCTCGAGAAAGAGATGGCCACTATAGTAATAGTCACAAATCCAAATACCAAACAGATCCCTATGAAAGAGAAAGGAGTAAAAAGAGAGATCGAAGCAGGAGTCCTAAGAAATCCAAAGATAAAGAAAAATCTAAGTACAGATGAAAATGAAGAATCAGACAGGAGTGGCTAAAATATTTACTCATCTAACTTAGACTAATAGATATTCAGAGTTTGTGTCAAAGCAGTTAAAGACTCTGCTTATTTTTTCCCTCACATTCTAATTGTGTTTCTTTTATATTAATACAGATTGTATAGGGCACAGAAAAATAATAAAGAATTGAACATTTTCTTTGTATACTTTTTCACACCAATTTTATTGTTATACATAAACAGTAGTCTTCATTTTTCAAGTGTTTCACATTTTCCACCTTTTAAAATGAAGTATTTTATACCTACAAAAACAAACACCATTTATATAAAGTATAAAAATAATATCTGTGCCCATCAGTCAGCTTAGGAAATGAATATTACCTGCATTTTAGAAGTCCCTTATGTGCCCTCTCCTTCTCAATTAATAATTATCATGAATTTTGTGTTTATTCTCTTCTAGTTTTACAACATATGTATCCCTAAACAAAATGTTAAATTTTGTTTGTTTTTGAATTTATATAAATGGTATAATGTATGCTCACTTCTGTGACTTGCTTTATTCAACTTTTGTCCAGTACTTTTTGAGAGTCACTCACTTTGATTGCTATATAGTTTTACGAGGTCTATCTAGAAAAAGCCCAGCCTTTGTTAATATAACAAGAATGTTTTGTGCAACATTGATGTCGACGTAACCTGGCAACCAAGGAGAGTGGATTGAAATGCACATGTGCAAACAGTGATGACTTTCACTGCACTAGTCATTGGAGGTGGTAGACACCTTTGAGGAACACATGTACTGTGTGGCTGTTGCATTCAAAATGAGCGAGTAGAGCAACAAATCTGCGTCAGATTTTGCATTAAGCTTGAACATTCCTCTGCGGAAACTGTTTGGATGATCCAGCAGGCTGCAGCTATGGGCAACTGGTGATTGGTAGCTTCATCATGACAACACGCCCGCTCATACATCATGTCTCATGCAGAGTTTTTTGGCGAAACGTCAAATCACCCAGCTGACTCAGCCCTGCTGTAGCCCAGATTTGGCGCCCTGCAACTTCTGGCTTTTCCCCAAATTAAAATCATCTCTAAAAGGGAAGAGATTTCACACTGTCAGATTCAGGAAAATACAGTGGGGCAGCTGATGGCAATCAGAACTTTGTGAGGTCCCAAGGTGCCTACTTTGAAGGGGACTGAGGCGTCATTGTCCTGTGGACAATGTTTCTTCTGTCTTCTTCAGTAAATGTCTCTGTTTTTCATATTATGTAGCTGGATACCCTCTGGACAGACCTTGTATGAGTAGACCACAGTATCTGTTCTGTGGATGGGCATTTGGGGTTTATTTGTTTGTTTGTTTTGCTATTGCAAACAATGCTGCTATGAACAATTGTATATCTAGGAGTGATACTGCTTGGTCATGTGGTGTGGGTATCTTCATTTTATAAGATAATGCCAAATTATATTCTGCAGTGGCTGTGCCAGTTTATGTGCTACCAGCAGTATGTGCTACCTTTGTTTCACATTATCTCTAACACTTTTTAATTATAGACTTTTCAATCCTGCCATTCTAGTGGATATTAAGTGCTATATTACTGTGGTTTCCAGCAAGAAGACTGTTATCTTTGTTCTTCTATCTGTAATGTGTCCTTTTTCTCTGGCTGCTTTTAAGTTTTTGATTTTTAAGCAGTTTGATTATGGTATGCTTGGTGTGTTTTTCATGTTTCTTCTGCTGGGGCTATTTACCAGTGGTTTTATGGTTTTCATCAAATTTGGAAAATTTTTGGCTATTATTTCTTCAATTGTTATTTTTTGTCTCTTCTCTCCTTTCTCTCTGGGACTCCAGTTGTTTGTTAGACCACATTATATTATCTCACAGTCTGTTTTGTTTTGTTTTTTTCTTTTTTTCTCTCTGTATGTCCAATTGGACAGTTTCCATTGTCATGTCATCAAGTTCATTAATCTTCTCTCCTGAAGTATCTAACCTGTTAATCCCATTCAGTGTATTTTTGACCTCAAACATTTTATTTTTAATCTTCAGAAGTTTCATTTTGGTCTTTTATGTCTTCCATGTCTTTCCTTAACATGCTCATGCATTTTTCAGTTCTTTTTTTAACATCTGGAGTATATTTATAATAGCTGTTTTAATGTTCTTGAGTGACCATTCTGTCATCTGCATCATTTCTGGTCTCTGTTGGTTGATTTCCCCTCCCCCTACCAATTATTGGGTTGTAATTTCCTTTGCATGCCTGGTAATATTCTTTTTCTTTTTTCTTTAAAAGATTTTATTTATTTATTTTTAGAGAGAGGAAGGAAATGAGAAAGAGGGAGAAGAACTTCAATGTGTGGTTGCCTCTCGCACCCCGTACCAGGGACCTGGCCCGCAACCCAGGTATGTGCCCTGACTGGGAATGGAACCAGCAGCCCTTTGGTTCTCAGGCCGTCACTCAATCCACTGAGCCACACCAGCCAGGGCATAATTTTTGAATTTTACTTGTTGAGTGCTGGGTTTTTTAATATTACTTTAAGTTGAGAGCAGTTTGATTTTTTCATAGGTTTCTTTTAAGCTCAATGAGGTAGGACTAGAACAGTCTTTGGTTAGGGCTAATTTGGCCTACTGTTTGGGTAATACTCTTCTGAATAATATTTCCTATGCCAGGTCTCTTAGAAGATTTCTTCACTCTGGCTATTGGGAATGAAAACTGTTCTAAGCCCTGTATCAACTCCCAAACTGTACCACCTGATCTTACCTGGTGGTTCTTTCCCGCCCTCGGGCAGTGCCCTCACACGCCTACACCGACTGGTATGCAGCTGCAGACTTGGGAACCCTGTGTAGGTCTGGGACTCTTCCTCTGTAACGCCCTCTCTCCAATCTGTGCCCTACAAACCTGACCTTAGCTCTCCTAAATTCTCTCCCCAGGGAGATTCCCCTGCTCTTTGAATTCCCATTCCTATCCCAGGGCTACAGCCTGGAAACTCCATGCACTAAGCTTGGGCAATGGTAGCACTTGTTTTTTCCCTTCTCTTAAAGAGTCTTCTTTAACCTTCTCTTAAAGAGTCACTGTCTTGCACTAGCTATTGTCCAATGTTTGAAAAACTGCTGTCTATATTGTACAGGTTTTTCATTGGGGAAGGTAAATCCTGTCCCTGTTAATCCATTTTGCTGGAAATGTCATTGTTTGAACTTGCATTTCCTCAGTGCGAACTAGGTTAAGCATCTTTTCATATATGTTATATTCATTCCTAATTGCTCTCTGTGAAAAGCTTTTTTCATGACTTTTGCCCATTTTTATGTTAAGTTGTCTTACAGATTTCTTTAAGGACTTAGTTTTTTGTTTTTGTTTTTTTAAATATAGATTGTGGATATTTTTACTGTTAGGTGTTGCAAACATCTTTCAGCTTGTGGCTTATTTTTTCACCTTTCTATTGACACCCTTAGAAAAGCACAAGTTTTAATTTTTCTGCTCAACTTTTTAATATAAAAAATGTCATACATTTATGAAAATATGAAACACGAACATCCATATGCCTTCCATAGAGATTTGTCAGTTAATGACATTTTGTTGAACAATTTGAAAGTAAATTGAAAATATGACATTTCACCTTTCAGTATTTCACCATGCATTTCTTAAAAAACAAGTGCCCTGTAGAACCACAATACCATTATCAAACTTAAGTAAACAGTAATATATAGTCTATATTAAAATATCCCTGATTGTGTCAAGAATGTCACTTTTAGATGTTGGTTTGTTTTTAAATCCAAACTCAAAGTTTGTGCACTGTATGTTGTCAGTTTATTCTCTTAACCTAAGAGTTTCTTACGTGTCCATCTATCTCTACCTCC
Organism: Mormoops blainvillei; assembly: GCA_004026545.1. Classification (NCBI taxonomy): domain Eukaryota; kingdom Metazoa; phylum Chordata; class Mammalia; order Chiroptera; family Mormoopidae; genus Mormoops; species Mormoops blainvillei. The sequence goes on along the minus strand of PVJD01000539.1, from coordinate 180,725 downwards.
ATTTTTTTTTTTTTTATGACATTGACTTTTTGAAGAGTTCAGGCCAGTTGTTTTGTAAAACGTCCACACTCTGGAATTATTTGATGGTATCATGGTGTCCCGTAGCTCCTCTATTTCCTGTAAACTGGAAGTTATGACTAGGTGCTTGATTAGAATTAGGTTTTGTGTTTTAGGTAAAAACTTCTAAGTTTAATGTCAAATTATTAGCCTTTCACTGTGTGTTTTATGTCTTTTGTATTTTGCTTAAGAAATTGTTAATAAAGATATTCTATATTCTAAAAGTTATAAATAAAGCTTTGTTTTTTACATTTAAGTCTTTACTCCACATTGAATTGTATGTGTGTGTATGGTGTGATATTTGGTTCCAAATTCACTTTTTAACATGTGGATATATTTAGCTGTCCAAAACTAGTTAATGAATGGTTCATCTGTTCCTTCTTGACCTAGTTTCATTTCAGTCACGTAAGTGTCTATATACATGTGGGTTTTGTTTCACGGGCTCTCTAGTCCATTGGTTCATTGTTTATCCTACTGCCAATACCAAACATCTACATTTCTGTAGCTTTATGGAAAGTATTTAAACAACTTCCCCCTTGTCCCCGCCTCTTTCATTGGCGATGCTTTCACCCTTTGTTCTGTGCAGCTTGGGAACCAACTTGTCAGGTTTTCCAAGAATTCTGTTGGGACTTTAATTGCCTTTGCATTCAAATGGCAGATCATTTTGTGGGAAGAGAAAACCATAATACTGAATTTTCCCATTCATAAAGATAGCACAACACTCTAGGTTCTTAGAGTTTTCCTTATAAAGCTTTTGAACTTTTGTTATATTTACTCCTGGTTTCCTTATCCTAATGTTCTATTATAACTTGTATTTTTTACAAATATGATTTTCTGTTTCCTGACCTAAAAAATTACATATGTGTTTTCAACTTTGAGGTAATTTTAGATCTACAGAAGGGTTGCAAAAATAAAAATTTGCATAATACTCTGTGCAGGGGTCATGCTAATCATCTTTGTATCATTCCATTTTTAGTATTTGTGCTGCTAAAGTGAACACAAGTTATATTTTTGATTACTGCTGTTATATCCAGCCATTCTACTAAAGGCTTATATTTAAAATCTGTAAGGTTTTGGGAGTCTTTTATTTGTACAATATCTGAAATAATAATTGTTTTTCTTCATTCTTTAAAATTTATTTTTTAAAACATATACACTTATTTGGAGTGGTTGTGATTTTTCAGTGCAGGCAGACTAAAATTTCTAGTACAGTGATGAATTGGTCTGTTCTTTTTGTGTGTGTTGCTCTTGTCTAGTTTTAATGTCCAAGTTATGGAGTAAGTGAGTGTTCTATCTCTCTCTCTTTTCCCCTAGTCCCTTGAAAGAGGAGAAAAAGATTTAAATTATTTTTTCCTTAAAAATTGGGTAGAGCTCACCTATAAAATTGTCTGAACTTGGCCTTTCCTTTGTAAGAAAATGTAACTATTGATTAGATTTCAATGATTATAGAAATACTAGCCTTTCCATTTCTTTCAAGTGTTCAGTCATTTTTGTTGCTGCTTTTCTTTGGGGTTTTGTAATTTTCATTGAAGTTTTTTATTTAGTGACATGAAGTTGCTCATAGTGTACCTGGCAGGCTTTTTACTATCTTTTTAATTTTATCTTGGTCCATAGGTTTTAGTGTGTCTCAGAAGCAATATATAGCTGGATTATTTTTTAACCTAATCTTAAGTTTAATTGAGGAGTTTGTCCTCATCTTTTTTTGTTTTGGGGGAATTGCCTTTGAATTTTAGCATTTATACTTAAAGTATAATTTTCACCTCCCTCTCTGATTGAAGATCTTGGAGATCTTTAAGTTTAAACCGTCCCTCTTCCAACGCTTTGTGCTATTATCTTCCAGTATCTTCGTCTTAGCTTTAATTTTTAACCTTACAAGTTAGACCTTATTGTTGTTATTGTTGTAATACAGGTAATTGTTTAGATTTACCCATATGTTCACTAGTTTCATTACTCACCATTCTTGCATCTCGGACCTTCTACCTACCATGACCTTCCTTCCTTCTGAAGCATGTCCTTTGACAGCCCTCTAATGACATGATGGACCATTGATGGAAATCTTTAGTTTTTGTTTATTAAAAATATCTTTAGCCCTGGCCAGATGGTTCAGTTGGAACGTTGTATCGTGCACCAAAAGGTTGCAGGTTTAATTCTCAGCCAGGGTACATTCCTAGACTGTGGGTTTGGTGTCCCGTAGGACACGTATGTGAGGCAGCCAACCGATGTCTCTCACTCTCTCTTTCTCTAAAACCAATAAACATCCTCAGATTAAGATTTTTTAAAAAATGCCTTTAATCGACCTATGTTCATCAAATTAAAGTTCATCATCTGTGTACACAGCCTAAGTTGGCAGTTAATTTTTCTTAGCACTTGAAGGTATTATTTTACTACTTTGATGTCTTGTTGCCATGGAGAAGTCTTGTCATTCCAAATGTCATTCCTTTGGAGGTAATGTGCCTTTTCTTTATGGATGCTTTGTTGTTGTTGTTAATTAAACTTTTAATTTTGAAGGTAATTGTAGAGCCACATGCAATCGTAAGAAACAAACAGATCTGTTTCTATCAGTGGTAACACCTTGTAAAGTAAGTGCACTGTCATAACTGGGGGTTTGGACATTGACACAGGGAAGAGGCAGAACATTCCCATCACCACAAGGGTCCTTTATGTTGCTCTTTTATAGCCACACACACTTCCCTGCCTCCTATCCCCCCCTTAACCCTTGGCAGCCACTAATCTTTTCTCCATTTCCATGATTTTGTTGTTTCAAGCATTTTATATAAATGAAATTACATAGTGTATATCCTTTTGTGATTGGCTCTTTTTTCCACTCAGCCTAATTCTCTGGAGATTTCTCCCATGTTGTTTGTTGAAAGTATCAATTATTCATTAGCTTTTATGGCTGAGCAGGATTCTGTGGGATAGATGTACCACAGTTTAACCATTCGCCCATTCAAGGACATCTGGGTTGTTCACAGTGTTGACTACAATGACTGAAGCTGCTGTTGAGTTTTGTGTGAATGTGTCTTCGTTCCTCTTCGATAACATACCTGGGAATGCAGTTGCTGGGTCTAATGGTAACTGCATGTTTAGATTTTTTTTTAAAAACTGCTGAACTGTTTTTCAGCATGGTCATACCATTTTGCATTCCCGCCAGCAATGTATGAGGAATCCAGGTTCTCCACATCCCTGCGAGCATTCACTGTTTTTGCTGTGTTTTATTTTAGCCATTCTCATCGATCTAGAGTGGTATCTCAGTGTGGTTTTAATTTCCATTCCCCCAATTGCTGATGATGTTGAACATGTTGTCATGTGCTCACTTTGCCATCTTCATATCCTGTTTGGTTGAAATGTCTCTTCATGTTTTTTGCCTGTTTGTCATTGGATTTTTTTTTTTTAACTTACAAGTTTTGAGAGTTCTTTATCCATTTTAGATCCTAGTTCTTTGTTGGATATGTTGTTTGCAGATATTTTCTCACAGTGTGTAGCTGGTCTTTTATCCTCTTAACAGGGCCTTTGCAGGGCAAAGATTATAATTTTATGAAAGTTTATTGTATCAGTTTCCCGTTTTATGGACTGTGCAATTGGTGTTAAGAGTGAGAACTCTTTTTCTAGCTCTGGATCCTGAGGTTTTTCTTCAGATTTTTTCCTAAAAACTTTATAGTTTTGCATTTAAGTCTGCGATCTGTGTTGAGTTAATTTTTGAGTAAGAGGTGATACTTGTCCTAGAAGCTTATCTGCCATTTTGTCTTCCAGTATTGCCTCTTCCTTATTCATGCTATTATTCTTCCTTTGCACCCCCAATCAGTTATATGCTAGGCTTCCTCATTCTGTTCTTTGTATCTTAATTCCTATTTCTTATATCGTACACTCTGAATAATTTCTTCAGTTCAGTATTCCAGGCCATCAGGACTTCTCTTCTTCATCCAAGTCCAATCTGCCACTTAACCCATCTGCGGAATCTTTAATTTCAGTGATTCATCTTTAGAAAAATCTGTTTAATTGTTTTTCAAATTTGTGTGGTTATTTAAAAAAATCTGTTATTCCTTGCTCATTTATTTCTACACTGTTTTATTTATTTACATGGTTACTTCATATTGTGTTTTTGACAATTTTAACATCTTAATTTCTTGAGAATTTAAATCTTTAGTTTTTCTGCTAACTTGTGCATAGAGGGTTCTTGTATGTTTTCAATTTTTTTAAATTGGAAATACATAGTTTGAGACACCTAAGATACCTAAATTGAGGATAATTTTCTCCCAAGAGGGTTTATTTTTGCCTTTCAGGCTCCAGGTAATGGCCGCTTTGATTGCTCGGCTTGTGGTTCCCACTTGCATGCCTAGAGGAAAACTATCAGGGAGAACAAGTCTAATCTTACCAAGCCTACCCCGACCTCCATCATGGCAGAGCTGGGAAGATGCCTGCAGATGTTTTATCTAGCCTGGCCTTTCTCTGGGGCTGAGCCCCTCTAGTCTCCTGGCTTCCTGCAAAGACTTGAGATTCAGCTTCCCAACTCTCCTTCGGGCCCAAAGCGTGGTCCTCATCTGCATTCGTCCTCTCTGTTGGCCTGAGGCCGCTGGTCCCTGCCCTCTGCTTTGTACATAATTCTTAGACATCTAACAGAAAAAATTGTAATGGTATTACATAGAATATAGAAAGATAAACATTGCCGGTAGAGAAGGTTCTAAAGTGTGGCCTGAGAGAATAAGCAAGAGAGAAGTAATGGTTGGATGTGATAGGAGCAGTGAGAAGAAACAACTTCTGACTTCCAAAACTTGCAGCCATTAGGTTCAGTGGGAAAATAAAAGTAGTAAAAACGTCTGAACCTAGCATTTCAAGGAAAAATTGTTCTTAATTGCAAAAGCCGATATTTTAGGTATGAAGATCTGTAGTTTTAACAAGAGATGCGTGGATGGAAACAAAGTTCTAATAATCAGGAAGTGGTTCTAATGGCGATGACCTCTGAGCACAGTGTCCATTGGGTGCCCTTGACCGGATACAGAGCAGTCCGGGGGCTGTGTTGCTACTGTTAACACCTAGGTAAAGCAACCATATTATTTTGAAATTGAAATTGCGCACTCATTATAACTTTGCTGCAAGTTTTGGGTTGATTTCTTTTACCAGTTGAATTTGGAAGATTTTGATCAGAATATAAAGGCCCAAAGTAAAGAAACTTAAAATAGGTTTATACTTACACAAATGTCTTTTAATAAATTGGTTGCTTTTTAGTTACTGAAAGATATATTTCATATCTGTTTTCTGCACATCATAAAAACTTTTAATCTTGAGTTTGACATTTCTTACTCACCTAGACTGAGTCACAAAGAATGCATAATGGAGAGTAAAATCGAAATCACGAGGCCTTACCTTTCAGTGGCTGTTGCTATGAAACTCTGTTTTGATGGGAAATTTTAGAGAAGCGTGTACTTCCTGTTATTAAATGATAGAATATGGAGATCCCCTTCATTTTCAAAAAAATCCTCTTAAACAAATAATCTCAATTCTTGCTACTGGGACCATCTCTATTCTTAAAATACCTTACCCACATAGGACTGCTAATTAGGATTCACTTTTTGTTTGCCTCCTCTCATATTCCTTGTGCATTGAATGGGCAGGGTTTTCGAGAGGTGTTCCATGTGCAATTAAAAAGTTGTATTGCTCTTATTTATGCTGCCTAGGACACTACGAAGCTTGAGACCCCTAAAGGGTTGCAAACATGATAACACGCTAGCCAGAGAGCGTGTACGAAATGAGAACTTAGCAAAGTGTGGCTTTGTTGTCATGAATCAAGAGTAAGACCACACTCACCTCTGGTTCCTGAAAAAGAGAAAAGTTCTGTTTTGTTTCCTCCAAGGACAGCTTTGTCTGGTGGAGAGAGCTTGGAATTCTGAGTCAGAAAACTTGAGTTAAGAGCAAAGCAAGGTGTAGAGGGAAGAACCATGTGGCAAAGGGAGCGCATGGAATGCACGCAGTACGGAAGCGTGGGTTTGATTGGGCGGGCAGCCAAAGAGTGGAACACATTCCTAATGAAAGATGTGGCTCCAGGGTTGCTGAGAGGGGTAACTCTGGGAGTTGCGTGCAGGATCTTTACCAAGGGTCGGCCCCCAATTCCTCAGATGGCATTGTCTACGATTCATTCAATATCTATTGCACACACAGCTCCCAGCCCAGGTTGAATTCAAAGTGGGCTTCTTGGAGGAGGCAATGTAGAAGCTGAAACCTTGTGCATTTGTAGCCAGGTTGCTGCAGAGCTAGGATGTGGAATGGGCACCACAACAATAAAAAAAAAACCAACCACGTTTGAAGTCAGACCATCTTTGCTGCATAATCACTCAGTTGGCATTATAGAAAATAATGCAAGTGTCTTTGGAATGGTCATGGATGGACATGCTTTTCGTAAAACTCTGACATGGTGTAGGGTCAGGATGGAGACCAGCTCTTGGACGCTAGCCCTGCCTTGGTGGGGTGGTGGCAGAGGGCCAGCCTGGAACTGTCCTGAGAACAGGCCCCTCCTCTGATGCTCCTTTGCACTCGTGGTGTGTGGGGAGTGCCTTGCCAGCCAGCGGGAAACTGGTCTCACAAATCCTGCTGTCTCAGCAGATGGCAGTAATGCATTTTAAACATTTTAGGTTGTGTTTCATTATTACATTGATAATTATCGGCTTACTCGTTCTCTGAAAACAAACCAAAGATACACACTTGTAGCATTTTCCGCTAGCATATGCTTATGGGAAACAGTGTGACGAGCCTCACCGTCCAATCTGCTCTGTCTTCAGGTCTCCCATAAATGCCCCTCCTGTGCACCCCCAGCTCGTGGGGGCACGGGCTCCTAGGCCTGCCAGCCAGCCCTCTCGAACTCACTAGAGAGCTTCTCTTCCTGCCTTCCCATTACACAGTAGCAGTGTGCTCAGCTGAGGAAGTGGTTACCACATCTAAGAGCTCTGAGGAAAGGTGTTTTGGGAGTTGAGGAGTATATTAGTTTCCTTTGGCTGCCATTACAAATCACCACAAACTGGGTGGGTTAAAACAACGGAAATTTATTCTCACCGTTCTGGAGGCCGGAAGTCCAAAATCAATGTGTGGGCTGGGTCCTGCTCCCCCTGGGGCTCCAGGGAAGACTCCTGCCCCTTCCCAGCTCCTGGGGATGTTCCCTGGCTCACTGCTGCATCCCTCCAATTTCTGCCTCCCTTTACCTGGCCTTCTTCCCGGTGGCCCTCCTGCGTCTCTGTATCCAAATCCCCTTCTCCTTTCTCTTACAAAGACCCCAGTCACTGGACCGAGGGCCTACCCTAATCCAGTGTGGTAGCATTTAACTTGATTACATCTGCGATGACCCTATTCCCAAATAAGGTTATCTTCCCAGATATTGGACGTTAGGACTTGAACATATCTTTTGGGGGTGCAGGGGCACAATTCAACCCACTTCAAGGGGTGAAGGGTCTGTCAAGTTCAAGAAAAACCTCCACGGCGCTTTGGCCAGAGGCCAGCAAAGGATACTGAGCAGAACCTCGGTGCACACGTTTCCAGACACGGAATGTTGCAAGTGTTCAAATGTGACTGCTCACAACCCACTGCTGTTGGCGCAGGAGGTGGCGCTTTATCTTAACTCCTGTACCGTGGCTCACTCTGTGCCCTCGGCTGAGGTGCCTCTCCCTGCCGCCCCCAGACCTCATGCCTGTGATTCATCATCTGTCTTCCTAGCAGTGGGCAGAGCAATAGACCATCTCATCCCTCTCTTGGGGCTTTTTGTGAGAAAACCAGACTCCAGAACATACCAGTTCCCCAGAGTTGACTTGTACCCCTAGGAGCTGTGCACTGCCACGATTTTGGGGAGATTTTCCAAAATGCCAACTTATTCAGGTTATATAGACACGACCTCACCATCTCAGTAGCTGTGTCTCCAGGGCCAAACATGATGGTATTTGGGCCCCGGGTTAGCAAGTCAGATACTAACAAGAGGACGAAGAATTCAGTAGCCAGGGTTGAGAAAGAAAAGAATAAGCCTGAGAGTGCCCTGAAAAATCATCACTTGTCTTACTATTGGTTGATAAAAGGCCTGAGATCCTTTAAAGGTCGGACAGGCTTTGGGGGGCCAGGGCCTTCCCCTGAGTACGGCCCGTTTATCCGCTTCGAGGACTCTGGGACAGTCCTTGCCCCCAACTAGGAAGTGCATGATGGCCCAGAAGCTGAAATAATTTTGTCTAAAAAACTTCACAGCCTGTGTGTGAAAGAACATATTAATGAATGATCAATTAATCACAGTTTTTTTAAGGAAAAAGGCTTTTTTAAAAAGCTTTTTAAGTTTTTCCTAGGCCGAGAAATTTCCCCTTGAGCTTTGCCGAGTCCCATCATACGGATTATGTCATGCCGCCTTGTCCCTCTGAGCCTGTGCCCCTATGGTTCCTTCACCTGGAACGTCCCGGAGCCCCAGGCGTCTCCTGGAACCTCTCCTTGAAAGCCAACCAAGCCATTACATCCTCCCCAAGGCCTCCTCTGCTTCTGTACACAGATTGGCACTTCCTGTCTGATGGAACTTATAGTGCAGCCGTTCGCAGTCAGGGGCGATTCTGCTCCCAGACTCGACAATGTCTGGGAACATTTTTAGTTGCCACCATGACAAGGGGTTGTGCTGCTGGTAGTTGATGGAGGCCAGTGATGCTGCTGAACATCCTACAGTGCCCAGGACAGTCCCCACAGCAAAGTGTTATCCAGCTCAGGTGTCACTAGCACTAAGGGTGAGAAAGCCTGCTTTACTCTCACAGGTACCTCGTGACCGTAGCTCTTGGTTTATGATCACCTCCACTAGCTCGGGGCGGCAGCTTCTTCAGCTGGTGCTATGTTCTCAGCCTGGTGCAGGGTGTGACATGAAATTGAAATGTACTCCACGGAGTTTTCATTCCTGGAGCCCCCGCGGTTGTTTAAGATAGCATCTCAGGTGGAACTCAGAGGAAATGACACATAGATTTTATTTAATAAGCGAAAAGCGTTTTAAATTAGATTATTGGGCTAAGCCAGTGACAGTCGCAATTGGACTATCGGCTGAACCACTGTAGCAATGACAGCTGCCTCTCTGCTTGTTTTTCTCTGCGTGTTGTGGGTGCACACATGCCTGTTGATGACTGAGAGTGTTGTTTTACTTGTCACTGTAGCCCTGTGATGCTTTTTTCAGGGGTCAAACATTGCCGCCACAAGTTCTAAGAATCCTGTCTTCATAAAAGTGCATGCTTATAATAATAATAGCTGTCTGTTGAGCACTTCATATATGCCAGGTACTAAGCACTTTATATGCATTAATTAATTTAATTCTCATAATACCCTTGTGAGATAGATATGATTATTATTCCTATTTCACAGTTGAGGAAACTGAAGCACAGAGAGGTTAAATAATTTGCTCAAGGTTACACAGCCAGTAAGTCACAGGGCAGGTGACTTTGGGTTTATCACACCAAACTATCATAAGCTTAGAGCCTCTTGGGGCTCTAGTCAGGCCGCCCAAAAATATGCCACTGTGGCATAGACACACTGACCATCCCTCTCCCCCACACGTCCCCCTGAAAGCAGGAAATAAACCTTCCACGTGAAAGTATCCTCCCTGTACCAGGGGGAGAGAAGGCATTCTTGTCATGGAAGTTAGGGAACTCAAGACTGAGAAAGCTGTGTGAACAAACTTTGCTACCCCCAAATAAACCCATTTGTTTTGTCCCATCTTCACAAATAATGGTTTCTTTGTCTAAAAATGGTGTATAAATAGCCTCCTTTAGTCACTTTCGGGGTCCCTTTTTCATGAGACCTCCGTCTGCATGAATTAAATTTGTTTTTTCCCCCTCTGATTACTGTCTTATGCTAATTTAATTGTTACGCCAGCCAACAAGAACTAAGAACTAAGAATTTTCCCCCTCGCCTGACAATCCTTTCTCATATGATTCACCAAAATAAATTTCAGATCATGATTAAAAACCTAGTTATAAAAAATAAAAACTTACAACTTTATAGAAAATACAGGAAACCACCTTTACAATCTCAGGATAGGGAAGAATTTCTTAAGATTCAAACAGCATCAAGTGATGAAGGAAAATACAATAGGTTTGTTTTTTCTATTTTGTTTTTTTGCTTATTTTGCTCTTTAGATTCCACATATATGTGAAGTCATGTTTTTCTGTCTCTAATTTCACTTAGCATGATACCCTCTGGGTCCCTCCATGTGGTCATAAATGGTAAGATTAGATTTCATTCTTTTGATGGCCAAGTAGGATTCTGTTAGATATATGTACCACAACTCTCTTATCCACCTGTCTATCAATGGGGAAAATCCAACAGTTTTGACTATGCAAAAGTAAAAACACCTGCAGGCTCAGACCATCACAAATGAGCTAGGAGATAAGTATTCGACTTATTCTTAATATTCTTAAGTATTCTGTCATGCACAAAAGGTAAAGGAGTAGTGTGAAAGAGGTATAAAGATTAACCTGAATCAATAAGAAAAAGACCATACAATAGGAAAATATTAGAGGACCAAAAAAAAAAAAAAAAAAAAAAGGAAAAATTGCATGGCCAGTCAACATATGAAAGAACCCTCAAGTTCTCTAGTAATCCGGGAAATGAAAGTTAAAATAATCATGAGAAACGATGCACTGTTTCATACATATCAGATTGGCAAAAAGCAGAGTGTCTCCCACTCCCAAATGTTAGCGAGGGGACAGAGAAACAAGAAGCCCCCCGCGCTGCTGGTGGAAGACTCTCTGGGGAGCAGCCGGGTGGTACCTAGGAGGGCTGAGCCTTTGCCAGTGCATGCCACTCCTGCAAACGCCTTCATTCTCTTCAGCGCGCCGAGAAAAGGAACTGCGCAAGAAGAGGCTGTTCCTGCTGCTCACTGATGCTTTAGACGGAGGAGAGGCGGGCGGATTAAGGTCGGTTGAGACCCGGGGCGCAGAAGAAAATATTGGGCCCCTTCAAAAAAAGAGAGAAACAGGGAAAATAAAAATACATGCCTTCAGAAGTCGGGGCCCAGGGCGCATGCCCGGTGTGCCCGCCGTTAAATCCGCCTCTGAGGAGAGGCAGCCAAGCCAGGGGGCCTGACCTGGGACCATCCAGGAACCACTGAAAAGGTGTCACATGTCACCTGCTTCTGCGAGTCTGTGTGTTCCTCCCTGGGGAGAGGGTCTGAACACTCGCATTTAGGATTCACTGCCTCCACACCTCCCGGCCGCTGTCCGAGAGCACAGACCTCTGCCTCACCCCCAAAGGCCTGAGAGGGCAGAAACAGCCCCAGGGCATACTCAAGGCCACTTCTTAAACCAAGTAGAAGAGAGTTGTCCCACTCTCCTCGCCACGCCCTAACCGCTTCTACAGCTGTGTGGACGGACCCTTCCCCTGCAAGTGGGAAGCTGCTGCTGTCTCTTGAGACTCTCTCAGTGGCAGACTCCAGTTTGGGGTCAGCGATAGCGTAAGTAAAACGGTTACTTCTGGCCGACCTTATAGCTTGTTCCGTTGGAAATAAATACCCTAAAATGTTGTTTATCGTGTTCGGCTTCCCAGAGTCATGGCAGCTAAATCATTTTGGCTGTAGTGGAATCAAGATGGGGTTTCTCTAAATCCCATACTGTAAAGGCGCCATATGTGGACTCTTATGCAGACAGTTGAGTAACAACTTTTTCTGGTCTGTTAAGTGTCTCCAAGATTTCAGACACAGAATTCCAGGGCCTCTGCCAAATACTTACTTGTCTGATAGTTGAGTGGGTTCAAATGTGTCTTTTGCGAAGCAGTTTGGTGCTGGCCACTATGGCGTCTGTCCTGTACATGGTGTCTGCACAGAGGTGCTAGTCACTTGGGGTTGAATATAAATTGGGATTCTTAAGTTTCATTGCCCAGGTCCATCTTTTATTGAGGGTACAGCATGGTGGCCCTTGGCACTCTCCTCAGAATTCCTCCCTTGCTAGCCTAGGATGAAACAATATGCGACTCAGTCATGTAGCATTTGAAAGAGGCCACCCAAGGTACTGACTGGCAATCCGTGTCTCTATGTTCTGCTGTTTTATCGGCTAGGTGATCAGAGAACAAGGATCTTGGGCTACGTTACAGTGCATTTCCCCACAGAAACACCTTCCCCGGGTTGAGGTGTAACAACTTGGTTTTTCCTGAGGCTTCTGGTAGAGAATGGGCATTTAAGACCAACCCCCACCCCCAACCGTCATCGGTAGGGTTGGAGCTGAAGATACCGTGTGATATGTTACTCAATTGTAGATTTCTACTAAAATTTAATACCAGGATTTCTCTTAAAAGCCCCGCATGCTGTATTCGGGGTTTCATAAACTGAGAGGCCCTGCGCTAGCATAACGAGTATGTTTTGGAGCCCACTGGGTGAGCCTGGGTTTCTATCCTGACTCAAGTGAACTTGAGCAGTTCAGTTTCCCTTTTTCTACCCTGGTGACCTCATCGCAAAAATGGAAATCATAACTCCTGTGCCGTCCTGGGGATGAGGACACCTTCATGGAAAGTACTGAATATACTGGAGGTGCTGACTGTTATAAGAAAATCCATTGAAGTTCAAATTAGTGCGCAAAGTGACTATTTTAATCTAAGTTTCTAGTAAAATAGTCTTCTTTTTTCTTTCTTTTTTTTTCTATTCTTTCTTTTTATTTATTCATTTAACAGATCCTGCCTCAGGTTTATTTGCACAAAAAGCACAGAGGTTCACCAGCTCCATTCAGACAGCAGCCGAGGTGTCGGCCGGTCCTTCCGTCCTCGTCAGCAGACAGAGACCTCTAATGTGGAGCCTTCGTGGGGGCCTGGGCACCTTTGGGAGCCTGAGCCTGACCTGGAGCCTGAGCCGCAGCTGCATCTGCAGCCTGGGCCTTGGTTTGAGCTTTGGCCTTGGCCTTGGCCTTTGGCCGGCAGAGCGGGAGACCCGTGGCGGTGCGGCACGAGCCTGTCTCCCAAGCTTGGGGCGAGCCCTGGAGGCCAGCCGGCTGAGCTTGCGGCCGCCGCCCTTTGGGACCTCGGGCCCGAGCTCCTTGGGCTTGGCCAGGGCCTTGAGAGCCTCGGCACGTGCCCTCACCGCCTCGGCGTTGTTGGCCTGCATCTTCCTCAGGCCCTTCCGCTGCTTCCTGGCAAAGCGCATGCTCCTCGGGAACTTGGGGTCTACCCCTTTAAGAGATTCAAATCTTTGTGATCAGGGTTTCTTGACGCCATTTCTGAGCCATTTTCAGGACTGGGTTGTGTGTGGTGTGGCTCTCAGACTTGGCCTTGTCTGCACCGAAGCCCGCGGCTCCTGAAGCGCCTGGGACTGGACACCCTCCTTTTTTCTAATGATTTCAGATCGTACTTTTAATTTTTATGTCAACAATCCCATTCTACATTCCAGGTGGCCTCAACTCTTCTGTGGGAAAGAAACGGGGCATAAATAAAGAAGAGGGGCGCATTCCTGTTCACGTGTACCCTTCCTATTTCCTCGGCACCAGCTCCCAGGCTCTAAACCCAGCCCGACCAACTGGCTGATGCGTGTTCTTGGACTAGTTGCTGTGGAGGAGAGACAGTCCCGTGATGTGACCGCTGCTGGACCCTCGACTAGATCCGGGCCAAAACGGAGACTGCTTCCTGTAAATCCCTCAGAAGCTGTCTGACTGACCCCGGAGCTGTGCTTGAGGTGTGCTGGTTCCCAGATTCCCGGAACAGCCCATTGCCCTACCCCGGGCAAGTGTGTCAGGGGTTGCCCCTGTATCGGGGGCGGGTTACGCCCAGGACTCCTGTCCACCTGCTCGGTTCTATATCATTCTTCAGCACCTGCCATGAGGAGAGGAGGCTATTACTTCATTTTACCAGGATGCACCTCCTAAGTTGATAAACCCGTGAGGCAGTGTTGGAATGACCAGCCTCTTTCTTTGGTCCCGGGCCCTGCCAACAGTCACTTCAGAGACGTTGTCATTTGTTGGGAGGTGGGCAACTGTGTGATTTGATTGTGTTCTTTGTCTTATTCTGGCCCCTGATGGGCATCCCCAAGTGCAGGAAATAAACACAGAGTTCGGGGTCTGTTGCCCATACCCACTGAGGCTGGCGGCAAGCCATGCTGCAGAACGCTGTGGTTGGGTTAGTCTGGGGTCAGTCTCCTTGGGCACAATGACAGAGAAGCAGCCACCCACCCAAGGTCATATCCCTGACAGAGGCAAGTGCCCTGGTCCCCCAGCCCAAAGGACTTGGTGACTTTCTTGGGACTCTATGCACATTTATCTACACAGCCATTTCTGGTCTCTCCCTCACCCTGACACACTTCGCTCCTGCATGCTCTATTTTTCTTTATAAAGTTATGATCCCCAACCCTTCTCGGGAGCATCAGAGATCAGCAGCTCTTAGCTGGAGGCCTGAGTGGGACCTTGGAACCAAAGTTTCCACCCTTGGACTCTTCACGGTTTGTGCTTTGCTGTCTGTGAGTCTCTCCTGGCTTTGCCGTGCAGCCAGCCAGTGTGCCCTCAACAAGAGTCCCTTTTGCATGTGGTTGTTAAACTTTGATTCTGTGACTCATGCTGGGGCTCAGGCTTGAAGTCTCCCTCCCTCATTTGATTGCTTTCTTCCTTTTCCTTTTTTTTTTCAACTCAAAGCAAAAGTACCTTTGCAGCTGAATGTGACTCTGGCATCCAGGAAGTGGGGCTGTGGCATGAAGTGTTTCCTAACGGCCATGTGGCCCAGCTGGGTGCTCCCTTGGCTTTAGTGACATCTGGCCAGCTGGGTGTGGAGAGGGGCAGTGCAGCAGCTGCCGGTAGCTGGGTGAGCCAAGGCGGGCACCGGAGTCGCTCCACTCTGAAGACCGGAGCAATACACCCTGCTGGTGAGTGTGTGTTCCCTGACCGACAGTCTGTTACAAACGCTGTGCGGACTTGTGTGGAGAGAGGCAGAACACGGGGTGGGGCGGGGGTGGGGGGAGTTGGAGAGCAGTTCTTGGATGAGGACTCTGATTTCCTACACCTTAAATTATTGCCAAGTGCTCAGATTAAAAAAAAAAAAATTGGCATGCACTTTACATTTCCTTTAGGTGAAATCCTGGTTCATTTTAGCAAACTCATCTTTAATTTCAAGATGGCTTTTGTGGGAAAAAGATTGGTCAGAGGAAGCTCCTCAGTTTATGTAAAAACTTCTGCTGTAGTCTTGGAAGGGGTTTTAATTTTATGAAATCAGAAGGCATAGGATCTCAGGCACATTTGAAACCTGTCTCCATGATCCTGAAAGCATCTTCTAGGCTAGAGATTGATGTGGGGGTGTCCAGTCTCTTGGCAGACCAGGAACATCGGGCTGCAACCCCGGACACCATCCCCTCTAGAGGCTGGCATGGTGGGCTTCAAGAAGGCATGTGAGTGGTGAAATGAACCTTCATCTGATGGCTGTGAAGGCCATTTCGGCTAGTTCTCCGCTACCGCTGGAAATCTCAGTCATGCCCCCCAAGTTATAAACTCTTCTCCAAGGCCCAGGGATGCCAGTTTGGGGGTGCCGACATATGAGAATAGGTTGGGAGTGGAATATAATAGAGGGTTTGGTTTTTTTTAAACTCTGGTTTGGAGTCGCCCGCGGCTACGGGTCAGGGCTGGGGATGCTCATGTGTGCACCCGAAGTAGCCTATAGCAGCAGGGGACAAACTTGAAGGGGAAACAAAAGACCAGGCCAGTCCACCCACGCTGATAGCTGCGTTATTCACAACAGCCCAAAGGTGGCAGCAACCCAAGTGTCCATCATCAGATGAATGGACAAATAAAATGTGGTTTATACAGTACACACAATGGAATATTATTCAATCTTCAAATGGAAGGAAATTCTGACACATGCTGCAACGAAGGTGAATCTTGAAGACATTGTGCTGAGTGAAGTAAGCCAGTCACAGAAGGACAAATGCTGTATGATTCCATGAGAGACAGAAAGTAGAATACTGGTTGCCAGGGGCTGAGGGAGAGGGGATAGAGAATTAGTGTTGTGCAGAGTTTCCACTAGGGAAAATGAAAAAACTCTAAAGATGGATGGTGCTGATGGACACTTAATGCCACTGAACTGCACGCTTAAAATAGTTAAAATGGTAAATTTTATATTATGTGCATTTTACCATAATTTAAAAAATTGTTAATTCCCTTGAAAAATAAAATAAAAGCCCAGACATGGGCTGAAGTTTATACCTCTCTAAGACTTCCCCAAAATCTAACTGAGCCCACCAAGGGACTCCAGAGCTGAGCTGAACCACAAAACTTCTGCCAGGAATCAATTTAGAAGAACTTTCTGCCCATCGCAGTGGGTGAACTCTGGACGTCGTATGTGGTAGATTTCTCTGGAGCTGGCAGAGGGGACCAAGGGTGGGCTTGGGAGCCTGGGGTCATGTGCTGAATGTGCTCATTCTGGGGTTGATGTCTGGGTTCACCCTTCTCTATGGCCCTGAGCTGCCCTCGGGAGCCCCTCGGACCTGGGAGAAGGCGGGAATCACTACTCTTGGGAGTCTCTCCCATTTATCAGCTGTGGGATCTGGGAAAGTCAGCAAAACCTCTCCTTTCCTCAGTTTTTTCTCCTGCAGCGTGAGTAATGAGGTAGCTCTTTCTACCTCGCAGCGATGAGAGGATTTCCAAAGATAACATGTAAGGAAGCAGCTTATAACGATGAAATTCTGTGCCCATGTGAGTTACTGGTCCTCCACAGGTCTCACTTTCTCACTTCCTCCTTCTTCCGTTTCTCTGTAATTCCTTTCCATGGGGGCTCATCCAGTCAGCGCTTACAGACCTTTGGTCTGGATTGATTACTTCCAGGAGGAATAGCTCCGGTCTGGTTCCCACTGTTCCACACCGGGAGGCTCCGCTTCCCCGTCTCTGTCCTGCCCTTCCTTCCATGCTGTTTCGTTAGGTCATCTCTAACTCTGGCTTCAAGTTGAATGTGCCACCACCACGGTCACCTGGGCCGTGAGCCCTAGGAGAGCGCCTTGATGGATGTTGACCGTGGCGAGAGCTCGTGAGGAGACTTTGAAGATTTTCAGTGTGTCACCAATCATCACTATTGTTTGTGCCTTCCAGTCAAGATTGAGGAAAAAACTAAAATGAACTTGTTCATACTTTCAGGTCTTAAAAATAGAAAGGAGAAAGAAGGCGCTGGCAGGGCTGCAGCTCAAAGACTGAAGGCCGTCTTGTCCGAAGGTTGGGTGGGGGTGTGTTTTACCAGAGAGCTGGGGCAGGCTCCTGACCAGGGCCCCCGGTTTCTCCCTTATTTAGAAGTTTGAAAAGGAAATGAAATTGATTTTAATGTCTCAAGGGGAGAAAAAGCCTCTGAAGTGGGAGGATTTTTTTCAGTTAAGCCTCTTCAGCAAAGCAGCTCTGTTGGAACCTGAGGGCTCTGTGGAGACCTGCTGGGGACAGGACCTCACATGGCCGCGTGCCGCCCCCCACCCCCAGGTGAAAACCTCAGGTTTTTGTTTCTGTTGGCTTTTTTTTTTTTAAATGTTCATGTTTCTGGCCTACCAGAATACAAAATTACAGAACTAACATGGACTCTCCTTATAGCTATTACTTTGTGACCAGCGAGGAGTCACCTGACATGGTCATGTTTCAGTTTTTCCACCTCTGCAATAACAACATGTCACCTCGGTCCAGAACACAACTCAAAGCCATGCATTGCTTTTGGCATCTACTTATCGTTCATCGCCACCACAGACCAGCCATGTAACCTTTACTCTGTACCACTCTGAACCTCGGTTTCTTCAACCCCAGGGATCACGGAAAGTTCAGGGAAGAGTCTCTACCTGAAAGCGACGTGGAAACAATGGGGAACCATGTGAAATGAGCTTTCATGTTCATGCTGCCTGTTTCTGTCTTTCTTCTCTTTCCTTCTCTCTGACTTTAGTTCCTTCTTTCTTTTCTTTCTTTCTCCCAGTCTTCCTCTCTCTTCCCCTCTCTCTCATTCTTCCAAGCCAAAATAAGCGCTCCTGTGCCTGTTAGCGGGCGGGGGGCCGGCGAGAGCGGTACTGGAGCTGGAGCTATGGAGGCTGGGAAGGCTCCTTGGAAGACAGGACGGTAGGGTCAGGCTGCGGGGAGGAGGACCAGTGCCCCAGGCAGAGGCGAGAGCCTGGAACACCACGGGCCTTTCAGGGACAGTGAGCAACCCCTGGTGTGAGGCTGGGCCGCCAGGCGTGGGGGCTGTCCTCTTCCTCCTTGGAGACTGGACCCCAACTGGACCCCAGCCCAAGGGAGCAGCCTTCTGAGAGGGGACTGGTCACTAGTCAAGAGAAGGAGAGGCTGGGCTGGAGGTATGTGACCAAGGAGACTGGAAAGTGAGCCTGGCCCAGGGGTGACCGGCCTCGCTCTCATGCTACTGAGTGTTGCCCTTCACTCTGCAGGGGATGGAGGCACATGGATGTTTGGGAGAAGATATAGACATCTTTGATCAGTGCACTAACTTGATTGGAGTTGCGGCTGAGCGTTCCATGAGGGGACCCTCCGGGAGCCCTGGGAGAGGGGACGTGGTGCTGCTCTGACTGGCAGAGGCCGGTTCCTCCTTTGCCGTCCAGATCTGTGAGGGCTCTTCCGGTTTCTCCTTTCCCTCAAGGGAAGATAAGTCATTCCTCACCTGTGTTTTGAAAACACATTTTTCTATCAGAGCTATCGTGCTCATCATCATAACTTATGGCTTATGGTTTATCTTTTTTTGTCTGTTTTCCAAAACAGGTTGTCAATGAATTGAAATGGGACTGTGTATTATTTTGCTTTTATAGAACTAGGTTACAGCACAGTGCTGGGTACCTAGTAGGTGATCAGGATTTGTCACGTGAAAGACTGAATGAGCAAACAAACGAATGAACAAATCAAGATGGTGGTGCTGTGAGTGGAAAGGAGAGGCTGGTTATGCAAAATGTCCAGAAAGTAGAATTGATGGCCAACTGGATGTAAAAGCAAGAGAAAAGAAGGGTCAAAGGTGACTGAGGTCTCTTCTCTGGGCCTCGAAATTCAGAACCCAAGGGAAAAAAAAATAGGAGGAGAGCAGATAATTTCAGCTTTGGACATTTATTAAAGAAAAAACCTTCTAAACTCCTCAGCTAGACTAGGCACTATACCAGGTATTGGTGATTCTGAGGCAAATAGATCAGAATGCAGTTCACAGGTTCTTGAGAAATATTTAGATAAATGACAATTCGATGTGTCATAACAGGGATGAGCAAAGTGACCAGTGGAGTTGTGGGTGACACATTCTACCTATGGAGTTAGGGATGACAGTTGCATTTGAGCTGAATCTTGAAGCTTGCCAAACCAGAGCGCATTCCAGGTAGAGAGGAAAGCATAAACAGAGGCACATGGTAAGAATGTTCCGGAATACTGGGGGAGCAGGGAGGGATTCAGCGTGGCTCTAGGAAGAGCAGCTGGGCCAGTGGTGGGTGGCGAGCGGACAGGGACCAGCACTGTATCAGGACATCCGGCAACCAACTGATGCCTTTCCTGTAGTCAGCATGGGGTCAGAGGGCATTTCTAAGCGGAGGGTGGCAAGGCTGGACTTGTTCTAGAAATACAATGCTGGCTACAAATGGGGGCGGGGCCCGATGGGATTGCGGAAGGGCGCCCTTTGGAGGAGGCTGCCAGGTGCTGGTTGTGGGATGAAGAAGGCAGGGCTGAGGCTTGGCTGAGGCAGGTGGGCAGTAGGAGATGTGTGGGACAGGGAGGGGGAGACACTGGGCCTCTGTCCTAGGGGCCTGGGTGACATGTCTGTAGGCCACCCATATGGACCCATCTAGGTGGAAATACTTAGTAGAAAACTCAGGAGTTAAGAAAAATCTTTTTAGTTTTTTAATCAACCTTTCACTCTTGAAAACTGTTAAGGACCCCCAAAGGTTTTTGTTTATGTGGGTTCCTCTATCTATTTATCTGTCTATAGCTATCTATCTATCTATCTATCTATCTATCTATCTATCTATCTATCTATCCATCCATCCCTTAATAGAAACTAAAACTAAGAAATTAAAAACCATTCATTTTAAAAATAATAAACCGATTACATTAATATAAATGGCATATTTTTATGAAAAATAGCTCTATTGTCCAAACCCAAAAAATTTGTAAGAAGGCTGGTACCAGTGCACGTTCTTGCAAACCTCTTTACTATCTGGCCTCATAGAAGACAGCTGGAACCTCAGATCTGTTTCCGTATCAACTCTTGTGATGTCGCATGATGTGTAGTCTCTGGAATACTTCATGGTACACTCATGAGAGGATGAGAGCATTACTATGAAAACAGTTTTTAACTTTGCGAATTCCCTGCAAGGGTCCTGTGTCCCCCCAGGTTTCCCTGGGCCACACTTTGAGAACCACACTGACGTGACTCAGCAAACATGGGGTGAATGACAGTGTTCGGAGTCCCCACAGCCTTGATTCAAGCATCACGTGTGGCACTTATTTCACAGATTTGTAACTGTGTGTGCCTGGTGCTTAGCAAGGGGCCTGAGCCGGAAGAGCAGTAGTGGGCTCATTTGCATAGGGGCTGGTGGTGGGCATGAGGGGGAAGAGATGAAGCCCTGGGGCAGGACCTCACCACTGAACAAGTGAGCAGAGGCCAAGGAAAGAGCTGGAAAGACTTTGGGAGAGACTCAGGACAGGTTGTACAGCCTAAGGGAGAAGAAACAGTTTCAAGCAGGAGGTTTTCCAAAAATTCTTTATTTAAAAGAACAAGTTAGGGAGTGGTCCCCAGCGTCAGAAGCAGCGGAGAGGTTGTACAAGGCGAGGAATGGGAAGCTGCTGTTGGAGTTGGAGGTTAGGAGGTCGCTCATGACTGTGGGGGGCAGTTTGGGGGTTCCAGCAGTCAGTGGGCCCAGGTGGCGCTGGGGGTGGCAAATGGGGGGCAGCAGAGGCCTCTCTGTCTGGGAGGTTGGCTGGGAAATGCTCTTCACCCGCCAGCCCCTGTCACTGTTGATTCTGTTTGGGCGCTAGCACTGCAGGGAGAGGCCCGGCGCGAGCAGGAGAGGCTGAGCTGGGAGCCTAGAGGAGAGATGTGAATGCTGCAGGAGGCTCCAGTGGCAGGCTAGGAAATGGGGGTCAAGACCGAGATCGATGGGCATAAATGTTCCATGGAGCGCGGCTTGTAACTGGGAAAAATGGAGGACGATTTAAATTTTCATCATTTGGCATATGGTTAAACTCCATCCATCCATCCGTCCGTCCATCCATCCGTCCACCCATCCATCCACCCACCCATCCATCCAACAAATGCACTGAAGTCCAGGTGTGCCAGGGCCCTGTCCTAATGCTGGAACTACAGGGACTGCAGTACAGATGAACAGGGGTGGGAAGATTTCCAAAACTCATTTTTATTAAAAGCAAGTCGTTGAACATTACATACAGTAGGACACTATTTATGTAAAACCAATCCCCCTAAACAATATATGTGTGTTATCTATTACATATGAAAGTAAATGCATAGGAAAATACGGGGAGGGTGCAAAGAAGTACTCAGCACGAGAGGCAAGTGGGATTTGGGGTGTATATGAAGAGCCAGTATATCTCTTTATCCTTATACTTCTGCACTGTTTCAAGTTTTCACAGTAAATTCATTTTCATGATTATTTCTGCATTTTTAAAATGGTTTTTGAAAGATGTAGCTCTTTGTGAGCAGATAAGAAGGGGACCCAGTCTGTCCTGTTGGTTTAATCATCTTCTTTTTGCGAAAAGCGTAGGCCAGGCAGTGATGCCTGGGGAAGGCGTCACATTTGGGTCAGGACCTTTGATTTTAGCGGTTCAGTCTGGTCTGAATTAATTGCTGGGGAAAGCTGAGCTGGTACACAGAGCTGAGTTCGGGTGCATTAGCGGGGAGCACAGTTTACTAGGGGGCATTCTCCCCTGCCTGAGCAGAGGGGCTGTATTAGTTTACCGGGGACGCTGTAACAAAACACTGGCGGCTTGGTTATCTTGGCTTTTTAAATATATATAGAGAATATAATAATATTGTATATAGTAATATATACTATTATATAATAATTTTTATTTGATATTATTGTTGTGTCACAATTCTGGAGGCTAGCGGCCTGAGATCAAGGTGTGGGCAGGGTCGGTTTCTTCTGAGGTCTCCCTCCTCAGCTTGTCGGCGGCTGCCTTCTGTTTGTGTCTTCACATGGTCCTCCCTCTGTCCCCACCTGGGTCCAAATCTCCTCTTCGTACCAGGACACCAGCCATGTTGGGTCAGGGCCCACCCTAATGACCCCATTTTAAGTTAATTACCCCTTTACAGACACCACCTCCACACATAGGCACATTCTCACGATTTGGGGGTTAGGGCTTCAATACATGAATTGGGGTGGACACAAGTCACCCCATAACAGAGCCTCAGAAACATTTCTTCAGCCTCTGTACACGTGTCCTGAGTCCTGGGTGGCCTTCTCAGCGGCCCTCAGTGCCTCTGGCCACTGATGCGGGGGTGGCGGTGGCGGCAGCGCTGTGTGGGGAGAAGGCCTGGGGGAGAGCACACTAGTAAAAGCAGCGTGATTGCATCTGTGGCTCCCCAACCACACTGAGCAACTGAAAATCCCCAAGGGGACCAGGCGTCCTTGACACGATTTCCTGACAGATAAGGCGTGGAGGGAGAACAGATCGATTGCCCTCAGCAACCTGACAGCCAGGCTGCCCAGAAAACACCTGATGGATGCTTTTTCTCTTTAGCTCAGGCCGGTGGGGCTCTGCCAGGAGGAAGCAGGCGGCAGGACCCTTGCCAGGGGCCTGGCTGGCACAGCATGGAGCACTCAAGCAAGATGGAGTTTTTCCTGAAGCTAGGCTACAACAGGGAGGACGTGGTCAGGGTGCTGGACAAGCTGGGTGAGGGCGCCCTGGTCAACGACGTGCTGCAGGAGCTGATCCAGACAGGCAGCCGCCCTGGAACCCACCAAGGTGGCCCTGCACCCCTGCTGGTTCCCAGGGGCTCCTGCGGGACCCCGGATTCTGCCCAGTGCGGGCTGGGGGCTGACCCTGAGGAGGACTGCGAAGACCCAGCCAGCTCCTTGCGACCCATCGTGATTGACGGCAGCAATGTGGCAATGAGGTAGCCTTTTTCATCCTGTAGTGGAGGGGTGGGGGCGCTGTCCCTCTTTTCAGTGGTTTGGTCCAAACAACTTGGGGCCAATGGATGGGGCTTTGAATCCCTCTTCCACCTCTTAGTAGCTGTGTGGCCTTAAGTAAGTCACTTATCCTGTCTGAACCTCACTTTTTCCATCGGTTTGGTATAAAACCTCCCTAGAAGGGAGCTGCACGACATGCCTAGGACAGGACCTGACATATGGCAAGGGTTCAACGTATGGTAGCTATTCTCATATTATACCCGAGGGAGAGGACCTTTTGTGAGGAGAGCAGTGGATAGCTGGGGAGGAGCGGTTTCTTGTCTGGATTCTGTCTCTAACTGTCTGTGTGATTATGGGAAAACCATGTTTCTTAAGTTTCCGGTTCTGTGATGCAGGCCAATAGATAGCACTTCTGCTTCCCTCGAGGGTGTGAGAATCAGATGGGAAAATGTACTTGAACTTCATTGGAAGCCCTCTGCTGGTGCTATGGGAGAGAGGGGGGGTGGCGGCATGGTTTCCTAGCTAGGTTTGAGAGGTGAGCTCATACCCCGCAGGCTGCAGACATGGTGGTTCATATCTGTGTGTTTCGGCGATGAGAAGGTTGTGCCCCGCCTTGTCGTCTTTCCTGGCAAGGCCAAGTTCAGCTGTGAGAGGATCTCTGCAGCCTCCTCCACACTTCCCTCTGGGTGAGGGGGAGGCATTGCCCAAACAAGTGCATTATTCTACTACTTGGCTTAGTGACAGCGGGGGCAAAGGGCAGAGCCATAGGAAATTGGTCACTCACAGCTGCAAATAGATTTGCTTCCCTTTTCAAAAGCTGAGCTGTGGGTGGGAATCGAGAAAAGCCATGTGATCAGCAGCACTGAATGTGTCAAGAGGGCATCCTTTGGCTGACACGCTGAGTGGTTTTCTCTGGGGACTTGGTCGAACTTAGTATTTGGCGTGGCAGGACCTGGGTTTGGAGTGGCTCCCCTCAAGATGGCTCAGCCTCAGGGGCTGCTCCTACACGCCCTGCCTGGTGTATGTGGGGTCGGCTTCAGCCAGCCGCGGCTCCCTGGGCATGGTTAGATAAGAGTGGGTAATGAGCCCTTCCCTCCCTTCCCAGGGCTTAGAATCTGGTCCTCTGGGGTCTCTAGAACATTCAACCACAGGCTTTCAGTGAGGCTGTGACGTCCTGTTTTACTCAAGATCTCTGGGGGAGTTAAAGGATTTTTAAGAATCCGGTAGGTTTTGAAGGTCTTAGTCTGAGGCAGGGGTGTCCAACCTTCTGGCCTCCCTGGACCACACTGGAAGAAGAAGAGTTGTCTTGGTCCGTACATTAAATCATTGTGACACACAATCACAAACAAATCTCATAATGTGTTAAGTAAATTTACGATTTTGTGTTAGGCCGCGTTCACAGCCATCCTGGGCTGCCTGTGGCCCACGGGCCACGGGCTGGACACCCCTGGAGGGGTTGTGAGAGGGGACCCTGGCCTCTGTCTGATTCGGCACTGCTCCCTCTGGGCATCACAGAAATGTAGGGCGATATCACTGAAATCGAAGCCCGTTCCAGGCCAGAGTTTTTATGAGCTCTGTGATTCCAGATTGAAGGAGCCGAAGGGCTGTGAGGACGAAGAGGCTCCTTCAGGTGCTGCAGGAAAGTGTGGGCTTTCTCTCTTTGGGGACCAGACATTTTTTAGGAATTGCTGTGATCGGGAGGCGGTGGAGGATTTCCTTTCCATGAAAGTCTCTGCTGCTGCTTGGGACTCAAACTGAATCCCCACCCTCTCTTTGCACAGGACCGTGGCGTGCCCCGGTTACATCCATTTAGCCCCACCCCCATGCCTCCCGCACCTCCCACAGCCGTGGTACCAGTTTAAGGCCTTCAAGCTCAATCTGTATGAGTTACAAATGAAAATCATCACTCAGGATATTATTAAAAGTATGTCACACATCTGCTGCCTGAAAGTCCCCTCAGTTAACCAGAGCACATGCGTTTGTGTGTGTTTTCAGTGTGTGTTCTCAGAAGTTCAGCATAGGTCTCCTTGGGTTGAAATCAAGGGCTGTGTTCCCTCTGGAAGCTCCAGGAGATAATATGTTTTCTTGTCTTTTCCGGCTTCTAGAGGCTGTCTGCATTCCTTGGCTTGTGGCCCCTTTTATCACCAAAGCTAGCAGCGTCCTGAAATGATACACAAATGTGGCATGTGTGTTCATATATGTATTTCTCTGGGGGAAATGCCCACAGCCTTCTGTAGGTACTTAAAGGGTCTGTGATCTCCCACATGAAAAGAACCACTGATGTAGACTGAGAAATTATAGATAAAGTCACACTTTATGGGAGGCTCTAAGCCATGGGTCCTCCATTGGCCCAGAATGTTAGAGCTTGACCATCTGACCTCCTCGGCTGAGTGAGAAAGAAGCTCAAGAGAGGACTAGACTGACTTGGCCAAGGTCAACACTGGCTCCATCAGATCTTGGCCTGTGGCCCTGTGCTCCAACCATCCCACCCTATGTAGAAGTTTCCATGGGTTTCTCTCCTCCGAGCTTCAGAATGTGCAGCCTGAGGCTGTTTGTAGTGGCCGAACCCCGTGGGCCTGGGGTGACTGCTCAGCAGCTGGGCCACTGACCAAGTGCTTTTTAAAAGAAGTGAGAATATATTTGTTCAGAGCACACAAATGGGTCTACCATATTCTACCGTGTATAATGTGCGCCCATGTTTTGGGCCCAAACTTTCAGGAAAAAGAAAACTTTCACTTCAATTTTTTAATTCAAATTTTTATTTACATATTAAAATGATTATTGTATTTCATGGTATTATTTTGCATATGGGTATCGTTATTGCTTTCTACAGTTACACTTTTAATGTATAAGCTTATATAAAAGAATTAAAAATATTTACACAGATCTGGAATTACTACTAGCCATGTATAATGTACACCCTTATTTTTCCCTCAAAAATTTGGGCAAAAAAGTGTGCATTATACACGGCAAAATACAGTATATTTTACGAAACACAGTGTGCTCAAGTCACTTAAATAGAGCCATACCGCCAAACGAAAACACCTTCCATCTCCTCATCGTAACAGCAGAGGGAGTCCATTTGGCTCTGCTAAGCAGGGCCAGTGGCTTCGTTTGTCACTTCATAAAGGATGGGTCAGCTTCAACGAGAATTCTAAGTTGCAATGTTGAAAGTGCATAAGACGGGGACCTGGGAAGGCCGACCTTTTACCTGCCCTAGAGTTTGGGTGAATCTCTTGTATTTCACGTAGAAAACCAGGCCAGAGGCAGAGGGCGGAGCATGGGGCTTAGAGTATGAGATCCGAGTTCTGATCTCAAGGCTGGGGCTGTCCTGCTAAACTCTGTGATGACGGAAAGCTCTATACCTGTGCTGCTCATTATGGCGGCCACTTGCCACTGGTGACTCCCGAGCACCTGCACTGCGGCTGGTGTGACTGAATAGAGGAATTTTAATTTCTGAATTAATTTGAAATGAAGCGCAAATAGCCTCATGTGGGGAGGGCCTATTGTGCGGCTCTAGCTTTTCAACTTCGCAGTCACATGATGTATGACTCACCTTTTTGGAGCCCTGTTGATATGATTATGAGGTCAGACTAAATACTAATGATCTTAAGTGGTTTTTCATCTCTAACATTTGAGGATTTAAGGTGATTATTTTATGCACGGCTTGACAGAAATGAATGCATTTTTCTCATAAAGGAACTTTTCTTCTCCAACAGCGGCTCAGAGAGAGTCAGTAACTGGGCCAAGGTCACAGATCACTACGTGTGGGCTCTGGATTCTGTGTTCTCTCCGAAGTCCTACATTTCCTGCAGCACCTCTGCGTGTACACCTGCGTGTACCTCTGGCTTTCCCCACGTCCGGCCCTAGAAGGGGTTTCACGGTGGGAGACTCTGACCCCACAGGCTTTTATCCTGGGGCCAGAGCCTGCCGGTGGTGAGCCCTGGACTTGGACTTGCTCTCTGCTGACAGGGTGTGCTAAGCCTCCCATCCCTCGCCAGAGGCCCGGGTGCTTTCTGCGGGACTGGTGCCCAGGACGCCTCTCCTGCCATTACCCAACTTCCGGGGACCCTCAGGGCATCAAGGTGCATTGCATGATGGCTCTGAGCAGCCAGCATCACAGAGACTTCCAAGAACAATCCCCGCGCCTTCACAGGGTGTACGTGTGCCTGTGTGTGTGTGTCTACGTGAGAGAGGGAGATGTGAGCTGAATACCTGCGTGACTATCTACCTGGCCTTTAGAAAAACGTCCGGCAGGTTTTAGAAATAAGGCGGCTTTCATTGAAAGCACATTAAAAGCCCCATCATAACGACTGGGAAGAGCACTGGCTCTCATGTGACAACTGTTGCCAGCATTTCCTTGCCTGGAGTGGGCAGGCTCACAGGGTTGCACATTCTGTAGGCAAATTGAGGAGAGGCATGACCTGAAGGGTCAGTGTGGGGGAAACCCACCTGATAATTTCACATCCTCTTACTGCCCCTAGCAAGGGGTTCATTTGAATGTGTCCTCATTTGGGGGTACAGGATTTTTTTTGTTTGTTTGGGCTGTCATTGTTTACGTTTCTAACCTCAGCAGGATCCGGCTTCTTTTGGAGGGAGGAATCTTCCATGAGAGAGCACAGGCCCACCGTGGGAGGTCTTGGTCAAGCCCCTCTCAATGGCTTCCCAGTGCTCCTGGGTTGGGGGCCAGTTCCCTCTGACCAGCACTGGCCTTGGGCTCTGACCTAGGTCTGCACCCATCCCCCTGTTTGTAGGATGAGGGTGCTCGGAGCAACCCCCACTGGCCCTCCCTCTTCCTTCTGACCTGAGCTGGGGGAGATTTCTCAGTGAAAAGTGCTGTGACTCCAGGTGCTTACAACTTGACGCCAAATAAGAAACAGTCAGACAGCAGTGTCTCTTCCATGTCGTAACTCGAAGGGCCTGTTCCATGAGCTGCTAACTTCTGCAGAGACTTCTTGAGCAATAGTTGAGGATACAGGGGTGTCCCAATTAGATTGTTTAGTTACTGTAAGTGCCTACACTCCGACTGTGGGTGTCCCACCTACGACAGTCATGTAGGCAAAATTCGTCTCGGGCACCAACCCATTTTCCCTTCCCGTGCTCCCTTTAATCAGACTCTGCCACTCCTGGTTCCGTTTCCCAGGGCCTGACTCTCAGCTTGTTGCCTCATAAACTGGTTCATACCGACCAGCAAGACGCACTAAGCTCCCTCCCCAAGTGCAGGCATTTTAGCAGCAACTAACTTAGGCTCCCAAGAAGTTGCTGTCTGGATCTCAGGGACAGAGACTGCGGAGGGGCAGGGATAAATGGAATACATGCAGACAGGGGAGGGAGTGTTTGTAGCTCCACGAATGAGGCTCTGAGATCTGCTGCCAGATCAGCGAGCTGGGCACATTCTTTGCGTCAGTTTCCTCAAGGGTCAAATGGGACGAAGGTCACTTCCTCAAGGGCTCATTGTAATGATTAAATGAGGTTCACGGGCAGAGTGGCCTGGCACACAGGGCTCTCTGCGAATATTGAGAACGAGCTCCAAGAAGCAGGAGTGAGACCTGTCTCGCTCACTGCTCCCTGAGGGCCCCGCGCCGAGCCACGTCGAGGTAGGTGTTTATAAGCAGAATTTGAGTGAATGGAGGAAGCACACCTGGGGGGCGCCTTGGTGTTAGGTATTTCTCTGCATGCGGGGAGTGGGCTTCCGGGGTGGTCATGAGCGTTATTACTTGACCGGGGCCTTTGTTGGCTCCTCTTAGAGATAGACCTCCGTGGGCAGCGGAGCTGCTTCCTGCTTAGGGCATCAAGCCTGAGATCGCCCAGAGCTTTCTGTGGCCAGAAACAGGGCAGCCATGATGGGGTTTTGGGGTTGGTTAAAAAAAAGTTAAAATGTGGCAAGGATGGAACAATAGACCATCTTCCCATCTCAAAAGGGACGAGAGGCTTATAAGTGGGGTGTGTGGGAATTCAGTCCTGCAAAATAATGGACCTGAATGAAAACCTTCTATTCCACAGAGGCCAGCTTCGGGGGGCCCGAGGTTCAGCTTGGACTTGCCTGTGCCTGGAATCAAAGCTGGAGCGGAGGACGCGTCGTAGGGAGAGAGGGAAGGAGTGGGCTACGTTGGGCTACGGGCTTCCCCTGGCCTTAGTGGGGCTCATCTGCTCTTTGGAGGCGCTTGGCTGAGGGTCTGCACCTGGGAGTCTCGTGTCAGAGAGGCTGTGGGCTTACTGCATGAGGCGGATGGGGGCAACTTCTCCCAAGCTCTCGAACTCCTGAAACTTTGAACCCCTCCCTTCCACATGTCCCCAGCCAGGGGCACTGCCGGCTGCAGTCCTGACTGGGGTCACCAGAACCCATGCTGTACTCATCTCTGCCCCCTCACAGGGATTGAGGTCGGTCTCTCTCCCTGTCCCCCGACCACACACCCATCAAAGGTATTGGGGAGGGAAAGGACGCTTTTCAATGGTTGATGCAAATGTGTAGTCACAGAATAGAGAACAATCAAGAAGGAATTTTTCAAAGAAATTTTGGTAGTGACATGTCTACTTGAGAACCAGCTGAGGGTAGACATCCCTGCAGCCAAAGATGCATGTGTTTGGGGTGGGGGGGTCGGGGGGTCATCGATTATTCATATTACTGCTTCAATGTGCTCAGGTAACAGATCTTATTTTCTAGGATAGATATAATCTCTTCCCCACCTTTTAGGTAGTGGGAAGGGGCAAACTTCAAACTTGCCAGTTTGTGATGTCTCGGTGTCTCTGAATTCTGGAAGACTCGGGCTTTGTGTTTCCTCTCCCTCCCCCTGTCCTCTCCCAAATGACATCTGGGGGCTTTGAATCCTGGTGTTGGCTGGGAGAGGGGGTCTGGGGCCCTCCCTGGGCTCTGTTGCAGAGTGGCAGGGCTGGCCTTGCTTCCAGAATGGTCATTGGTCCCAGTTGGCTTTTAAGTCATGCCACCTTAAAGTGTTTTCCCTCCCATGGGACCTCTTCGCCCATCCCCAGGCCTCAGGCGCCCCACCAGGCCTGGGGGCACGCAAGGGAGCAGGCGTCTTGCTTCCTGCCCACTGATCAGCCACTGTCCTCCAAGGCAGCCAGACGCTGTGTGGGGGGTTGCGCCCACTGAGACCACGATTTCTGAGAGACTTGCAGCCAGCCCACTCTGTGCTGAGGCATGAGCCTTCGGGCCCCTCCTTGCACCCATCCTGACGTTTCGCCATCCCCCCCCCCCCCCCGCCTCATGGCTCAGTCAGGGAGAATAAGCCTGGGGGATGCAGGGCTGAGGACCCAGTGAATGACCCCCACTCCTCCCTCCATCTCCTCTCTTTTTTCAACTTCCACTGGGGAGGAAGGGGCTAGCTTTCCACTTCCTCTTTTTATTTTATTTTATTTTTTTAACGACAGAGATAGCTCCACTGATATTTTCTCCTTACTGTTTGCGTAAGCCTCACAGCTCAGCTGCACTGGCCAAGGGGTTGTTTTCTCCACCCTGGAAGACATGACAGATGTAGGCGTCAAGGCCTGGTGTCTGAACTCCGGAAGGAACTTAGAGCTCTGTGTCTCCTTCGAGCCTGACTTCCAATTCTGTTGACCCCTATTTCCGAAGGCTCCCTTTCCCTCTTTACAAGCCTGGACCTATCCTAATCTCCTCTAGAGAGGCAGCAGGAGAGGCCGCGGACAAGAGAAAGCTCGGAAATGAAAGTCTGAAGCATCGTTCCTGTCTGGACGTGGGCCGTTGCTGCAGGGCAGGCCTCTCGGGAGGATGTGAGGGTCCTGGTGACCCCTGGCTCGCCATGAACCTACCCTGCCTGTCCCATCTCACCTCCTATGACTGTCCCCTTTGTGCGCATCATGGGCTCTAGTCACACTGTTTCCTTTTTGGTCCCCAAATGCACCAAGTCATTCCTGCATCAGGGTCTTTCCAGCCAGCTCTCGCCCCTTTGCTGGGGTTCCTCTTCCTCCAGTTGCTCACAAGGCCAGTTTCTCAGTCATTCATTTATTCAACACATTTTTATTCGGTCCTTACCAATTGTCAGGCCCTGTACTAGGCGCTGAAAATTCAATGGGGACCAGGATGAACGTGCGACTTAGAGAGGGTGAGACCCGAAACCTCCTGTGGCAAGTGTGGCCATTCACGGCAACGAGCACCGGGAAGGAAGGAGGGGTTTGGTGCTGAGAGGACTCGTAACAGGGAATCCGAAGCATTTAGAGGTTGGGGGGTGCTCTCCTGAGGAAGATATCCAGAGATAAAGCTGAGATCTGAGGGAGGCAGGGGATGGACTGGCCGAGAGGAGAGGAGGGGCTGGCGTGGTGGCTCTGGGGAGGCAGTGGAGGGGGGTACATGGGCAGGACAGGGGCTGGAGGGGGTGCAGGTAGCTGAGCTGGAGGCAGTGAGCATGGAGTGACCTCATCTTACGGCCAGGCTGCGTCCCACCCACAGCTAAGTGCAGTTGATTTTACATTCTCCGTCTCTCAAACTGATCCAGCAAAACACCGCTAACCTCCCCTGACTAAGTCCAAGGGTTGTTGTCAGGCCTCACCAGTCCTTAGCAGCAGCGTTCGGCTGCCTCCTTCCTGTGGCCTCTGCAATACAGCACTCCTCTGGTTCACGTCCTTTCTCTCCTTCTGCAGATTGTCCTCCCTGACCTGTAACCAGTTGCTGAGCTCCAGGGCACCTCCAGGGCCAGTTCCGAGCCTCCCACTTTCTCCCCAGGCAATTCTCCCCACGCGGTGGCTTCAGCTGCTGCTGGAACCCAGATGGCCACGCATTTCACCACGCAGACCTCTCTTCTGAACCCGAGCTATTTACTTAACATTTCCACTTTGAGGCCACAAAGTCGCCTCCCACTCAGGATGTGTCCACGTCCAAACTCGGGATCTTTCCGTCTAAACCCTGTCCTCCTCCAGGATTCCCTGTCTCAGTGAAAATCCCACCGTCCAGCTCCACAAGCCTGGTGTCTGTATCCAGTCACTACGTTCTGCAGATTTTACCTTCTAATCTCTCTCAGCTCCGCCTCCTCTTCTCCCTTACGCATCATCGCCCACTCGGCCCAAGTCACCATCCGCTTTTGCCTTGGTGACTACGACAGCCTCTTAACTGGTACCCCGTACCCACTCTTGCTCCCTTCCAATTTATTGTCTTCTGTGCTGCCAGATTGAACAAACACGGGATCACATCATATCACATCACATGTGCCCCCAGTCTTAAAACCCTTCTATGACATCTCATTCCACTAAGGAGCAAGCAAAATCTTCAATAAAGCTCACACGGCCTTGGGCCTCCTCTCACACCCCTCTCTCCTTCCTGCCACCGTCGATGTCTTTAGTGGAATTTACGGGGCACGTTGACCTCCTTGCCTGGGCTTGGGAAGACCAATAACACAGCCACGACCCTCTCTTAGGCTGAGAGTATTTTGCAGTTGGCCACTCACGTCCACTTTCTGTTGATCCTTATTAGCTTCAGTTAAGAAGAGAATCTGGTCAGTTCTTGGAGTGCTCTCGCCCTGGAGCACGAGACCCTCTACAAACTATCAGAAGCTACATGGTTCCAGTTCAGAGATGCATTTTGTGCAAAGAATGAACTATTTTTAAAAATGTAGCTTTGTCGGGTTCCCACTGACGATGAGACTATGATCCAGGATATTCCCGGGGGGAAATCACTCCCTAGAAACTCTTTCTGTGTCTCTACAGATTCTTTGTTTTCCCATTGCAGCCATGGAAATAAAGAGGTCTTCTCCTGCCGGGGCATCCAGCTGGCTGTGGACTGGTTCAGGGAAAGAGGACACACCTACATCAAAGTTTTTGTCCCGTCCTGGAGGAAAGAACCACCGAGAGCTGACACCCCTATTCGAGGTATGCTGGGGCAGACCCTTGCTCACGAGGCACTGTCCGCCTTTCCTCCGTGGTGCTCCTGACAGTTATTCACGGGCTGTTATCTGCACAGCTATTTGCTTGCTGACGCCTGTCTTCCTCACTGGACTATGAGGCCCGCGAAGGCCTGGCCAATGTGTGCCGGGGCTTTGAGTAGGTGCTCAGTGCATAGTCGTTGGGTAGACGAATGGACAAAGTGCTTTATCTTTTAGTGTGAATGGTTCGGTTCCAAAAATAATTAGGTTTTACAACGTTTAGCACTCTGCGGAAAAATTGGATCTATGTCCTCCCCTCATAGAGCATAGGATCTGAGAGAGACATCCATTTGGTCCGATGGTACTATATTTATTTATCGAATCTGTGGTCCGGTCTCTTCATTAAAAAAAAAAAAGTAGACAGAGCCATCCAGGGCTTTCTTTATTTTTAATGCTTAATATCAGCTAGGAATGTTTCAAAGTATACGACAAGAAGTCGGGTGCTCAGCCGCCGGCCTTGTTTCAGCCAAGTCAGTGACGGTTAGGCTGAGCTCCTGGTGATTCTGGGAGATTTCTTTGACTTTGTTTCCCAGCCTTTTTACCAAAAGTGTTTGTTTTAAATACCACCAATGGTTACCAGTTGCTTCTACTTCTCTTTTGGATTCTCTGTTTTTGAAATAAAGTGCTATTCTTACCTTATGGAGGCAGTATCTTTTTTACTATTTCTCTAATAATTCTTTACTGTGTCTACAGATTTTCACACATTCTCTTAAGTTCCACAAATTATAGTTATTTTGTCTCTGGTCAGCTCCCCCTGTTCACTCTACTTCCAGCTCTCTCTTTTTTGTGCCCTTGGGTCTTCCTCTCAAAGGCCCGGTGAGCTTTTGGTTGCTGGTTTTTGTTTGTGAATAAAAACTCAGATTGGTTAAAGAACTCCCTCTCATAAATGTCTATGTGATTGCCACGGGCCTTCTGTCTTAGCGCGTGGATCTTTCCCCAATGGCAGCACTGACCACTGCGGTGACGGGCAGACTTCTCTCCGGCATCCCCTGCCCCTCCAGCCACCACACCTTCCAGTGCCACAGTGATGATGGTTTTACTCTAGGACAGTGAGTTGTCAACCAGTGTGCAGCAACGGTTTTTAAAACATGCAATACCTGACACTCAGTAGTCAACCAGCGTGTCATGGCACACGGATGTTTTTAAAATTTTTGCGGCTCACTGGTTGAAAATCGCTGCTCTAAGTGGTCAGAGGCCACAAGGGAGCCTCCTCTTCCCAGTCACAGCTCCGCCTCCCTGAGGGAACAGGTGGGTGCAGCTGCCCCATGGGTAGCCCTTCGGGGAGCCCCACCCCGGCCTCTGCTGTGCCCCCTCCTTCTCCACATGCCTGGGGCCCTCGGGCTTTTCAGAGAAAACGGCTCCGGCTCGTCTTCGGCCTTCTACGGACATTCTGGTCTGCGGCCCCCTCTGTGCTGCAAGATCAATACGATCCTATCTGCTCTCTGTCTTCCAAAAATGTGTCAAAATTCTGGGTTTGCCGCTGTCCCCAAGCCCATGGGGAAAAAAAAAGATTTTATTTATTTATTTTTAGAGAAAGAGGAAAAGAGGGAGAGAGGGAGAGAAACAATTGGTTGCCTTTTGCACACACCCATGTGTGGGGACCGAACCCGCAACCCAGGCCTGTGCCCTGACTGGGAATTGAACCGGTGACTTTTTTGCTTTGTGGAATGAGACCCAACTGACTGAGCTACACCAGTCAGGGCTCCTGAGCCCATTTTAAATGCGATTAGAGATCCCCTCCCACTTTGTATTTCTTTGCTGCCGTTTCGGCGGGATTATGGGAAGCAGGGCCACGAGTATTTGTGC
The DNA here is from genome assembly GCA_004026545.1 of Mormoops blainvillei. Taxonomy (NCBI): domain Eukaryota; kingdom Metazoa; phylum Chordata; class Mammalia; order Chiroptera; family Mormoopidae; genus Mormoops; species Mormoops blainvillei. The sequence goes on along the minus strand of PVJD01000539.1, from coordinate 145,946 downwards.
TTAGTCCATCAAGAACTGGTCACCCCAGGTTGTCCTGTTCAGTCTGAACACGGAGAATGGTGGCTTTCAACAGTTGTATAGTACTTAAATCTAGCATGGGTAAAGAGTAGGGAAATCATTTCGGGGTAGACAAGGAGTTTTTAAACAAGCCACAACAAGTGCAAATTTGTGGGCGAAAGATTCATAGATTTCACTACATTAAAATAAAGGCTTCTGTTCATTAGCGTTACCGCAAGAGCAATAAAATGAAAAGGCGGGCCTCCAACCGGAGAGGCTAACACATCACATATCCCTGATGAAGGATGACTGTCCAAAATCGATAGAGAATGTCTCCAAATCAATAAGACAAAGAAAAAGGACCAGTGGAAAGATGAGCAAATGCATGAATAGGTCTTTCACAGAACGCATAAATTAGCCAATAAACACAGGAAAAGATGCTCAAGCTCATTAGTAACTATAGAAATGCAAAATAAAACCACAGCAAGAGGCCACTTTACACCCACGAAATTGGCAAGAATTCAAACACCCGAACATGCCTGGTGCCGGGCAAGGCAGTCCTGATGCTGCGCTGGGCTGTTGGGTGGTAACCTGACATAACCACCTTAGAAAACCACCCGGCGTTATCTTGTAAAGTGCCTTTCCCTATAACTCAGCCATATCACTCCCAGAGAGACACAACAGGGAAACCCTTGTATTTTGCACCCAGAGACTTACGTGCAAAGCTGACGGCAGTGACCGTAGCACTGTGGCCAAACCTCACCCGCACAGTGTTAAATGACTTAGGCAGAGGAAAGCCAAAAGCCCTCCTGACCTGAGGCAGCTGGCTTATTCTGCTCAAGACCTCCCGACTCTTCTCATGTGCTGGGTCACAGGGTGGGGGAGGTGGGAGTTTGCTTAGAGAGGACCCCTGAATTGCCAAATGTGCTCTGTGATCTTACGGTTGTCCTTAGGGGTGGGGATTTTGTCTGAGAAAGCTGCTACATGCTGTCCCCCCACCCTGTGGCCCCCAGAGCAGCACGTGCTGGAGGAGCTGGAGAGGCAGGCAGTGCTCGTGTACACCCCGTCTCGCAAGGTGAATGGCAAGCGTGTGGTCTGCTACGATGACCGCTACATCGTGAAGGTGGCCTACGAGCGGGATGGCATCATCGTCTCCAACGACAACTACCGTGACCTGCAGAGTGAGAACCCTGAGTGGAAGTGGTTCATCGAGCAGAGGCTGCTCATGTTCTCCTTCGTCAATGACCGGTATGCGGTGGCCGAGGGGGCCTGACGTGGGTGGGTTGGGGGTGGTGGAAAGAAAACCGCTTCAACTAGTCACAGGCATGCCGCGCCAGAGCCAAGGATGCCCAGCCCCGGAGACGGCTGGTCTGAGGTCGTGCTCTCTGCTCTCCCGGGCGCGCTGTCTCTGTGTCTCTGGGTCTCCTCTCTTTGGTGACCAGCTTTCTCCAACAGGGCTGTTTAGCCCTAACTGTCCATGGCCTTTCTGTCCCCATGTCCACATCCAGCCGGCCCAGCACAGATGTGTCCAGCAGGTGTCCAAGCACGGGGACTCGGGGGGCACCATGAACTTTTTGTTTTTATCTTTAAAGAGTCTAATACTTCAAATAAGAGCCTGGAACAGTCACTGGGGGGAAATCTGAACTTCGCTGTTTTTGTCTTTCTTTTGTTTTGTTTTGTTTTCTTTTTTTAAAGTTTTGAATTTTGTACTGCAGTGGGTAGCACCATCTTGGGGCTGCCAAGATCTTGGAACTGACTCTGTTTCCACAGTGCTTTTTTGAAATTTTCAAGAGAATCTACTTGGTTCATCTAATTCCTAGGTCGGCTCCCCTGGGTCAGGTCCATCCTGGACTAACCAGCTACGCGAGAGTCACAAAGCACAAACACATTAGGCCGAGTTAAGCTGGGGAGGAAGCAATGGCGGGTCCACTGCAAACGTGCTCTGGCATGTGGAGAGCACAGGCTAGGGGCCTGCAAAGTGGGCTCGGGTCTGAGACCAGCGCGGGGTGGACCGAGGTGGGGAGGGCGCGGCAAGCTGGGACTCCACTGCCCCCTCCGTTTCTGTTCCAGGCCATGAAGGCTCGGTCCTCATTCTGGGCTCTCCGGCTGGCTTTTGGGAATGCGGTTTGAGACAAGCGCCCCAACGCTGTGAAGGCAGCGCGGTATCTCATGTGCCATAGCCCACACCTGCCTGGCACATCGCGGGCATCAGTAGCCAGCTGTAGATGAGTGAGCGCGTGGCTGCAGAATGGTGAAGGGAGAGTGGGGAGAGAGGAGGCGATGCGTCCGCTGGCCTGGGCCACCTATGCGTGGCAGCCCGGCTCCTGACCCTGAAGCCCGGGAGGCAGCGTGTTGTGGGGGAAAGGGCTGGGGTGTTGGGAGGCAGGAGGTGAGGTTTCAGACTGAAGCTCTGCCGTTTACGGGCTGCGTGTCGTGGGGAAATCACTCATCCTCACTGAGCCGAACGTTCTTTATACCTCATTAGCCGTGCTTGGATTGATCACACTTACATCCGAGATGGTGGTGAGGATAAGCAAGAATTGTGCCCAGTTATTCTCAGGCCAGGCTAGGCCATGGGCCTCCAGGGGACACTGTTGCCCCCACTACCACGTGGCCCATAGCCGTAGAGGTAGAGGACACCCCTGAGCCCCAGGGAGAGGCGGTAGCCCCCATGGTCACTTCCACACACACAAGGCCAGTGGCTCCCTCTCCCCGGCTCAGGCCTGGAGGAATCTGGCAAGTCTGGTAGCTGTGGGTTCCAGAAAACCCTCACTGAGGTCTGAGAGATCATGGCTGCCCCTGGCCTGCTGACAGCCTGGGGCCCGGGCCAAGTTTTTTTTGATGCACAGTCCTCTGCTAAGGGTCTGCCAGAAGGTCGCCTGGCTGCCAGGGGCAGAGCCTGCCGCCTGCCTGCGGACGAGGATACCCACCCCAGCGCCCTGGGCACGTCCATAGGGCCCTCTTGGCCCAGCTAGCAGCTGTGAGGCCAGGAGAGAGCAGGAGGTGAAGCCTTTGGGAACTTTTAATAACCGCAGTGGGCGGCTCTGCAGATTCTTGGTCAGGGCCCAACTCCGAGAAGCCAGCTGTGTGGCTGGGATCTGAGCTGACGAGGCTGCCCGGGATCACCGGGCTCCGGGCCGGCCGGCCTGGTGGACGTGGTCTGCAGGGCTCAACCTCCGTGTGACTGCTGACGCTTAGGGGGACGCGAACTTGTAAACACGGGCCTTCCCTTTAGAATCCACGCCCCCTCCAGCAGAGCCTGTTTGTGACCTGGGAGTGTCTCCTGGGAACAAAAGTATTCATATAAAAAGTGGACGGCGCTCAGCCAGGGGAGTTTTCCTCCTCAGGAATGTTGTTTTCCCCTTTGAGCTGTGAGCCCCTTGAAGATACACTCCCTTCCTTGTTAGACTCAATGCCGGGGAGAAGGGAAGGGCGGGCAGGGGGCAGGGTGGGTCAGAGAACGTGGCCGGGGGCAGGCGGCCCTGCGAGCCGAGACCTAACCCACCCCGGGCCCTGGCTCTGCGGAGGAGGCTCGGGCCTGGCTGGAGACTGGGATTTGCAGCTTTGCTGACTTGCGGACTGGTGTTCCAAACTCTGTGGATATTGATCCCCGCGCTGTGTATGCCCAGAGCTGTGGGGATGACGCTGCAGAGATGGGATTTGAGCCTTAAGGAGCTCAGAGGACGAGGGCTGTTGGCAGCCCCACCGAGGTCTCCGACTTTCTCTGTTGAGGACAAAGGGAAGACAGCTCAGAGCTGCTTTCAGGCCATGACCCAAGGGCCCCTAGAGCAATTCCACTTCAATCTGAGAAGATAAAAATTACATAGGCATTGTTAGCATGCAGATTCCTGAACAACTTGAGATTCCGATTAAGCAGGTCTGGTAGGCAGCCAGAGACCTGCATTTGGAAAGGAGTTGCTAGGTGTTTCTGGTCCTGCTGGCTTGAACCTCAGCAGGAGAAACTCTTGGGAGAGGCCCAGGGGCTGCTGTCCCGAGGTCTGGGCAGTGCTCCACGTGCGTGGCGTGAGAGGAGGGCTGCGTTGCTCTTTAACACACTGTGACACCCCCGGGTGCGGGAAGAGCCCCGGCAGGTGAGGCCGTCTGAGGCCGCGCCTCGTGCTGCCGTTCCCTGGGTGGGTACTCGCCATGCAGGTGGAATTGTCGAGTCCCTGCGGGTCTTGAAGTGGCCTCCCTGTGCTTGTTTTCCAGGTTCATGCCTCCTGACGACCCGCTGGGCCGCCGGGGACCCACCCTGAGCAACTTCCTGAGCAGGAAGCCAAGGCCCCCAGAACCGTCCTGGCAGCACTGCCCCTATGGTGGGTGACACCCTGCGCCTCGTGGGCTCTGTTCAGGGCCTTGTGTCTCAGTGGCAGTTTCCTGACAGGGTTATTGTAAGGATGAACTGACATCTGCGACTCCTGTTGCATGGAAGTATTTTGGGGGGCATGGAAGTATTCGGGGTCACACAGAGGTCAAAGCCAGCCTTGGAAGCAGGGAGGCTTTGTGCTCCCCCAAGCTCCCCTTTCTCTGTCCCTTCACCCTGGCATGTTGGGTCCCATCCAGGTTCACCATCCCCCACCCCAGCACCCTTATGGACTTAGGTCAGTGCTTTCCGTTAAGAGTTAAAGCTTTGACCCAGAGCCCTTCAGGGAGCCAGCCTTCTGGGCAGCTCTGACGAACTTGCTTTGGCGAGTTATCTAATGTCCCCAGGCCTTCATTTCTGTACCCATAGAAGTTCAAAAAGCTGTAGGTGATAGGTAGAGACATTTCATGTTAGAAGGTGACATACATTCTGGTCTACGTATCCTGCTCCCTTTCACTCTCAAAGGTGCCCAGGTTATGATGACAAATTATTTGATCACCTATTAGGACAGTCTGTAGGGAGGGGGCACTGGTTAGCCCAGGGATGTGGACAAATAGTGGAAACTGAGGCAGCACTGGAGGCGCAATCCTATGTGATAAGTACCCACTGCCCACTTCCTCCACCCCCACGCTTGGCCTTAGCCACAGGGTCCCCGGGGAAAGTGGAGGCGACAGTCACTGGGTCGAGACATTTGGTCTCAGTCCCTGGCCAAAAGGAGTTCCCAGATTGACATTCACCCACCTGACACTGGGGTTACTGTGCCCCGCGCCCCCTACCACAAGAGGCGGGCACTGCACCCTGGTGCATCCCACTCCCACCTGCGCCCAGCTCTCTTCACCCCACCTTGTCCAGCCTGAATCCTGATTAACTCCGGGGCCTGTGCGCTTTACGCGCACCATCTCCTAGAAGAAAGGCGGCTGCGCAGGCCCTGCCCACCGCACGGGGCCGCAGAGCCTCGCCTGCCTGAAGTCTCACACAGGGTCCTCTTTCTCTCCCCTGCCCCTTCCAGGCAAAAAATGCACCTACGGCATCAAGTGCAAGTTCTACCACCCCGAGAGGCCGCACCACGCGCAGCTAGCAGTGGCCGATGAGCTTCGCGCTCAAACCCGAATCTGGCGGGGCGCAGGCACCAGCGAGGAGCGGCCAAGGGGCCGGACGGAGCAGGGTGGCCCCCGGGGCAGCCCCGCCGCCGCCTGGCTGGGACCCCGGGAGCCCGGCGTGCGCAGCCTACCCCCGGCCCGGCGGGCGGCCGACGTGGTGGGCCTCGAGGACGGCCTCTCGCGGCTCGCCTTCAGCGACGACCTGGGAATCCTCGGGGCCCCCTGCCCCGACCCCGGCTGCGGCCTCGCGCCTGGGTCGCGCTGTCCCGACTGGGTGGCCCCCGGGGCTTCGCTGTCCCTGCCAACCCTGCCCGGTTTCCCGAGCCCACAGAGCCCGTCGGGCCCGCTGGTCCAGGCGCGGGCTGGAGACCGGGCTGGGGACGCCCCCGGGGACCCGCAGAGTGACCTGCTACCCCAGCAAAGGCCTCCTACCGACCCATGGGCCGTCCCGCACGGGGCCGCCCGGTTCCCGGGACGCTCGGCCTGGGCGGAGTTGGGCTGGGGCGAAGGCGCCTTGTGGGGGCCTTTGGGGTCCGCGTCAGGGGCCATGACCAGCGAGCAGGACGCACGCGGCCGGGTGCGCACCGCGCTCTGCGGCGTCTTCCCGCCCCACCAAGTGGACAGCGTCATGGCCCTGTTCCCCGCTGTCTCCGACGTCACCAGGCTCAGTGCCCTCATCCAGAGGTTCCAACAGTCTGGTGCGCCAGTGGGAAACCCCTAAGGAGTGAGTCCGAGCACCGCCAGTGATGTCCCAACTTTGCTGGTGGTTGCCCGCGTTGCACCTGTGGTGGACGGCCTTTTCTTTAAGGGTGGTCAGGGAAGCCAGGTTCTTCACCTTTACCCCTGCTCACGGTGGCACTGGGTGACTCACTGACAATGTAGGGCTGCTGCTGGAGCTCTGTGACCTGCAGAGGAAAGTTGGCTACTTCTGCGGAGGGAGTGATTTCTCCTGCCTGCAAGAAGACTGCAAGTCCCACTAGGCTCCCAGGGTTCCTCTGGACCACTCCATGGCTGTTTTTGTCAAGCTGCAGTTAGGATCTGCAGATGGATCACAAGATCAATGTAGCGGGTCACACCAGAAATGGAGTGGAATAGGAAGTCTTGGAGCATGCACACACCACGTAATCAGGCTAAGTACATTTGAAACTCATTAGTTACATGTCTGTGCGCCTTTGTACCCATGTAAATTTAATGTGGGTCATGGACAAAAGTTTGAGAAATCCTGGTAAATGGTCTTGAATTTCATTGCATCTAATTGTGTTGGAAACATGTAGTCAGTGGGCCAGTGGAGGTTTTGGCATTTGCAGGCTTTCGTATGAACTGCGTCTCTTACAACATCACGAGGGCAACGCAGAGTCCTAGCCCTGATGTGTGGGCTCCACTTGTCACCCTGATGTCTGTGCTAGTGTGTGGAGGTGTGGCAGGGGAATGTTGCCCTGAGGTCCTGCTTGCAGGGCTTTCACGCTCTTCACATGGCACATACACACAGACACGTACAGACACACCCTTTGACTCAGGGTAAGCGGTCCAGCACAGACTCTCTACTGGCGGAGGCTTCCTAACCTCAGCTTGCAACCCAGGACCTTTTGCTCAGAAGCCTCCTGGCTGGTTAGCGCTGGGGTGAGCCTCAGTCACGGAGGCTTATTGCCACCTTGCACTGTTACTGTTTTTTCCACCCAGCTACTGCTTCGAGTTCTGGGGAGAAGTGATTCACCATTTTGCAATGGACAAGAAATTACCGTTGCGGATGGTGTTGCCAGAGCACGGACCCTGTGTCCTCAGGCATCTCTGAGCGGTCTCCGCCCATTCATTCTGGGTTATGAGTCCAGCTCTGCAGGTCTCGGCTGGTTTGTGCATGAAGGAACTCGGTGGCTTGGCTGTGGTGGAGACTGTAAGGCATCTGCCAGTGGGAAACCAGCTCCCGACCCCTGGAAGCTTCCTGCGGACTGGCAAAAGCAGGAGGAGCTCTTCTTAGTGCCTTACTTGGCTGCGTTGTTGGTATAGCCCAGGGTGCACCCCGGAGAGTCCGCTCTTGGCCCTCTAATTCCTGGTCAGTGCTGCCATTGGAGATACGGTGACGTTGTGCCTACCCGTGATCCCGTTCATCTTTTTAAACTGGATTCTTAGTAAGGCTTCAGACAGATCTGTTCCTCACCTCTTTTTCTTTTTTTCCTTCCCCCAAAGAGTGCACGGCAGCCACAATTGTACCTTGTTATTTGGCAATCTCAGTCCTGAAGAGAGCCCACTCTCTCCAGATAAATTGGATTTCTCTCTTGGCCCGCCTTCCTTCCTCCTTTCCTTCCATCCTTCCTTCCTATCTTTTGGCAGTGGCTTTTTATTTTATTTTATTTTATTATATCTGGTGTTCCTTTTTAATTTTTTTTCTTTTGACAAGACAAGCTTAATTTTAGAGCTGCGTTTGTCTCCTGGGTCTGTCTCCTGATGTGGACTCATTGCATTGCTGATTTACAAAGGAAATGTTTAAACTGCTTCCTTGGAGGACAAGTTTGAGTTTTAGTAAGCTGTAAAGCTATTTTATTTGGTTTGCTGTGATTAAGACAGGCACAAAAACAAGTGAAGAAACAGCACATTTCAGTGTAATCCCCTTTGGAATTTTTTCCAAAGTCTTGGTATGTCTTTGTGACACAAAACATGGATGGGACGGGTGAATGAAATGTTCTAAGTTGCATAACTGTTACCGCATTCCAAAAATAAACCATTTTTACCCACACCTGGACTCTTCACTGTCAAACTACATACCAGTTTCTCCCAGGTTGGAGAAACTTTTCCTCCAGGCTGGTTTTTCATGTTCAATATCATAGGTGTGAAGACGGAGGTTATTTTATAGCTGCTTTATTCAGTGTTATCCCACCCTTGGGGTGGGTGGCGGGGTAGGGGGAGGAGGGTGGAATCTGTCTTTTCTGGGAGAAGCAGCAAGGCCCAATGCAAGGACATGCCTTTGCTGGCTGTCCGGCAGGCTCTTCCCAAGGACATAGGCTGCTTAGCTGTTTGCTAGGTTTTTAAAGTCTTTATTACAGAACAGCGACGCAGTCTTCTAAAAGCCGCTCTTCTTGTGTGGACCTGCAGCAGGGTCCCTGATGGCTCAGAGCCAAGGAGCCCGGGGCTGTGCCACGTTTGTCCCGGTGCCACTTTCCCGAGGCCCCGGCAAGGTGGTTCCAGGCAGAACTGCAGAATGCTGCGAGTTGAGGGGTGGAAGCCAGAGAAGCCACTCGTGTGGGCATCGTTCCAGATAAAATTAATCCCAGCTCTGAGGGGTTTACAGAGAACTCAGAGAGGGAACTGTGAGCTGACTGCCAATCAGCTCCCCGCCTCTGGAGGAAAAGTCCCCCATGGGGAAGAAGAGTTTTTGGGGGGCGAGGGGGACAAGGCATTAAGGAATGAGGGTGGGGTGGGGGCTCTGGGAAATGGGGCAATTAATTAGAATCACAAATGCCACCATGAGAGAATGCATGGAGCCAGAACCTACATAACATGGGGGGCCTGTGCAAAATTAAGACGGAGAGCCCCTTGTTCAAACTTGATCAAGAATTTCAAGACGGGTGACAGCAGAGCCTTCAACCAACTGTGAGGTCCTTCTAAGTGCAGGACCCTGTGTGACTGCACAGGTCACAACCCATGGCGCTGCCCTGTGGGCAGCTACCTAACCAGACAAGCAAGAACATTCTCCACACGGAGTGTGTTACTAACAAAACACTGAGCGAAGAGGATCAGGGCCCAAGACGAGCCGCATATGCGGTATAGCAGGTGCTGGTCCCCTGGGGCCTCACCCTCAGGGACTGCCCACTGCACCTGCTGAGGACTGAGTGGGCTTTCCTGGTTTTTCTTGCCCACTTCTGATGCAAGAAGCTAAAAAGGAGAAGTCGAGAGGCTTGGGCAAACCGCACACTGAGTCGGCCACTTCCAAGTGGCTGTGAGATGTGGCTAGGGGTAGCTCTACCCAGGCAGCACGTACGCTGGTTCGTGTTAGGCAAGGCACTTAGGTTACAGACCAAATGGCAGGAGGCCAGGGGTGAGGAGTGGAGGCCGCTGTGGGGCTGGCTGGAATTAAGGGCTTGAACTCTGTCAGGACTCTCTCATCTGTTTTCTCTTGCTTGTGGGATTATCCTCTCTTTCAAAGATTGGCAGACCTAGGCACAGGCCCTTCTAGCTAAAGGGCTCAAGAAGCAGCTTCTGAAAAATCCTGGGGAGAATTCTGATTGGCTGGCTTGAGTCATGTGCCCACCCCTGGCCCACTCACTGTTGAGGTACTACCCTTGGTCCAGCCAGGTCTCATGCCCAGGCCTCTGGCCAGGACGAGGGCATACGCTGTGATTGTCAGCTCCCGCCTGACCCACAGGCTTGGTGGGGGTTCAGGGCTTGATGAGGATGGCGAGCAGTTCCCTCGAAGAAGCGAGGACAATGTCCAGGCAGACAAAACAAGTGCTCACAGTAATGTTCAAACCTGGGGGTGCGCCACGGGTTAGCATGGCCCCACCCACCCCCACCCTCGACTCTGGTCCCGCCTGAGAAAGGAGCTACTGTGTTTATTCTCTTCTTCCCGTAGTCAGGAAACACCTGTGTCTGCCGCTGCAAAGACAACAGAACTTTCCATGGGAGGCCGTTGGAAGGGCCTGCTGCTGCGGGGCCTGAGGTATCACTGTGGGAATCTTGTCAGTGCTGAGATTGTCCTCAGGTGAGCACCTAGGTGGGAGACTGACAAAAACCCCTGGGCGGCGGCGTGTCTCTTCAGAGTCCGCAGGCCACCATGTTTCCTTTGACTCACTCCTGAACCGATGTCCTCTAGAGCTCAGAAGCTGCCAGATCACAGCAGCCTAGCCCAGCAGCTGGCAGCGTAGCTGAAGCGAGGGCCGAGGGCCTGACCCAGCTCGGCCACCACTTTGTTCTGAGGTCCTGAGGCCACAACATCACCTGTCTGCCCTCACTGCAGGACTGACACACCTGTCTCAGTGCGCAGGTACAGGAAAGGTGCTGGGAAAATAACCAGCTAGGTAGAGGGACGCAGTGCTCGGGAGTCAGCTGAATGCCGTACATACTGACTAGCTGACAGACAGACCCTGGTGGACAATGAGTGGCTGACAGTGATTGACATACTGAACGAGGCTGACCGGAGGAGTGACAGTGTTGAAAGAATGCTCCACACCTGTAGCTGCGGAAGCGAGTGCTCGAGCTGGGTTAGCAGACCACGGTAGTTTTGACTTTATCTGCAGTCAGCCCTCCTCTTGAAAATAGCACACACATGGTTAAAACAAGACACGCTCAGCCTCCAGAGGCGGTTTCAGTGATGCCATCCTGACGAGGCAGTTTACAGAGGCATCCGCCCCCACAGGAAGGGTGAGGAGCCCAGGGTGGAGGTGAGGTTCCTTTGCCCGCGGCGGTGCTTTCTCCCGGCCTGGCCCTTTCTCTCTCTCCGAGCCACTCTCCAGCTCTCACTCTTTCCAAACCTCTGCTTCCCACAAAATCTCCTACTCAACAGTCCTCTGGGCTCCATATTTGGCTTGATCATAAGTCCTTTGCCCTCCTACCCTCCTGGATCTCTTGTTCCTACCCCTGTCCTTGAATGTCCCCAACCTTCAAATACCTTCTCGTCAGTCCTTCTCCATGAAGTCTACCTACGCCCTCCCAGTGCTGGGGAGCCATCCTGCTCAGATTGTCCTTCTCAGCGCTGGCCTGTCAGGGCTGAACGTGTCCGGCTGCTCCAAGCACTGCTCTGGAAGTAGCCCCGCTCTGAAGGGCTATTTGCTGTTTATTATTTATGTCACAGAAACCAAACAGTCCCCCATCCCAACGGCTAAGACCGGAGTTGGCTGCCCCGTTGAGCTCCATGCCCACTGTAGGTTGGCTGGGGCTGGCCTTGCAGAGGACAGGCTGAGGGAGGCTCTGTCTCCAGCTCCCCCTGGGCTGAGGCGGGAAAAGAGAACATTCTCAAAAGTCATTGGCTCTTAAAGCTTCTGTGTGGATATCATCCACTGTGCTCACATTCCACTGGCCAAAACAACTGATGGGGCACTGCCTAACGCCTCAGGGGCAGGGAAGTGCAGTCCTGCTGTGTGTCTGCGCAGGGCAGGCGTATCGGGAGGGCGGCAGTATGGTAACCTGCCTGTGGTGGACTAGAGAGAGACATTTATTGATTGAAAACCTTGGAGGAAGGAATGAGTTATATGAAGCATGGGACATCCATTTAACGGAATACTGTGAGCTATCACAGTGATATTGTAGAGGGGTGTTAATGACATACAAGTGTTGAGCATATATTATGAATATAAAAGTAGGTTATAAAATAGAATGCACCAGAAGATTTCTTGTTTTGTTAAAAAGTGCATTTTATATTTATAAAATAGGCAAATTCTTTAAAAGGCCAACAGAATATATCCGGGTGGTGGCATTATCACTGCAGGTGTCCCTCTCCCGCTTTCCGTCTCTATTTTTCTAAATCTTCTATAGTTAATAACTTTGGTAACCAGAAAGAAATTCTTTGCTAAACAATGCTGCATTTAAAAAATTATAAAATATGCATGCATTATAAAAGATTCAGAAAATTCAGGCCCCTTGAACTGACATCTGATAATATCAAAGCGCAGGCCCTTCAGGACCTCTTTGCAGAAATGCGCGCATATGTCACTGAAGGAGAGCCCCTCCTGGCCAGGGCTGAGTCGATGGCCTCACAGTCTACACACCAGAGCATCTGCGTGGTTCCAGTGACAGAAAGGAAGCTCTGTGCAGGTCCTGGTTCCGGCGGGCTGGAGGACCCTGGGGGGCCTCCCCACCCAAATCCATGACTGCTGGCTACAGTGGCTGTTCCTGTTCCGTGGGAAAACCCATCACCTTGGGGCAGGGGAAAGGAGAGAGCCCTCCCTGGGGCCACCCCAGCCCTGGGACCTCACGGCTTCATCGGCCTTATCGCTCAAGAGAGGAGGGAAATGAACATTTCCCTATGGTCTGCTTATGTTCTTAAGTTGATTCAGTTCCAGGGAATTTTTTGGGGGGGGATGGGAGGGGTCAAGTCATGTTCAAAATAACTCTTCACAATCTGTTTGGTGCAAATGCAGTTGAGTTATGACTCTGCTGCCTTTCGGTTGGTTGGCGAAGCACGGCTTGGCCCTGGGGAGGTTTGCTTTTGCTTGTTTACCCAGAGTGATTTAGGAGCAGCCGGGGCCAAGAAGGTTTCCCTATTCCTTCCTCCCCAGAGCCTGACCTCGTGGCCCCTGCCCTCAGGGCTCACGCCCCGCTTGGGGCCCGGCTTCATATTTTACGCAGAGTGGCAGTTATCCCTTGGATGCCCTGGGCCACATCACTCAAATTCTCTGGCTCGCAACCCTTTTAAGAAGCCCCCAGGGAGATTCCCCAGAGTGGCCTGTCTCAGCAACTGCTGCCTGCCTCTCCCTGCTCTGGCTCCTCGGTTGTGGGGGCGGGGAGGGGGGCCGCATGAGGCAGAGACAGCCGGATCATCAACGTCGATTGTGATGGGTTAGCTCTTCGCAGAGTCGGAGCACAGCCAGGACCTGCAGTGTAAAGGGAGGAACTACTGCATGTGAATCTCGAAATAATGATGCTGAGTGAAAGAAGCCAGTCAACCCAAAGAACAGACTGTGTCATTCCATTGATCTAAAACTCCAGAAAATGGAAACGTGCCTCTAGTGCCAGAGAGCAGATGAAAGGCCGCCCGGAGGTAAGGAAGGAGGGAGGGGCAGGAGAGGGCTTTCCAAGGGGCAGGAGGAAGCTTGGGCCGATAAATATATCATCATCCTGATTACAGTGGTGGTTTCGCAGTGTATGCAGATGTCAAAACTCATCACTTGTACCTTTTAAATACGTGCACTTTATAGTGGCCAATTATACCTTAGTAAAGCTCTTCAGAAGAAGGAGAAAAAAAAAAACCTGCATGAAAAATACGCTCCCAGAAGAGCCAACCTGGGAGGGTTTGATGTGGACGGGCTTTTCCCAGCTTCTCCCCGACACCTCTCCGTCCCGTACCAAGCCCGCAGGAGGTGTCCCTGCCCTGTCTGTCCCTATCCAGTGTGCTGCCCCAGTGTGGGGTGGGCCCATCCAGCACCTCAGCCTCAGGGGCAGGTGTGGGGAGGTCTGCGGAGAGACCCCAGGGCTGTCTGGGCTGTGCCCCTGGCCTCTCCCCCTTGAGGCCGGGTCTCTCACAGCTGGGCTGCTCTGGCTTTCGAGTTAGGCCGCCGGCCCGATCCAGGCGCTGCTCCGGTGCCCAGGGCCTTCATCCCTACCCGGACACGGACATCCAAGGGGCGTGGGGAAACCCAGAGTGTGGCAGCCCCTCCCACTTCACTCCCGGCTCCCAGAGGCCCCTGGAGGAGGTTTAGGGGAGAGACACGGGGGAGACAGCTCCTAAGGAAGTGCTCTGGGAACAACTGAGAAATGAGGTGCGGAGGGAGAAGGGGAAGCCCAGGAAAGTACCCCCTTCCTGGTCCGGCTGTGGGTTGTGCAGGGCACTGCCTGCCTGTCCCCCTAGGGTTTACTTGGCATTTCTCCCTAATTGATTTTATACTTACCCATTTTTACCTAGCATTTTCCAAGTGGTAGCATCTGTGAAGTCCTGGGCGCATATGTTAGCTATATTTTCCCCAGTTACACTTAAAAATAAATAAGTAATGGAAGCTATTTCTAAAGAGACAGAAAGTAGATCAGTAGTTTCCTAGGGCTGGGGAGTCGGGTTGCCAAGAGAAGAAAAGAAATGGTAACTAAAGTGATGGGGTTTCTTTTGGGGGTGATAAAAACGTTCTAACTTTGATCGTGGTATTGGCTGTACAACTCCGTGAATGTACTAAAAACCATGGACTCTCACACTTTAAATGGGTGAACCGTATGCCACTCAAGCTGTTACAAAAGCAAAAGGAAAAAGAAAAAGAAACCAAGCTGAATCTTCCCCGCACCTCTCCGTGGGGCAAAGGTCAGGCTTTGGACACACTCTTCTCCCTTGTCCTTCCCGTTGCGACATCTCAGGGCTAAAGCTGCACTGCGGGCGAGAGGTGGGTGGGGCGCCGGTGCCCGCACTGGGCGGGAACCGACTGTGCTCAGCTTCCCGAGGCAAGTTCGCAGCAGCCGGCCGGCTGGGAGCGCCAATAGGCACAGCGTGTCCCGCCCACGAGGGGCACTTGCTGGCAACAATCGGAGCCCGGCCACGGGCCGTGGGAGTTATGCCCCTCGACAGTGTTGTCACTGCATGAAGGGCGGAAGAAGCAGTGTCCCAAAGCAGCTGCTCAAATCCATCATTGCCCAACGGCGGAGAAAAAACCTTCGGGATCCACAGTTGCCGCCGACCCTGGCCTCGGGGCCGTTCAGCCGTGAGACCACTGGGCCATTGTAAGTCCTGAGCCGACTTGGTATCTAAGTGGAGGGAGGCAAAGAAACTGGAGCCACTTGAAGTCCCTCAGGCAGGACAGGGATCCTTGAGTGACAATCATCCAGGTTACCCAAACAGAGCATTGAAAGTCCTACGTCCCTAGGAAGCCCTTCAGTCCTGGGCACGCTAAGACAGCAGGTCCGCCCGATTCCTCAGAAACCCCTGAAGGCAGACGCCGGGACCGAAGGGCTGCTGAAAGGCCCTAAGGACTGGCGTCCACCGTCCTCGCTCTCTAAGACCTGCGAGGGCTGGAACGTCTCCTGGAGAAGGGAGGAAAAGGGGTCTTGCTGCAAGTCTGGCAACCCATTTTCCAGGAACAGGAAACAGCTAGAAGCCAGACTCAGTTGGGAATCAGGCCGTTGGCCAGGGCGGCATGGCCACTCCGAGGTCTGGGGGAGGGGCCCACAGCACAGAGCCATCTGTGGGGCCCAGCAGGCACTGGCCTTCCTCAGTGCCTACCCACACCCTCGAGGAGGTCGTCACTCATTGTGATGGTTCATTTCATGTGCCGACTTGACTGGGGCCTAGGGTGCCCAAATATTTGGTCAAATATCACTCTAGGGTATTGCTGATGGTGTTTGTGGATGATTAACACGTGCATTGGTAGACTGAGTACAGCGCATTTCTCTCCCCAGTGTGGTCCGAACAGACCCCAAAGGCTGGCCCTCTGAGACAGAGTTCTTCCACCCACCCCCACCCCCCATGGCTTTCAGTTGGAAACATCCGCTCTTCCTGGATGTCAAGCCTGCCGGCCCTCGGACAGGGACTAAACTGTCAGCTCTCCTGGGCATTCGGCTTGCCAGCCCATCCCGCAGCTCTTGAGGCTTCCCAAGCCCATAATTGTGACAACCAGTTCTGTCCAGTATTTCCTTCTCTCTCTCTCTCGCTCTCATTGGTTCTGTTTCTCTGGAGAACCTTAATAGGAGGTCTGTCCAGAAAAAGTCCAGCCATTGTTAACATAACGAAAACAGTGTGCGTGATGTGGATGTAACCCGACAGCCAAGGAGAGTGGACTGGAATGCGCATGCGTGAACAATGGCGCTTTCACAGCACTAGTTGGTGGGGGTGGTAGATGCTGTTGAGTGAGCATGTGCACTGTGTGGCCATCACATTCAAAATGACTGTGCGAGTAGAGCAATGAGTCTGCATGCAATTTTGGGTTAAGCTTAAACATTCCTCCATGGGAACTATTCGGATGATTCAGAAGGACACAGCTATGGGCTACTGGTGATTGGGAGTTTCATCATGACATCACACCCACTCATGCATCATGCCTCATGCAGAGTTTTTTGGTCAAACATCAAGTCACCCAGGTGGCTCAGACCCCCTACAGCCCAGATTTGGCAACTTGTGCCTTTTGGCTTCCCCCAAAACTAAGATAACCTTTGAAAGGGAAGAGATTTCAGATTGTCAGTGAGATTCAGGAAAATACAATGGGGCAGCTGACGGCGATTCCAACAAAGGATTTTGCGGAGTGTTTTGAACAGTGGAAGAGATGCTGGGAGAGCTGTGTGAGGTCCCAAGGTGCCAACTTTGAAGGGGACTGAAGTGTCCTTGTCCTATGGATAATATATCATGTATCTTCTTCAATAAATGTCTCTATTTTTCATACTACATGGTTGGATACTTTCTGGACAGCCTAAATGAATTGAACTCTCTGCCTGTACTGCTTGCTTAGTCACCCTCAAATAAAGATGTTTCTTCTCCGTAATTTTGAAAGACCCCGACTGGTGATAATTCCCATGTTGGAGCAGATAAGTAGTTCTGCTAGCAGCTTGTTATTGTGCAGACATAGAGCATTTATAAATGGCCGTGGAAGGAGAAAGGCCTGCTCACCTGTGGTGTGCGGCCGGTTTGGAAGTGCATACTCGTTTTACTTGCCCTGTGTATTGTGCCAGAAATACTAGATTATCACGTCAGTGTTGTTCTTAGTTGTACGGACATTCTCGGACATTTCAACACAACAAGTGCCTGTGGAGAATGGGCAATACGGACGCTCAGGTCTTGTGTGGCCCTGATCATCTATGATTTTTAACACTCCCCCTCCCCACAATGTTTACTTAGCATCACTAGCCAACTTGCTTTCAAATGGAAAGAGGTATATACCCAACGACAGGAACAGTTTTTCCTCTGAAACCTCACTTCAAATGTGAGTTCGAAGCATTATTTTTAAAGGGCTTCTGGCAGTGCCTTGAGCTTGTGTGGAGGATACTAGGAGAGAAGTTCAGGAGGCAAAACTGGGCTCACTTAACTCCTGGAATTCTCAGAACTAACTTAGGCCTTCTGGGGGCATTGGTCTGCTTCAGCTAAACTGAGGAGGGAGCTCGTCAACTATAACCCACTCCAGCCCGGGATCTTTTTCTTTCACGTAAGCGCTGTGGTTGAACAGGCGCCATAGGCAGTGTTCTGCTCCGCTTCCCAGCCCTTCAGACCCAGGGACGCATGTAAGTACCTACACTGACCATTAGGTGTCACTGTTGTACACAACATGCATCGACCTAGGCTCCAGACAGTTGACCGCTCTCCCGTTTATCTGCCCTTGACTTTCTGCGTCATCGTAGGGTTCCCACAAGCCTAGCGGTGCCTAGCCTGAGTCTAGCAACCAGTAAACGTTGAAGATGATTATAAAACATAGGTATTGTAAAACTCACCTATACTTGCACTCGGTAGTTCCAGCTCTTTGTGATGGAAGACATTAAAGCTGTGGGTATGTGGGTTATGACCGGAAAGGCACATAAAAAAATATTTTTATGTTGTACTTCCAAATTCCGTTTTGAACATAAAGACACTTATGGAGAATATTATAACAGGCACTTGAGTTGAATTTTAACAACTGCCATGTTTGCTTCAGAGTTTTGTTTTAAATAAATAAAACATCGCAATAACAGTTTATCTCTATTCCCTGCTCTGCAGGGTCAATCACTGTCTTGAATTGGGTGTTTATTCCTGTGTGCATTTGTATGCCATGACTATATTTATATGTAATAAACAGTATATAACATTGTTCTGTATGTTTTTAAGTTTTATGTAAGTGTTGTCATTTATGTTATATGTATTATTTTGCAAGTTGTTCTACTACTTCAGGGGTTATTTTTCATTTTGGAGGTTTATTCATGTTGGTATAAGTAGCTTGGTTTATTTATTTAAACAACTATATTGTATTCAATTGAATGTCTACAAAAATCAATTTACAAAATTATTTGCTGTTTCTAATTTTTTATCATTGCAGATAAAGTTGCAAAGACAATTTTAAAACTTTAGTTATAACTTACATAGCATATATGTAGTTCACCTACTTTCTATACGAGTCAGTGAATTTCAGTAAACTTACCACGCCATGCAACCATTACCAAATCAGGTTTCAACCGTTTCTATCACTTCAACAAGACCCAGTGCCCGACCAGATAACTACTAATCTGCCTCTGAGTGACGGCTATTCTCACACAGGTCTTTATGCAAGTGAGGTTCTCTCTCTACCTAAGCGTGAAATTTCCAAGGCCATGAGCATGTACATTTCAATTCTCAAATTTTACCAGCAGTTTGTAGACTTCTTCAGCCACATTATTGACATATTTCCTTTGCCCTTTTCTTTAATTTTGTTCTTTTCCTTGCCAATCTGATTTGTGTAATTCTATTGCTGTTGTAATTTATATTTTTCTAACTTCTGTCTTTTGGTGTTCCTTGGCTTTCTGAGTGTCCTCTTCTGTGAATTACCTACTCGTATCGTTTACTCGTCTTCTAATGAATTGCCCTTTTCTTGTTGATTCGTAGTAGTCGCTTATGCACTGCATAATAATTTTTTTCCAGTAACATGCTTTGGAAATATCTTCTCCCAGTCTGTGGTTTCTTTAAACTCTAGGGACTTCTGTTGAACTGAAGTTGTAAATTTTTATGTAGTTAAGTAATCAATTTCTTAATGGTTTGTTATTTTATGTCTTATAAGAAACATTTCCTCAAGTCAATGCCACAAAGATATTCCTCTATATTTTCTGTTAAAAGGTTTAAAGTTTTACATTTCACTTAGATCTTTATTGCTTTTTTTGTGTGGTGTATACCATTATTAAAGAAATAATATTTATTATAGAAAACACAAGAGATACAGAAAAATGATAAGAAAAAAATCAACCACGTAATATTTTTTCTGTATTTCTTCTGATATGCTTTCGATATATAATTTTTGTTGTCATTGTTGGTTTGCAGATGTATGGTTGAAATTATTCTCCAGATATAATTAGAAATTCTATTTTAAAAATTATAATGAGCATTTCCTCATCTTATTACAAACTTTGTAAATATCATCTGTTGGAAAGTATTTTTCACACCAAAAAGCTACAATTTATTTAATTTATTGAACATCATTTATTTATTGCTATTTTAAATATAAATATCATTGACATAAAGCTTTTGCACAATTTCAGAATTTACCCAAAGTGAAATTACTAGACACAAGCAAAGTAACTGATATTTTAAGGCCTCCAAAGCCTATTGCCAAATTGCTTTCCAAAAAGGCACGTAAATTTATACCCTCACCAGTAATGCGTGAGGCCCTGTACTTTGTCACCTCCCCACCAGCAAGAATTTATTAAAAACAAAACCCAAAACCACCATCAGCAGCGCCACACCTGCAATTGAAACTTCCACATCTCTGATGAACATTTTTTCCATGTGTTTGTTAACACATTTGATTCTTCTTTGGTGAATTACTTGTCTGTGCAAGCATTTTACCTACTTGGCTAGCAAGGTCTTAGTGCGCTTTATTTATTGACTGTAAGAACACTACCCATGCCGAAAATAGTATTCTTTTGTCTTTTTTATTTGTTGTGAACGTTGCCCCCTGTTTGCTTTATGACGTGAGGCTGTTTTGATACGCAGATACTTGGGCCTCCGTTTCCTGCCGGCCCCCTCGCGGACGCTGCCCGGCAGGCCGCGCAGTGCCGAAGCGCTGGCCCGCGCGCTGTTCCTTTCCGACGGTCACGTTGCTCGGGGCTTGAACCATCGTGGGCGGCGGGCTGCCTCCCTCGCCTGGAACACACGCCAGGGTTCAGCCGCCCTCTGATGGCTCTGTTTGGATGACTCACTGGTGCCTGGGACTCACACGCTCAAACCTAATGTCATGACGTTTCCCCCAAGCTCGTGCTATCCGCGCCCTGTCTGTCTCCATCGCCCACCTGGCTGCCCCTGCCGGAAGCTGGGAGACACCCCACCTGCCCCTCTGCACTTGATGACACGGATAGCCAGTTGCCTCTGCTCCCGCCCTGCCTTGTCTTCATCCTCACTGTGATTACTCCTGAGGAATTCTCTCCTGGGACATCTCCCCCAACCTCCAACTTTCTTTTTCCTTAAGAAAAAGATTTTAATTACGTATTTTCAGAGAGAAGGGACGAAAGGGAGAAAAAGGGGGGAGAAACATCAATGCGGGAGAGAAACACAGAAGATCGGCTGCATTGGTTGCCTCTCGCTCGTGCTCGCGTCGTGACTGGGGACGGAACCTGAAAGCCAAGTGCCTGGACCTGGAGAACAAACAGCAGCAGAGGCATGTGCCCCGACTGGGGATCAAACCAGCGGCCCCTTGCCTCGCAGGACGACGCCCAACCCATTGTGCCGCACCAGTCAGGGCTAAACTTTATTAATAAAAAATGTTGAGCCTACGAAAGGGTAGAAAATGTTATATATACCTATGCGTCTACTGTACGATTCTGGTCGTATAAATGCTAATGAGCCATTAAACATATCGACATTCTCAAAGGACGGGAGTAGAGTACAGAGAGTTGAATTCCTTTCTGCCTCCGGAAGTCCTGGCGCGCCCTTCCCTCCCCAGCGATAACCCCTGACACCGGTGTGCATCACCCCTTCTGCCTTTTATCCTCTACCACGGCCACGGAAGCCTGAAAACACACACTACTTTGCATTTAAAATGTCCTATAAGTGGTACCAAATGTCATGTAATCCTTCTGTCTGCAATGTGCTTTTTTTCACTTCATGTTTTGGGATGCAGCCCTGTTAGCACAGGTGGCTCCAGTTTATGTTAATTGATGTATAGATTTCCATGGCACGAATGCATCCCGATTCACACATGTAGTCCGCTATTGGTGGAGGACATTTAGGTTATCCCCCTGCCCCTACCACCTTTTTTCCCCCGCGTTACACACCTAATAGACATTCTACACTCTTCCCTCTGGCACGAGGACAATGGGTGTCCGAGTGTCCGTCGGGTCCCTTCCTAGAAGCAGAGCTGCTGGGTAGCCAGCATCCTCAGCTTCATCAGATCCTGCTCGCTTGTCCCCCTGCAGGGTTTCAAAGCTTGTGTTTCCACATTGTCACCAAGAGGGCACCGACAGCTTTTCCTCTGTTGCTAACCCAGTGGGTGTGTCGCGTCGCACTGTGGTTTTAGTTTGCACTTTCCTGTTTACGAGTGAGGCTCAGTGCTTCGCCCTTGCACATTGGCTGTGGCGTGGCCTCCGCTGTGACTCGCCCGTAGGGACTGTTGTCCCTACAATAGCCTTTGCTCCCTCGCATTCATTCCCTATACTTGTCGCCAAAGGGACCTTCTGGGAGGGGCAGCTCTGACCAGGCGCCCACGCCGTTTAACACCCCTGGCTGCTCCACCTGCAGATTCATAAGTGGCCTGAGACTTGCACCTTCCCTGTTACCTCCCAGGGCGGCCCCCGACCCTGCGCAGGCCACATGCTAGTCGTCTCTCCGGGCTCCAGGCTGCCTGGATATTTTCGTTAGCTCCTCAGGTATGCCAGGCTCTCTCCTGTTGCAGGGTCTTTGATTCTCAGTCGTCTCTGCCCCACCTCCCTTCCCAACTCCCGAAACCCTCCAAGCCCAGGCCAGGAAGGTACCTCAGGTCCCTTCCCCACCTCCTGAGTCCAGTCCGTGTGCTGCCAGCGGCCTCTTTCTTGGAGCCACACAGCAGCCCTGGAGCCCCAGGCCCCTGCCTGTCTTGCTTTCGGCTGTGTCTACGCAGCCTGTCACTGTCTGAGGCATGAATGTCAACTGAGGAAGAAACCGAGGCTCAGACCTGGGTAAGGCCACGGGGCCCACTGCCTTATGCTACGATACATTAATTCATGAACAAAGGGCTCTCACCCTTCCATGAGGGAGGGTTTCCTGGGTGGGACGGCGGGGGCGAGGAGCAGCCCTACGCACTCACTTCAACTGCAAAAAATTTACTTTGTCTCTACTTTATGTATTGGGGGTTTCGTAAGGTTTTGTTTGGAAGAAGTTCAGCTGCGAAAAATGTATGGAAAAGTACTGCTTTGGGCCACCCTGGCCACCGGCCCCCTTCCTGCTCCAAACAGACTTCTATCAGTGATGCACCTGAGAGAGGAGCAGGGTCTTTCTAGAGAGTGGCTTTGTGTCCTTTCCAGAATCGATGGCCAGTCTGCCGGGCGAGGCGCCAGGAGTGGAGGTGGGTGTCTCTGTTGTGCAAGGAGGGGGCCAGATTCGGGAAGGCCCCTCCGCCTTGGGGGCTGCCAGCCGTGTGCGGGCAGATCAGGAGTGGGGGAGAGTGGGGTAGAGTTTCAGCCGGCAACAGGGGGACCCGGGATGGTGGGAGGTCAGGCAGAGAGTCTCTCAGTGAACACGCCATGGAAAATGAGCAAAGGGGCTGGCATTTGCTGCTGTTGCTGAATGGTCCCTCTGGCCCAGGCATTGTGCCGCGCTTTTTTTATGTTATTATTATTACATCCTTGCAACCAATCATAAGGTGGATCATAGGGCTGGAAAAAGAAGGCAGGCTCAGGTTAAGTGACTTTCTCAAAACCCCCTCCCTTTGCAGACACCACAGCTACCTCCACAGCTTTCTCTGGGTCTAGAACATTCCCACAAAAACATCCAACCAATGCTATTTTGTGCTTCGTAGGAAGCCCATCTTTCCTTCCCAGGCAGAATATAGTTTCTGGAACATTCGGGCAATGCAGACACAGTTACAGTTAAAACCATGACAAAATCACCCAGACAGATGCACAGGGCTGATCAGTGCCCTCTGGTTGACCCCCCTGAGCCGAGATGTCTCCAGCGTCACCTGGACTCAGCATCCCAGCATTAGATCTCTCCACTCTCACTGCCTCTCGGTGAACTCAAGCCACATCTGCCCCATACCCTCTAGCCCTGGCTGGGTAAAAATGGGTGAGAGTTGGGAGGAAAAGATATCGTATCTACATATGTCAAAGCTGCAAACTATTACAAGGTTTAAAAATACATGCGATGATGAACATTTGCACCAAGGCTCTCTGAGGTCCACCTTACTGTGCATCGTCGTACAAGTCGCGCTCCTTTAAGGCTATGAAGGCCTTTCTCGGGCTGTGTGTCAATCTCCTATACACACTCTGGCTCCACAACAGTGAAGACCAAACCCTGACACCGCCCAGTTAATGCTGCACCAACAGGGCCTATGAAAGTGGGGCCTTGCAGACCTGCTCAGATCCCTTCCTCCCCACACCGCCCTGGCTCTCCTGAGCTATTATAACATTGTGTAAGTTTCAGTGTACAGTGTGATTACCACCACAGGGTAAGTTAACACCTCTATCATCTCCCACGTTTACCTTTGTGTGTGTGCGCGTGTGGTGGGAACATTTAAGATCTACTCTCTTAGCAGCTTACAAGTACACAATCAGGTGTTGTAAGTTACTGCCACCATTCGATCCCCAGAACGCATTCATCTCACACCTGGAAGTTTGTGCCCTTTGACCAACATCTCCTCTGTTTCCCCGACCCCCATCCCCAGCCGTGACCCTTCTACGAACATTCCACGCTGTTTCTGAGTTTGGCTTGTGTAAGATTCAACATGTAAACGAGATCACACAGGATTTGTCTTTCTCTGACCCCCCTCCGGAGTGAGTCAGAGAAATGGCTGGCCTTGGCGGGAAGAGCATCCTGCCTCTGCCCACCGTGAAACACCTGCTGTGGGAGCTGTCTGAACCTGCTCTTCTCTGAGGGTCCACTGTCCTTGCAGCCAACGTGGGGAGAAGGGAAGGGCCTTTGCTGTGACAGCCCTAGAAGCGCCCCCAGACCTCTCGCTGACTGGCAGCCCCAGCCCCGCCCCTCGGGGTTTGGCGAGGCCACTTGCCGCAGTCGCTGCCCCCAGCAATGGTGGCCTGGCGGCCGTGCGCACTCAGACCCCTTCGGGAGAGGCGCAGCTCTCCTCCGTCAGAAAGCTCGCTTTCAAGGGCTCCCGGAGGCCTGGCCCAACCTTTCTCAGGACGACCTTCAGTCTGAGGCTCGCTCGAGTCAGCCGTCCGTCTCTGGCCTGCTCTCTCTGTCTCTGCATTGCGGTCGGAAGGCTTTCCATGCCTTCCCCTGCGTCTTCTCCCTTTATCCTTCACGGCATTTCCCCCAGGACGGCGGTCTCACTTCTAACCCAGTGGAGCATTTGTTTCACAGAGGACCCGAACCAGCACGACGGGTGCCAGCAGAGGTCCGCGGAGATGAGATGGAGCTGGGAACTGGGGGGCTCGCTGCCCAGAGGGCGAACAGGGCATCCTTCCGAGTGGTATTGTGAGGCACGGAGAGTCCTCGGTATGTGGTGGCATCAGATGCGACGGCGCTGAAGATGCCAGTGGGGGAGCAAGATACAGGGCAGAGCTTGTGACAAGTCCCAGTGGCAGAAGCACAACACAGGCCTCCGAGCTTGGGAGCAGGGCCATGCTAGCCGCAGCAGGAAATTACATTATTTTGAGAAATAGCCCCTGAGCTTTGATCACGGGGCACCAAGTGACGATGCTTCCGGGACTGTCCCTTACAAGCTGGGTTTCCTCAGACTCATCAAACCGTGACATGGAATGGACCCGCCACCCACTTAAAGATGGAAATAATACACCCAGGATCAGGGCAAGCAGGGCCAGGGCATAACGGCAGGCTACATGAGAGGGTGGCCCAGGCCTTCTGTCCCCCGAGGCCCCGTTCCCCAGCTTGAACTTAGGGCCTTGAGAGAGAGAGGCTGGGTGACCGGCGGGAGGGAGGAGCCCTGGCCTGGGCGTTATGGCTCGGTCAGCTTGGAGTGAGTGTGCGAGCTGAACACGCGAGGCGGCTGCATCACATCTGCACTCCGGGGCCACCTGGCAAGACAGTGGAGAGCGAGAATCTTCCCCACGTGTGGAACCGTGAGCAGTGCACCCAGCCACTCCTTTGCGGGGCGGGGAACAGGTGACCTAAGAGACCATCCATTGATCTGTGGGCAGTAGGCAACGGCCTGGCTTGGTCAGGGGCTTGAGAAGAAAAGGACTGGAAGATGGGAGAGGAGGGGGACTGGGGTAGAGGCATCTGACGGACATAGGGAGGGGGTGGGCATGAAGTAAGATTTTTGTAGCGCACATTGTTCCACCAGAAAGCATTGCCGTGCACAAGGCGTTGAGAACCAACTGGACAAAATGACTTAGCCAGTCGACATTGGTCAGATTTGTTTATTGACCCCCCCAAAACTGGCAGGATGGGCACATGGATGGGGTGGGCGTGGTGGCAGTGGTAGAGGCTATGTGCATGCCCAGCCTGGACTCTCCCTTACCAAGGCCAACCTAGCTACTTTGTGCCTCCGACTTTCCAACCTGTCTGCGCAAGCTCAATGCCGAGCCCTGATATGCTCCGCTCCTTCAAGGACGACGACCAACCCCTTGGGAGCAAGTCAGTTACCCTTGGCCCATTCATCCCTGGAAGGGCTGGTGGTTCTTCCCCAGAAGGAGAGACACGTATTCTTGCTGGGGGGTTGCCTTCCTTGTCCACAGAGTTTCAGGTAGCACTACTATGGGGGCTTCCTGCATACCTATCCAGGGGCACTGAACCCCACCCAGCAAACCACAAGGTAAGGGGATCCCCTTCACAGAGAAAGGGAGGCAGGGTGGGTCTCTGGTCCCGAGATCCGTTGGTGAGATCACATGCGGCACCGTCCGGAGCAGCTGGCTTCGCGGAGCACGGGACGTCCTGACGGCACAGCTGCAGCGCCAGCTCAGCAGTGACACGCAGAAAAGAGAAGGCGCCGAGTTCAGGCGGTAAATCAGAGAAATCTCTATGTGGCACTGAGTCCTCAGTAAGAGCCCATGGGCTAGGAAACAAGGGGTCAACAGAGGTGGCTCCACTTACCTTGACCACCGAGGACCCATTGAGGAGCGTGTGTGTCTCTTTCCTGCACCTTGGCCTCTGCAGAGTTGCAAGCCCTGGCCCAGAAAGGGGGTACAGTCTTGCCCCCGCCCCAGCCTGGCTACAAGGTCCCACTGAACTACAAGGTCCTGTTGTGGCAGGATCTTGACCCCTTGTCTCCAGCAACCAGCAGGTGAGGGGTCACCACGGTGATCAGTGGGAGGATGCAGGGCTCCTTTTAAAATATGGGGCCAGGGAGGGATGTGTGTGAAGCCCTCATGCCCCATTGTTCACAGACATTCGCAGCCCTTGGGCTGAGAGGGTTGTGGTTGCCAAGGACCCCCCGAGACCTGCCCAGGTGATGGCTGAGGGTGAGGGGAACTCAGGATGGATAGTGGAGGAGGGAGAGGGCGAGTACCAGTGCTGGCCCGGAGGCCGCCTGCCATGATGGGAGCTGTAGTTTGCCCCACTAACCTCCCTCCTCAGGGAGAGGCGGATGGGAACTGTGACATTGCTCCTACACCCTCGTGGCTAGAGGAGATCTGGAGGGGCGTGGCTGGACTGGGACAGCCATGAGTGTCCTGACCTGTGTCCTGCTGTGGGAGTGTAGTCGGCCCCATCTGAGGTCCCTATGGACCCATCACGTTTGTATTGAGGGGTTCCTGCCGGCTGCGTACAACTGACAGCCGATGACACCAAGCTGGGCGCTAATTCAGGCCCATCCCATGGAGACACAGGGCTCCTCCAACAGCTCAACTATGACTCCCCACTCCCTGGCTGAGACTGTCTCAGATCTGTGCCTCCGTCTGAGATCTGTCCCCCCAGTTCTTCCCTCCCCCGCCCTCCCAGGGTCAGAGCCGCGGCGCCAGCCTGCCTGTTCAGCAGGCTCTCCCACTTTCTCCCCACACTCCCCTCCCCTCCTGCCTCTTTAATCCTAGAGGGTGTGAATTTACAGAGATGCCCTTTGGATGTTAAAGCAATTTCTCAAGGGGGTGACAGTCTATAAAGAAGTTTAAAATGTTAGATTAAAAGGCAGCCTTTAAAATGAAATCAGTTTTGCGTTATGAAAATGGAGCACATTGTTCTCATTTTTCTTTCTTTTTGCCACAGATCACTGAAAAACTCAGTTATGAACAGGGGCGAGTTTGAAGCTTGGTGTTTAGGGACCACAGGCATAGGAGTCGCCCTGCTGGTCTCCCTCTGCACAGCCGGGCTCCTCCATGCACGAAGTTTGTGCAAACGTCGCAACAGTTTCCCTGTGCTTTTCCCACCGGTGCCTTGTGAAGATGGGCAGGGATGGTCTCACTCAGTCTCAGACGCCCTAACGCAGCTAACGTGGGTCGGGACGAGCCCACCGTAGGAAGACCTTCCTGCTCACGCAGTAGCGGTGGCAGCTTCTCAGGCATTTTCTGTTGCTTCTGGGATGGCGTTGAGAGGCGAGTGTGGGGTGTCCGGATGCTGACTGCTTCCTCTGGACCAGAAGCCCCAGCCCCGCGGTGGCCCGTTACTTCCTCTGCTTGGTATACATTTCCTGCCATCAGTATCAGGCGCTTTGAAACCTGCCGGACCATGGCGTGCTATCTTTTGCAATCGATCAAAACTTTCATCCTCGGATTGAATCGTTTCTTTTGAACTATGGAAATATGAACTCTGTTGAGAAAATATTTCTGACGAGAAAACTAAAAAGAGCTTAAACTTTTCTCTGTAAAGTTTTTGTCCGGGTGAGCAATGTTTTCAACTTAAAAATGTTCCTTGTAATTATGCCTCTGTGTGTATTCCTGCCTTCCTTTGCTCGACTTCCATTCTGTTGAGTCAGCAGTTAGGAGTCGAGCCACACAGGGCTCAGCCGACGAAAGACGTTCCCATGATGTGCTTAGAAAGCAAGAAAGTGGAGCCCAAGGAAAGAAACCGCACGGGTGCCGTTCCCTTCCCACCAGTGTTTGAGGTGGATGGGCATCATCTTTTCGAGATAAACTTTCCTCCTTATTAAAGACAACATTTAAAGAAAGATGGAGAGTAAGAAACAAAAAGTGACGTCAGACTTAGAAATCCATCCAACTTAAAAGAAAATCCAAAGCTGCTAAGCACAGCCCACGTGTGAGACGCACCCAGGGCAGTGTCTTGAGCGAAGGTGGCCAGGCTCTGGGGAGTGGTCACCCCAAGCCCTGTTTGCTTGCCTGTTTCCCTTCCCATCCCCACCTCAACAGCTTCACAGCTCATATCAGTTCTAAAAGGCTAATCTTTTGTGCCTTCAGCAACACCCCTTGACTAAGGAGGCTCTTTCCTGCACGTCCCAGGACAGCAGAAGTCAGAAAAGCATTGCTTGTTCACATTTAGAAATTTATTCTTTAGAATTTGAGCATCAGAATCCGAAACCAAGATACTAAATGCCTAGACTGCTCTCTCAAGGCCATGGGGCAACCTGCAGAGCGGGGAAATGACAAGGTTGGCGGTGTGGCCGTCCAGGGCCACGAGGGATCCCAGGGCGCAGGCGAGCACAGGGCTAACACTCGGTCCTTTTCACTGTTGTGTCCCCAGAATCTGGAACACTTACCACATACAACTGCATTTTTTTCTGATTGAATCAAAAAGAAATGAAGTTTCTACATGCAGATTGAACTCTAGGACGTAGAAACATCTGATAGTTGTTTGCGATTTGTCCGACCGCGGAAGATGCTACATAGTGACTGGAACCAAAGATATTTATATTATACACAAGAGAATTGCTAGAATTAAACATAAATTCTAACGAATAGGCACTGAAGCCTGGCAAAACTAAAGATTGGCAGCTCCCCTGAGGACATCTGTTTGTAGGCCAGAACTCGAGGTTTGAGAGGCGGTGCCATGGGGCGTCCACTCCTGAAGCTGGGGACCATTTATGGAGCATCAGGCGGTGGCTGCGCGGGGGTGTGCGCCACCAGGACAGGGCAGGTCCTCACTTCCTAAGAAGGCGCGCTCCTTTGGAAGGACCAGAGGAAAAGTGCTGGCCTTTGCGGACATCCGGCAGCTCACGCGGCCACTGCACAGGGTACTAATGTGACCTCATCCAGTCACCCTTCTTGGCCCTCCTTCGATAGGGTTATGGTTTGGGAAGAACGCTGACCGGACGCGTTGCTCACCAGATAGAAAGTGGTGACCTATTATAGGGGAACTGGTGTACGGGGGCCGGCAGAAGGAACGCCTGCTTGAGTGTGGTTGGTGGGTAATAATATGGGTGTGATAGTTTAGAGTTTTAATTTGAACGTTTCAGCTAAAATGTCACATGGCGTGCTTGAGTGTGAGGCTGTTATGTTACAGGAGTCCATGCTTACGACTTTGTAATAAAGCAGGGGAGTTATTTGTGCCGGACCCCCCTGTATATACGACTGGTAGGACATTGTAACTACAATACAAGTTAGCGACAGAATGGATAATGGAAGTTCTCAAAGGAATGACGTCTGTGAGCACTGAGCTTCAGATAAGGCATGTTTAACCTTCTTCCTGATCATGACTAAGCATCTAGTTGTAACTTGCTTTCTTTCTGCTTTTCTCTTTATTTACCTTTTTCGTGCGTGTTTGTTCATCAGGATGGGGATATATATTGAACCATATCAGATGTTTCCTCCCCTGAACCTTCCTGTAAAACAAGTTTATTATTTTATATAAAACACATTCATAAATTACATGATTTTTTATGCCAAGCATACCCATTTTAAAATGAGTTTTGACAAATGGATATGCCTACACAGCCCGCCACAACCAAGATGTAATATATCCATCACCCCCCAAAGTTCCCTCATGCCCTTTTCAGTGAATCCTATCCCACCACTCTCTGCTTTCTGTCACTATCGATTTGTTTTGCCCCTTCTATAATTTCATATAAATGAAATCACAGAGCATGTACTCCTGCATCTGGTTTCTTTCACTCAGCACAATGCATTTGAGACTCGTCTGTATTGTTGTATTTCTTCCATTAAAACGCTGAATAGCATTCCAGTGTATAGACAGACCACAATCTGTCCCTTCACCTGCTGCTGGACAGTTAGGTTGTCCCAGTTTTTGGCTACTTTGAATACAGCTGCTCTCAACAGTCACGTTCAAGGAAGTCTTTCTGTAGGCTTACATTTTCATTTTCCTCGAATTATTTTCATGGCTCATATTTGTCTGTCGAATTAAGTACAATCGTCCCCCACAAAATGGTTCAAATTACCTTTCCTGCTTATCTTCCTAATCTGTACTCACTTTTCGGACAAGCTAGTTACCTGCAAATCGCTGAAGAGCCCCTGTAATTTCTAGACTCCATTGCGGCCCTTTGTTCTCTGCATTCGGATGATCTTCCCACGCCTATCAATGCTCACCGTTTGAGTCCCATCACCAATGCTTCCCTTTGATATATTGTCCCCCACTGAACCAGTGGAAACTTCCTTCACTGAGCTTTGTATCTCTGTAGAGCACTTGCCTTACGTTGTCATTTCCATTGATTCTCATTATTTATAGTAGTTATGCTCTGTGAAGTCTCCACAGACACTGAATTAGCAACATACTAAACTATTACTCCTAGGGAAACATAGGGTCAGATTCCCCAGTACCTCTGGTCACATTTTCATTGACCAATCAATGCATGACCTTGTTTTTCTGTGTTTCTGTTTAAAGATGCCTTACTTAACATATATTGTTGACTCACTAGCCCTGAACTCACAGGCAACGCTGTGACTCACGTCCAGGGAGCTTATCTCACATGCCCATTTTCCCTGAAGGCACATCCCAGGCTTCTTGAATTTCAGAACACCAGACAGCCCTTCAGCGCCACACCTGGGGTCATTTTAAACAGCAAAATCACCAAAGAAAAGCACAAGGATGCAAAAAAAGTGGTGCAATACAGGCCGTAAAGGGCACTTGTATACAGTAGGCGCTACAACAAGGCAGAGTCTCATCAGCCTCTTTGACCTCGGCGGGCACGTGAGCCCCAGGAGGCTCACAATTTTCCCCATTCTAGGCACGTCCACGAATGACCATAGCGAGGCAGCAAACTCACACAGTACGGAATCCGAGAATAACGGCGGCCGCCGGTACACGCGTGCCGGCTTCCCTCCTGTAAGCCCTCTAAGCTGGTTGCTTTATCTCGCATGTTGTCCAACACACTGCCTGGCCTATGGGAGGCAGGTGATACTGAGAAGCACTTGGGGGCAAATGATAGGAAAATAAAGTTACACTCATTTACACAAATTTATCACCAAATTTACAACCTAAATTTTGTTGTGCACCTACTATGTGCCAGGTGCATGCTGGGAGCAGGACATGCAGTGGTGAACAAGCTAAGAGACCTTGTCCTCACACATAAGAACACAACTGGGAAGAGCAGCAAAAGGAGGCAGCAGCAAAACTTGAACTGTAGATGATTTCAGAGATGGAAAGGCGATGACAATGTTAGCTACCTTGGAATAGAAATGAAAATCCATGTGCAGACCCCAGGAAAGGTTGAAGGCAGTGCATCATAGTGGCTAAGCGCACATGGTAGTGGAGTCGCGCTGCTCCATCTTGAGTTCTGGCCCTGGGCCCCACAAGCTGTGTCAGTTTCGGGGAGTCACCACCTCTGTGCCCCTGTTCCTCTTCTGTACAATGGGGACAGCACACGCTCTCCCTCAGGGCTGTCAGGAGGGTTATATGGGAATATTTGTAAAGCATGTAGAACAGTGCCTAGTGTGGTACTCAGCATGTGCTAATCATATTTTAAAAGATTATATACAAAATCTTGTCAGATTGATTTGCTTATCTTTGAGAGGAAGAAGTAAGTGGAATGGGAGGAAGTCACTTCTACTCAGCATTCTCCCTGCCGGGCTGGGGAAGTGCAGTCCCACCCACTTAGGCGAAGAGCCTAGTGCGAGGGTGAGCTGGGCAGAGGTGGCCTGACGCTCACCACAGGATGGGACCACTGGTCCCGGGCTGAGCATCACCATGGCCATTCTGCTCAGTTGGTGAGTGACATATGGACCTGCTGAGAAACTGCTCAGATATGTAGAGAAGGATTAACTTAGAATGGACTGCTAACAATGAAAAAGAAACTTTAAACAATCTACATTAGAAAAAATGATTCTATAAAAATAGCATGAAGTCAACAGCCATGAAGTAAAATCATTAGTGGATTAAAAAAGAAAACACAACAAAAGTGGAAACCAGAGGGAGTGACTGGATTGCACAATTCTAAGTTCAGCTGTGATGAACGACGCCACAGCGGGAAACCTCCAATACGCCCCTAACACATAATCAAAAGCACACGGCATGCGAGAGCCAAAAGACAAGCATTCAGCCCATTTTCTGAATGAATCAGGAGGCCAAAGGTCCAACGTCCAATAATAATTCACAAAACGTGGTAGAGGAAGCTGGCCTCTACGGGAAGCAGGCCGTATGAAGAAAGACTGAAGATAGTTATTCTATCTCGAGGAGAGAAAGCTGCAGTGTTACTTACTTGCACTGAGAAATGACAGGGAATTTTTTCCCTGAGTATCATGCCTGCAGAAAACTGCTGATGGTGTCAAAATGCTATGAAAACGAAAGCCTTATATACAACTCTAAGGTGGGGGAGGGTGTCTCAAGATTTCTGCACTGTAGCAAAGGTAGATGCCAGGCATATAAACTCAGAGGGAAAAAAATGACAGTTTAAGGTTTTCAGTGAGTCCTGCTTATTCTTTATTTCACTTGTCTTAGAACATGGGGGCCATTTGTTTCATGTAATGTGAAGCCATTGCATTTAACTGTGGCGTCTTAACAACTGTCATGAACAGTAGAAAAGAAAGTTTGCGGTTAATAATACAGATGGCAAATTTTAAAAACTGCTATTTTTGTCATTTGATATGAAACATGATTATGCTTTGGGATACTTCACAATCTTAACAAAAATCACCTGTTACCATTCACTGACATGAAATTGTTTCAGTCAGTGGCTTAGCAGAGCTTGGTTGCCTGGGTTAGTACACGAGTGTTTTAGATGTGTGGACTGTCCTATTATGAAAAGAATCTGGCACTTCAGCAAACAGGTTTGTGAAACCATTCCATTAAATCCCCAAAGGTAGTAATTAAGACTTCAAGCCAAAAAATAAAATGTCCACTTGTCTCCTGGCAGCGGCCATGCAGCGTCCTGGTTATGCACGGCTAATTCACCGACACACAGACAGCCCTGCTTCCTATCGCTCCTTTAGCCGGAAGCCCGCCTTTTCACGTCTTTCCTGGGAAAGGGGAGGAGAGGGTTATTACTCACCCTGCACTCAATTTTCTTCTTTCCTCTTTTCTTGACCACTTTTCTAGGAAAAATACTCCCCATCCCTCTCTGCTTTAATTTTGAGAAACACAAAAATTGATCCTTCTTGTTTAAGAACAAGAAGCCACTCAAACATGGATCCAAGAAAAGGCAAAATTTAAGCTTTGAAGAAAATTGGATGTTAACAAAATCAGGAACCTCAACTTCAAATGCAGATTTCTGAACTTTCCAGAATATCAACAAAGGTCTCTACACTTCCAACCCCTTTCAAAACCACACAGAAGACAACAGACATTCTCAGCTCACTGTTACAGTTTACATATCCTGATAGTACTGTACCTTATTTCTCTATTTCAAATGCAAAGCATTTCAGTTAACTAGTGTGTTGGCCTGGAAACCTATTATAATATTGGTTCTAAGGGGAAATATATACCGAGTTCAAAATGGCTGTACCTACTGATTAACTTGGAATTCAATGTTAGAAATTAACTTGGTCCTCAACCCTTACTGACCTCTTACTATGCCTAAGGGTATTTACTGTGGGGGACACAAAGGGGTGTGTCCTAACACCTACTACCTCAGTACATACACAGGGAGGTCAAAGTAGCAATGAATGCCAGGTGAGCAGAAAATGCCCAAGTGCTAATGAGAAGGTGCAGTTTGGAAAGGTCTCATAGTCTTGCCCCCCGCCTGATCCCTGAAGGTTAAACTTAAGAGACAGGAAAGGGGATGGACAAAAGTACATTAATGGGAATGTGCAAGATTAAGGGAAGTGATTAGGCTAGTTTAGTGTAAGAGTGTTCTGCTGGAAAGCAACAAACCACCCTGGAGGGGTAGGTAAGGATCAGACTCTAGTCTGATGAGACTCTGTAGGAGTAAGCCCAGTCTGCAGTGGGGAGACAATGAAGATTTCCGAACCGGAGAGCAGTTAACTTAATTGGCGTGGACTCTTTGTTCTAGCTGCAGGGTGCTGAGGTGAGTCAGCTGGAGGCAGGAGAACCAATTAGATTGGAGTGTGAAAAGTCACTAAGGCTACTAAGAATGGATGAGTGGGTTCACAGGTGGGGGTGAAAGTCCTTTTCTTCTTAATACCTCTGGAAAGCATTTCCACAGTGAAGATACTGCAGCATTTGTTCACTGCAACGAGGACCTATGAACATTTTTGGAATGCGGATCAGTAAGTTGCAATGGTTTCATTATGAAGTTGAGGTCAGAGGAAGGATGTATTTCTGCCCTCAGAAAAGGAAGAAAAAGGAGGTAAAGAAGGTCTATAAAGAGAGAGGCTAGAATGAAGTGTGCCCTGGGTCAATTTTAGGCTTAAGACAAGCATGCAGTTGTGCAAACACTGCAGTAAGTCCTTTGAAGGTGTTTGTCTTTTTGGAGAAATAATTTGCTATGCTCCATCATAAAATATACATTCTTGAGGTAGCTGGACATGTAACAGAGATATGAACACACTTGATCTTTAGGTCAGTGTCATTTTGTCTTTGCAAAGGAAGCAACCTTTTGATAAGGTAAAGAATTCAATCACAGTAACTGAAATATAAAATTCTGGTCACTGAGATGTCCCTAGACCAATTCAAAGAAATAGCAAACTTACCATTTTGTTCATTAATACTGTTGAGAAAATTGCCTTAAAACCCCTTTATGCAAGAACACAACCTGCCGTTTTAAGATAATCCAGTTCCTAGTGAGAGAAGGGGTGGGCTTAACATGCAGAGAAATAACAAACAAAGTATCCCAGGGTTATAGAGTAAATCTGGGGAGATGCCAGAACTGAACCCCAACTGTCCTGACTCTTGAGATTTGTGAGGTCCATCTGGGGAACAATGTGCCACAGTGTTAAAAATGCAATTGCTTTCATAACCTTTCCAAGTAGCTAGGTAAATCAATAAAGTATTATACTAGAACATGGCAATTCTGTTTTTGAACCAATAATACGGGATGAAATTTATAGTTACAAATACAATGCATTACCAAGCATATTAAAAAATCCTCACCTGAGGACATCTTTTGTTCTCATTGCTTTTTAGAGAGGAAGGGGGAGAAACACTGTTTGCTCCCCATGTGCGCTCAAACCTGGGATCACGTGCACCAAGATGGGAGGTCGCGCACTCCCAGGTGGAGGATTGAACCCTCAACCTAGGTATGTGCCCCTACTGGGAATTGAACCTGCAACCTTTCAGTCAAGAGACAATGGTCTACCCAACTGAGCCTCATCAACCAAGACCCAAGTATTTTTTACGATTAACTACACTCCATTAAGAAAAGGAACTCCAAACAGCTTGCTACATACAGAAGGGGAAAGCCCAACTCAACAAATTTAAAGCTACAAAACTGTGTTTTCTTTAGAAGACGTCCTTTCTTCTCCCAGTTGCCTTATATTTTCAGATGGTACCAATGAAAATTAAGATGCAGCTCCGAGCCATTTTATCTTCAAGTAAAATGGATATAATTATAGCTTCTGAAAACTAGAGCCCCAAAGTATGTCCACCTGTCACAGGGAAATAGAAGTATTTTATAATATTATATGGGAAACTATGCTGATAGCCAGCAGGCAGATATTAAATCTGGAATGGCCCTTGGTACACTACGGATTTAGTGTTTTCAGGGGCGGCGCAGTCCACTCCAGTTACTCAGGGGCTGTGTGCTCCATCTCCCCCGGTTCGCTTCCTAACCCTGTTAGTAACCAGTAGAGTTTCCCATCAACATTAAATTGGGGAGGAGAAAGCTTTGAAATGTCAGTTAACTTTGCTATTTATAAATGCTTTGATTCACATGTAAAGTTTAAGGTTTAGGACTATCTATGGGTTTCTGCATAATTTTATTTCTCCAGTATAAAGTCTATTAATATAATTAGGCTACAGATGGATCCAGGTTATTTAAAAAAATGAAAACTTTAAAAGAAAAATAAATTTTCATTTTTTTCCACAAAAATTTGCAACGTTATATGCATCTTTGTATAACATATTAGTTATGAGACTAGATACTGGTCAACATTTTGTTAACATAAAGCTTTTCCTGAGAAATCCAGTTTACATAAACTGCTTGCTAACTACCCACCTTCCCTTAAAATACAGAGTATGTCAGCACCCCAAAGACAGTGATGATAAACAGAAGGCTATCTTCCCACTGGAAGTTCTCAGTACCTGTAATTATATTTTAGTGCAATAATTCCTTAAAGGTGGGTCTCCAATCCACTGGCGTGTCCAGGCCTCATATTCCCCAGTAAAGAATATTTCTGTCCCACTAGGTTTAAAAGACCAGTTAAGGTAAGGCAGGGCTTTCTACAGTTATGTCATAAAGAGATCAGTAGGTGCTATTTTGCTCATTTCAAGCGGAGAAAAACTGATTCATAATTACTTGAAAACTGAATATAAAGGTTCTCTTCAAGAGAAACACCACCACCCTCAGCACCTACACATTATGCAAGAGCAAATATTAATAAATAACGACTCAGGTTGAATGACCCAAGAAACCACATTTTCAATAACGGGGTAAACTTTAAAAGCCCCAATAGAAAGGAAAGGAAAAGCTATAACAAATTAGGAAAATAGGAGGTATATTCATTTTTCTTGCTCAATTGAAACATGGCTTCTTTCATCAGTTCAAAAGCCTGAGGAAATTAATAAAAATAATCCAAGAAATGCAGCTGAATGCCATGATGTCATGAGAAGACTCTAGAGAATGAGTTTTCTCTGGTTTCAATTAACTATAAAGTATCTCCTGTCCCACAAACCTTAAAAACAAGTCACAAAATCCACATTAGAATATAAGTTTTTTAATTTTTATAAATAACTTATCTGTTACAAAGATAGTTTACCCAGCTAAATCACAAAACCATCAACTCAAGATATCCAAATTACGTTTTATTAATAAAACAAGTAAAAACTGATTTATCAATCTTCACATAGAACTGCAGATGAAGCTGAAAAACAAGGCCTATTTTTAAAGCAAAATGCACCAAGTGTAAGGGCTCTGGGTCTACTGTCTAATTAACTAGGATTGTCATATTTCTTCCCATATACATAATGCAAAGCCTGAAAGTCGAGGCTTTGACATTCATATAGATCACCTGTAATAATCCTGTTTATTTTAAAAATATCCATTTGCAAACATTTACAGTGGGTGACAGTCTACATTATCTCCTATCTTTTGCTACATTTCAGCACTTCTGTTAGCCCCATTCTAAGCACTGGTATATAATTTCATAATTCTGTCTTTTTAAATGCATACTGTTATTTTTTCTTGATTTTATTTAGTTATATACATTCCTGATCATCTGAATATTTATTTTCCTTATAAAAATATATCATCAAAATAAAGAGATGCTTGAGGTTGCTTCAGTGTTCAAGTTTGCTTGTTTTTCTTTTTTCCAGCTTTTCTTCAGTTGTCCTAAATATGACTAGCCTTGTTTTATAAATACACACGATACTGCCACCAAGTCAGGTTTAGAAATGAATTGCCCCAACAGTAAAGCATTTAATCTTCTTTCTCTCTCTCTCTCTCTCACAAAAAAAAAAAAAAAAAAAAAAAAAAAAAAGGGCTGTAGGTACTGCTGCTGTTGCTGGTTTTGAAACTGTACTTTCCCAATAGTAATCTCTTGGAAAAGTTCT
Organism: Mormoops blainvillei; assembly: GCA_004026545.1. Classification (NCBI taxonomy): domain Eukaryota; kingdom Metazoa; phylum Chordata; class Mammalia; order Chiroptera; family Mormoopidae; genus Mormoops; species Mormoops blainvillei. The sequence continues at coordinate 108,175 of PVJD01000539.1, read as the reverse complement.
GTGGGACACCAGGCAGATGAAGCAAGTTTAACCTTGTTGCTCTGTCAGTGGGTTAAAAATCTTTTGTTTTAAACTTCCCTGTGGAAGATAAAACAGTGTGTTGTGTCACCCACTGCTAAAGTTGGTCTATAGTGTGACCTACAGACAGAAGTCCTGTAATATTTTCTGCAATTCACTGTGCAGCATCTGTATGTCTTCACAGAACATCAGCACTCATGAGGGCAAAGTACAGAATAAGTAGAGGAAAGTTATTTTGTGCATAGTTTCATTTCATTAATGCTTTTTTATTTTAAGGCATTGCTTCTTTTGGGTAAGGCTTAAAAAGGGACATGATCGTGCTTAATCACTAAAAGGAAAAAAGAAAATTAGTTAACAAAAGACTATTACACTATACATATAGAAATATAAGAAAACAATAAAGGAGAAAAGAAATCGCTTAAAGCAGACTTGAGAGATCTGTACAGTAGGAAAAGCTTTGGGGTATTTCACTGCGTGTTTGTACAGACAATGCATGCTGCTTTCCTTTTCATCTTTAGACCCTAGATGCTGGCTTCAGAGTGGAGACGTTTTCAGGGAAGACAAAGACAAGGCCAAGAGTACCACAGATTTGTGAAGTTCTTCCCCTATCCGTTGGCACTATGCGGCAGCAAAGTTTTTAAATAGTTAAACCTTGTTCCTTCTCTTCATGTTTGTAGTGTTTCACTGAAAGCTTTAAAAAAAAAAAGCCATCATTTTATTCCTTCCTCCTGTCAAAATTCAGTAGTGACATGAGGGGAAAAAGGTACTGGGAACACCTAGGCATTAACACATTGAGAATTATCTGTAATGGGCTACTGGTAACACTGAACAGGGTCAGGCAGCAGGCAACCAAGTCTTTCAGCAGATTACCTTTCATGTGATGGATTTCAACTGCCCATGACATTAGACTGAGGTATTATTAGCTCCGTGGGCTGACATTTAACATTAGCACAACACCATCTTGTCACACCTTCAATTTGACAAAATCCTATGTAGCAGTGAAACTTTTCCCCTGATGACAGACTAGTTTCTTGAACTTCAGATATGGATCTGGAGAAGATATAAGGCCTTTTGGCTCAGAAATGCCTTGGCATCTCACACTGTTCACAGCGGATTAAGGCTGGATGGTTCAAAAAAGTACAGGCAGTACAATTCCACTGAGCCCCTTCATCATCTTCTGTATCTTGAGTCTTTGGTGTTTTGATGGTGGACCTTTGATCTGTAAGGAAGCAGAAGGATTACGTTAGAAGCAAAAATCACAAAGTCATAAACTACGGGCGCCCTTAACCACTATCAGTGCTGCACAGCACTAAGCCAGTTATTAACCAAATGAAGCATCTAACTGAAACTGACACACTCGCTTGATCCTCACCCGTTTCCATCAAGCTGGTACTTCTCCGCTGGGGAACAGAAACATGGACATGATGTAGTCAGCTCAACACCTTCTTAAAGGAGAAAAGAGCATCATTCCCCCAATTTATATCAGGAGAAAAGGGGAAGCAATTCATATGATAACTGATAGCAAAGATTCCCATAATGTCACCTAAGCTTGTGAAAAGGTGTCCCAATACAAAACCTATGGTGAATTTATATCTCATTAAAGTTAGAGTTTCATGTCCCACTGAGGCAGTATTTATATTTCTGGTTTCTACCAGGAATTAAAAGTTTTTGTTAAATGTTCTTTATCTGCTGGAAATGTTAGCCTTGAATACAAATAAAATATAAAGATGAACTAATTTCTAGAATCTTATTTAACTATTTATCAATAGACCCCGGAGAAGTTAATCAGGGTGAAAATTTTACCATATTTTACTTTTCATTTTAAACAGTAGAAAGAACACTAGGTTAAGGGTTGTGAGAATGGAGTCCTGCATCTGACTCTGCTTTCGGCTCCTGATTTCTTTGCTCTGTGATCTTAGATAAATCACATATCCTCTAGGTCTAATTATTCTTACTGATAAAAGTTACTGCAGCTTTAAATGGCCAGTCAGTGTTCCAGAGTGTTTGAATGAATAGAGGTATCTTAAATATGAGGAATAATTATATTCCTTCAAAGTTGTGACTAAATGAAATTATATTTATGGAACATTTTTTGGGGGAGGGAAATCTCATTATAAATTTAGAATAGTATTCCTACAAATTATTTTTAGGATGATGTCTCCTACCAAGGTTTATAATTTAAGGATTCAAACTATTAAAGCAATGTATATTAATTTGCAAATCCATCTACTATCATTCAGTTACTGAGATGGTAAAACTAAAAGGTATCTTTTCTGCTATTCTAAAAGACTATTAGATGAAAATATAGAAAGTTTTTATAACAGACTTTAGATATTTCAGTGCTCTTTGGTACTCTGTGCCCCTTTAGCGGTACCTTATTTACTGATTAGTCCTTGAGAACATTTTATTGCAAAATTCCCAACTTCAGGCATTGGTCACAATTTTTAGGCATCCTCACAATTTTTGCCACATGCATGAGCAACTTGGAAATATTTGAAAAATCAAGGGTATGATAATACTAGTTAGTATCCCCTAAAAAACATTAAAATTCCATCTGAATTTATTTCACACTCCATGCCTGAGAAACATGGTATAGGATGATTGTTCTAATCTGGGGATCCATCCTGCTGCCTACTAGAAACCTGGTCTCAAGAGTCAGAAAACATTCTCACCTGGCTCACTTTTGGTAAAACTGTCCTTTTTGTTTAACTACAAAGGTTTTCTTAACTAGGAGGGACCACTTAATCTATAAATAACACTTCAATCTATTTAAATACTAGCATCTTCTTAATTATTTAATATCTAAGGTAATCAATAGAGGACCTACACTTTTTTTAAAATAAAAAATCTCTAATGGTTTTCTTACATCTGTACAATTTCATTTGGTACTTATGGAGTTATGAATCTTTTTATTAGAGGTATTTGGAAACTAAACCATCAGAATTTAAAAAAAGAGGAAGTTACATTGCAAAAGAGGATTTATAATTTCAGCTGTTTAAAAAAAAAACACTGCATCGCCCTGGCTGGTGTGGCTCAGTGGACTGAGCACCGGCCTGCAAACCAAAGGTCGCCTGTTGATTCCCAGTCAGGGCACGTGCCCAGGTTGTGGGCCAGGTGCCTTTCCCTCTCTGAAAATAAATAAATAAAACCTAAGAAAAAAAAAGAAAAAAAACAACAACAAAAAACTGCATGGTGAGCAAATCTGATTTTAAGAACTAAATAAACCTCTATAAATGAAACTAGTTAACTCCTCATTTTAGCCTTAAGGCAAAAATGACTGATTTGTTATTTCTCTGAAAATAGCCAGCATACAAGCTTCCATATTTTGTAAAAAGAGCTTTCAAGTAATGAATTTTTTTTTACCACGAAATTTCAAACATATACAACAAAAGTAGAAAGAATAGTAAAATAAACCCCCCTGTTTCTGCTTCAATAATTGTTAAGACCAATCTTATTTTATCTCTATTCCACCCTTCTCCAACCCTCAACACCTAAGTACCAGATCATATTGAAATGAAACAGGAAATTTTTATGAGAAAAATTCTAGGTTTTGAAAGTAAAATTATTATATAGAGGCAACTCATTCAGAGTCTGAGATACCTATGTTGCTTATTTTAAGGAGCTAGGTTATGCCACGATTTTCTTTATTTCTGTATTCAGTTCGCACCCAATGGCATCCAGTATCTGAATCCCTGCTCACTGTGCCAAATGCCCTACTCTAACTTTTGCTCCTCTGTCATAACAGTTCATTACATTCCAGCTATGTTTAAAAACATTTAAGTAAAGAAAATATCAAGATTAGCTAGGCCTAATTAAATTATACTTAAAAATGCAGAAATGAAGAGAAAATTTTTAAAATATTGCTTTTCAAAATGTAAGTTTTCACTTAATGGATACACTAACCTTTGGGTTTTGGTGGCACAAGACCTACAAATCCAGTGTTGTCATAAAAGTTATGAATTGTGCTGGGATTAAAATGTGGTCCTGAACGAGAATGTTAAAATTCTTGTGACAAACCAAAGAACCAGTAACACAGTCTTATTCCCATATTTTTAATGGCTGGAGTAAAAAACCCACACACATAGCTTGACATCCCCTAGTTTGGAGTTGCGTACACTCTGTGGATATCAGTGATGTAGAATGAGAGTAGGGAACAGTTTTCAAAAATCACTCATCTGGAATTCCGAGTATTTGATTATATAGAATTATGCATAAATTAAATAAAACAGGCTACTCATGAAAAACAAACTTCCCTATGGTATCTTCCTCATCATTTGTCTAAAATTTTAAAGAACACAAATTTTTCACCTGATTTTTTTTCTTTACTAAGACATGGTATTTTGGGAGTGTATAATGAATCCTAAGGGTATCTACTGCTTTTTAAGAGCTTTTGCATCCTCCCCGAACCCCAGCCTGTTAAGTGAAAAAAATCAACAAACGTATTCCTAATGAAGCCATCCAAGAATGTTAAAGTCTGAAGCACTTCTAGAGTGGAAGGTTGCTAAAAATAAAAAAATTTTAAATATTGCTTTTCAAAATGTAACATTTTCACACTTAATGGATACACTAACCTTTGGGTTTTGGTGGCACAGGACCTACAAATCCAATATTGTCATAAAAGTTATGAATTGCGCTGGGATTAAAATGTGGTCCTGAAATATATAAAAAGTAAATATATCAATGTTTGTAGCTCAAAAATATTTTATTTTTTAAAGAGCAAATATTTTATTTCTAAAAAATAATCACAGAAATGCTTTTCAATTATCTTATACCTCTAATCTCAAATTACATGTAAGCATTTCAAAGTGGCTGAAGCAGGTATAACATAGTACTCATAACAGAGGTCCAGGTGGTAAACTGGAGAAGGACTCATATCAATGCTAGTGAGACAATGACATAATTAGAAGCAGACCCCTGTTCCATGGGACAAATTTATAATTTTAAATGACCAAACGCGGCCTTAAGCAAGTAAACAGTTTGGCCTCAAGTAAGTATAAAAACCTTGCACTGATGTAATACTATGCTTCACATTTTAAACAAAAGGAAAAAGCTCAGAATTAGTTTGTAGACCAGCCCTAATTTTCTTTTTCTTTCCAAAGTTAAATTATGGCATTTTCTATGAATGTTTCAAGATAAACAGCTTACTAACTTTTTAAAAGAAAATAAAATGAATCATCTTTCAGTTTAATGGATTCTGGCACACACTCAAAAGTGTGATTAAGGACTTCTTTTTTTGTTGGTTTCCTTCCCTTTTCTATCGTTTCCATTTTATATATTTCTATTATTTTCCCAACTTCAGGGTTAGGTTTAAGTGATAAAATTTCCTTTTAATTGTCTATGGAACTGAATTATAAACTTTTTTTTTTACTACAATATGCAATGCTTACTTGTCAATAATAGCTCAAGTTTAATAAATTATCATTGCTCTAAAAATGTGTAAGCCATATTTTTATTCTGTTCTCTATTTTGTCAATTTAGATAGTGCCATTAGGATGCGAGTGCCTTTTAAATTATGTTTTGAAAAGCATAATTCTTGAAAGGTAAAAGGGAAATTACAAAAAGATGTATGAGTATATATACTTCAATCTTAATAAATATTATTGTAACACATTCTACTAATATGTAACAGCAATGCTTTTGACAACGCAGCTACAGATACTAATCCTTGTCTTCCTTTAACACATTACTAAAGAAGATTTGAAGGATATAAAATGTACCAAATTACTCAACTAAATACATAATATATATATATTTTTTAGGGGGGTTGGGGGGTGGTAGAGAAAATAAAAACCCAACAGTTTTTTAGCACTATCTGGCTCCAAAGTCAAATCTGAGACAATAAGATTGTGTGACTGATAAATCTGTTTTGAGCCACAGGAAAAGAGCTGGTATATTTATACAACGAATTTCTGCTTAGTATGCACTGAAGTTTACCTCGGGCTTGAAAAAGATCAATTTCTTTGGTTAAGCAGTCAATGTCAATCTGGAGTTGTCTATTACAACTTCTCAACTGCTGCATTTCTTCCAGCTGAAAGATAATTCCATGTGAGAAGGATCTACATTGAATTCTCATGTTATTAGTTAAGAAAAAAAAAAAAGAAAAGTTTGGCAGGGGAAGGTAAGAACAGAAAAACAAGTACGAATTAAGAGCTTTTAAAACTAGATCAAGCTTTTATACTTCTGATAAGATTGCTTATTCACATGTTCAAGTAGAGAGGTCACAACAGTTAATAGAAAGACTTACTGAGGGTATTTGGGATATGGAATTCGATCTTTTCAGGCGCCTTCGAGTTAGATTATTTTCCATTTCATTGACCTCAGATTTTAGTTTATCCAGCTTTTTCTTTTGAATCTCAAGTTCTCTTTGAAGTCGTTCCATCCTGGCCTTCTGGTGTACCAATAGAGCTGCAACACATATTAGTAAACATGAGGACTCACCCACTTTAGTCAATTAACCTTTAAGCAGCCTGGGGAAAACAAAACAAATGGACATTTCTGTGACAAGAGTTTGCCAAGAATCCTAAAGGTACATTCAAACGAAATATTGTGAATTAAAACATTTGAAATTTCAAAATTTTTAACTTGAAAATTATCTTAATTATTTAAGTGGACAAATGTCACTCACTAATTTTTTAGGGTTTGATAAACCCACTTTATGGCCAAAGATAGCATTTTTATCCTATTCTCTAAAGGCTCTAGTCTAGTCAATTAACCTACTCACTATTTAATTCACATATGACTTTCTGAAAGGATAAAAGATTTCTTCTACTCCAAGAAATCTAACATGTTTGGACAATGCATAAGGTATTCTAATAGAAACATTTTATAGATATCTTAGAAGGGAATGTGGGTTAGGTTTAATCTATTTTGATGTATGCAACAAATAAAACACATTGATTTGAATCCACATGAATGTTAACATTAAGTTGCTGAAACTGCAAAGTAAAAACTATACTATTTAGAGAAATCAAACACATATATTTTCTTATATTCCAGTTCCTTTTTGTGAAAATATTTTCCTAAGATTTTTTAAAAAGAAAATAAGTAATCAGTCTTGTAGTATGAATGGTGAGCTGCTTGGGAAACCTATCAAGCCATAAAAATGGATTCATGTTCTTGTGACCCACCACTGGACAACGAAAGCCCCATTTTTTAGGAAACTAAACCGAGAGCGAAGACACCTGGACCTACTTCTATAAGAAAGCAACTTGGGGTGGTTCTGCCATGAGAAAACAGACAGGTCTAATCAGAAAAGCACAATAAATAATCTTTACAAATGAAAAGCAGTAATTAAAATAAAAAGTCAAGCAGATTAAAACAATCAGATTAATGTTGAACAGTCATCTTCAACTAAACTGAAACTTCTATGAATCACAAAAATAAGGAAAAGGCTATGGCACATTAATATACATTCAGACCATTTAAGCTAGGAGTATATTCCAGAGACAGAATTAGGGTATGGGGTAGGAAACTTATTAGGCTCAAGGACTTCAAAGTCAATTTCAGTTGATAATTTTTCCCAAGAAAAATGTGACACTAATATAATCCACAGATGTTTCCTTCTGTAAGTTTTCTTTCTTATTTATTGGAAGAAACAAATATGAGGGCATTATGTTTCAAGTTTTAAAAACCATGGCTAATTCTGATAAACACTAAAATCCTGGTATCTCCTCTGTCATTTTAATATATATTCTGTAATGCAGGGAGGTGTTTTTGAAGATACACATATTCCTGGTTAAAAACCTGCCGTATATTTGCACATTCATACCTACCTAAGCTTGTTTTGTCAAGCTTACATTAACTTGATTTATTTTACTTGAACTGCATTAGAGTTTATTTTCCTAAAAGAAGATGAGGACATGGGTTTTATTTTTTGAGTAGGACAATAAAAGAAGAAAAACTAGAAGCAGGAAGTGGAATGAAGGGCAAACTAAGAGTATATTCTTTCCTTCATTTCTGAATTCCAACCACCTGCTAACATGTCTCAAGTAGCATTAATTAGAAATTTGTTCAAATTAACGATCTTTTTATTTAAAAGTAGCATTTCTTAAAACGCTGAAGATTGGTAAAAAAATAATTAAACACATTTACTTAGTGGTTCTAATGACTAAAGATGGTTTGTTTATGCTAAAATTAGAAAATAAGATATACATTTGTGATGTCATTCGATATTATATAAGAACAGAGGATAAGAATGGATTTCCTGAGAAACTGAAATACAGTTTATACCACACTTGAGTGGTCACAATTTATACCATAGGGCAGAGTGAGACTTTGGGGTTTTAAATTATGATAATAATTATCCCCAGGCTGGTGTTTTCCTTGGGGTGCTTGGGAGATGCAAACGCAAACTGCTCTGGCATTCTACTTCCCCTACCAGGAAACTACTACTATGGGATCCATAAAGGAAAAATACTCAATGATAAGAAGGTCCCAAGAGAAAAAGTATGGTCAAACATGAAAATGACCTATCACGAAGGTCAGTGGCCGAAAAGGAGCTACCCAAACTTAAAGATTATATAATTGTCTGAAAGAAGCTATGGAAAAATCTGTTTAAAATGATTATAGGAATAACAGAAGAAACAAAAATATGACACTGAATAATACAACAGATTTGGAAAAGTACCATAAACAACAACCTTGTCCAATGAAAAACAGTCACTGGAATGAAAAAGTCAGATAGATGAAAAATTAGATTGGATGGAGTCATAAATGCAGTCAGTGGCTTAGAAGACAGATCTAAAATTACTTCCCGGTGCATACAGAAATGAAGTGACAGAAAACATGAAGGAGAAAAGATCTCATATAAATCTAAAAAGAAGTTCCAGAAAAAGACAACAGAAAGAATGGAGGAAAGGCAAAACTGGACAAGAAACTTGCTGAAAATTTTCCAAAATTGAAGAAAAAAGAAATAATAGATTCCACAAGATAAGAGAATAATTTGTCCACCTAACTAAATTAGTGAGGTTTGGATGATTAAAGACATTTCCAGATAAAGTTTGGGGGAATTAACCAGTCACAGACTACTGCTGAATGAGCTACTAAAGATTTTTTTTTTTAATAAGAAGGAAATTGATACAAAAGGAAAAAATAAGATGAATAAATCTTAAAAAGTTCTAATTATGAAAAAGGGGAAAAGACTATGTCAGTAGGTGGGGTGGCACAGATTGTTTAAACAAACTAAAACTAAAATATTAGAAAAGGATAACAAAGAAATTAGAAATATGAAGATCAAAGGAAAAGCATTCTACGGTCTTGAAAGTATTCAGGTAGAATATTCCCAAATGTCGTTAAACCAAATATACGTGTTAAAGATTTGAGGATGCTAATTTAGACAATGCTAAATAGAAAGCAGTTTCTAAATGAAAAGACAGGTCAAGAGGAAAATCAGTAAAATTTGATTAAACTTAGATGGCAGAAAAGGAAGGAAAAAAGGGGAAAGAATTGAAGAACAAAAAATGACAAATAATTCCAAATATACCAGTATTCAGGATAACTACAATCTAATTAAATGTCTGTTAACATGTATCAGATGAGCAGACTGAATTTTAAAAATCTGGCTATGTTGTTTATAAGAAACACACTTAAAACATAATCTACTCATCTACTCCTTAATATACTGAGAGCCTACTACGTGTCAAGCACTGTTGGAGGCACTTGGGAAATCAATGAACGAAACAGGCAAACATCACTGCCCTGCTACAGCTTATGTTACAGAGGTTGGGGCTGCCGTTGGTACAAGAACAAAGCTCTAAAGAAGGGGTCAGCAAACTATGGCCAAATGTATCCCTCTGCGTGGAACACAGCCATGTTCATGTGTTTGCTTTTTGTCGACAGCTGTTTTTGTGTTATGATAGCAGAGTTGAACAGTTCTGACAGAAATGGTTTACAAAATCCTACATAATTTACTGTCTATCTGGCCCTTTATCAGATCACATGGAGATTTATTGACCATATCAAGGACTGAGTAAATGAGAACCCATCACGGAAAGGGTCAGAGTAAAAGGACTAAAGTGAAATATATATTTTGCACTTTGGGTACCACTGTGACACAAAGTAAGAGCAGCCAGTTGCTGGAGGTATTTAAAGACCGTGGTGCACTGAAGGCAACAACGAAACCCAAACCTGGCTCCACTCCTGATAAAATCGACTCAACCCTCATACTAATAACCTGTCAGAAAGAGAGGTGTTCTCGTTGCTGGGTGTAAATACACTTTAACTCAGTCTCTTCTGTCCCCTCCCTCCCTCCGCCCCCACAGTATTTGGCATTCAATAAGAAATTATGAGACACACAGAAAAGCAAGAGAAAAGTCCAACTTATCATCAAGAGAGGAAAACAATCAACAGAACATACTCAAAGGTGTCCCAGATGCTGGAGCTACCTGACAGGGAATTTAAAACTATCATCAGTATGTTAAAAAAATCTATTTAAAAAGACAGACACCGCATAGGCTTCCGCAGGCTTACCAGCACGGTGGACACAGGAGCATCACTGAGTCTGCGGACAGAAATTACCCAAATGAGAACACAAAGAAAAAAGAGTGGAGAAAAGAACAAAGCATCCAAGAGTTGTGGGACAATGTCAAACAATCCAATACAAGCAATTGGTGAAGGAGAAGAAAAAACAAGGCAGAAGAAATACTGGAGGGGACAATAGCCAAATAATTCCCAAAATTAATAAAAGATAATAAACCACAGGTCCAGGAAGCCCACAGATCTCCAGGTACTATTAAAACCAAACCAAACCAAAATAATAAAAATAAAAATAAAAATAAAAAAAACACAAAAAGACAAAAACAAAATAAAACCTGACTAGACACATCAAGCTGCTGAAAACCAAAGACACAGAAAATCTTGAAGGTAGCTAGAGAAATAAATTTGTATACCAGGCAAATATAAAAATGAAATAAAGCCAGTGTAGTAAAATTTATTTAAGAAAAAAAAAAAAAAAAGGACTTTAGAGCACAATATGTTATGAGATAAAGAGGTTCTTCAATTAATGATAAAAGGAAAAAAATGCTAGCATACAACTCCCATTCTGTAAGAAAACCATAAAAGAGTATTCTAATTTATTTTCCAAGTAATGCGTATTTGAGAACATACATTTCACAAGGGTTAAACATTCTCCTAGTCACAGATAGCTTCATTAGCAATCCTCGATAAAATATTTCTTATTGTTTCTATCAAAATAGGAAAGTAAACCTTCAGCAAGAGGCAGAAATTTGATTAAAAAAAGATTTAGGAGAAATGAAGGAGCTGCAGTTGTTGAAGGCACAATGTAGGGATGTTTCAAAGTTAAGAGTGAATTCTTAAAAAATATTTCTGAAACGGAAAAAAAATCACATCCTTGGGAATTCACAAAGAGAGGAATTTTTGCAAAGGCTAAAGATGTAGCTTGCTTTTCAGAGTTAAGGCAAGATATCTCCTATGAAGCTCTAAAGCAAAATACTATAAATCCTCCATCTTAGAATTTAAGAGGTATTTCTTTCTCATGAAAACAAAATCTTAAGAGTTATAATTACTGTATCACTTGGAAACGGCAAACCTACTTTAGAGAGGATTCAGGATCTCTTAAGTATGTGTCAAACATAACCAAGCTGAAGATGCTCTGAAGCAGCAGGAAGAGATATGCTCTCTCTGTCTTAGCGATTCTTTCTTCTATGTGCCTGAATTGTTATGTGTCTAGTTCACTTTTCATTTGTGGTTTGGGATTTTTAGATAGAAATCTGAGAATAAAAAATTACAAAAATAAGAGTGTCAAGGTGAATTTCTAAAAATCGCTATGAAAATTTAGCTAAACTTTTTTTTTCTAGTTGTCATTTTTGCAATTTTAACCTTCGCCTTACAAAATATTACACAATACGTATCCATTAAGAAACAATGTTATCAGACTTATAATGAAGAAGAATATTTATAATGTTTATTTATAAAGACACTTTCCTCTGATCAGCTTCCACTAAATGAAAAAGAGTTGGGTACTGACTGAGAAGACAGAAACATGACAGTTGTATTTCCAGGGTCTATAAAAAGGGGAGAGCTTGGGAAGATACTCAGGAGTGCTTATAAAAATGAGGGCTGCAGTTGTGGGGTGAGGCTAGAAAATTCTACCTGTTATGGGAGATGACTGTGAACAGGAATTTAGACTGACTTTTTGGGTTTTGTTTCTTTCTTTTGGCATATGAATAAATTGTTATAAACAAAATCATACCAACCATACATACACATGAATTAAGCTCATGCACATCTAGTAATATGTACTAATATAGGAGGGGTGATTTGTTACAGACTCCAGTGGGTAAGAAGGAAAATTTCTCTCCATTCCTGTTATTTACATATAGACTAATATGGACTTAAAAAAGCCAAGCTACTAATCAACTGTATTAGCTAGGACTTTTGTTTAAGAATAGTTGGTTGGGCATTGTGTGTGAGTGTGTGTGTGCGTGTACGCAAGCACGTGTATTCATCTGCCTTCTGAAACCCCATGAAAATGAAAGAAATAAAAGTGGTACAATCCAATGATACAAAAGAAAGGTGGCAATTAATGGACAAGAGGTTTCAGACAGTTTCCGGAAGACTGAAATGGCATAGACTGAGGAAGGAGGGTGAAGCAAGCTACAGTCCCACAGACAAGGAGAGCACTTAACATAAAGAGGCAGAACTTGCCCTGCAGAAATTTAAAGAGGCTCCAGACTTTCCAGAATGCAGGTGACAATGGGAGGTAGAAGTGAGGAATGGGCCAGAAATCAGGGCCTTAACGGGACTGTTTATAGAACAGTTAACCTCTCCCTACCCCACCGAAGGGCAAGTAACTTGTCTGTCTACTTGTAAGGCGCCCAAGCACACATTTCTAAAGCCAGTACCCACACACAAAGCATGCTAGGTAGTGACGGTGGGGTGTCCCCTTGCAGCAGCCGGATCCTGACTTGTCCAACACAAAGCAGTCTGCCAAGTAACAAAGCTCATTTCTTGTACAGGATATTCAATTAGTCTCCAGATTTTTCCATCCTTAAATATGAACCAATAGACAAGGATCACAACACATCTGAACATCTAATGAGAAAAAGATCTAGACAAAGAGAAAGACTCAATCTAGATTAAATGGAGATAATTCAGGAGAGAACCAAGAACTTAAATTCTAATAAGCATCATTAACAGATTTGAGACAGTAATGCACCCATAAAACAATAATCTGCTATAATAAAGGAACCAGAGAACTAGGTCTTAGAAACTAAAAATGAAAATTTTCATTGCTGAAATGAAAATTTCATATATACTTTGGAACAAAAATTAATTGTACAATGGAAAGAGAAGGCAGTGGAATATACTGAAAGACAGGACAATGCAAAATAAATAAAAAGTTGGTCCGGGACATTAAATGGCCGAATAAGAGAAGTTCTAGAAAGAGACAATGGAGAAACTGGGAATCAGAATGGGATTTGCATGGCCAAAGGGAGACATTAGCTTTTAAACTGAAGGGGTCCACGGAGGTGAAACAAAGGTATTAAAAAAAGACCTACACCCAGAAACATCATTGTCTATATACAGAAGCAGTGCATATACTGTGCATACAGAACATATATAACTGTATGTATACAAATATATGCACCTTGAAAAAATTAAAATATCCAATTGTATACAAGTATTTACCCCATAATGACATCTGGGTAAAGACTGCTGCAATTTCATCTGACGATCTGCACAGAACCACTATCTCAAGAGCTTACATATTATTCCTTTGTATTTGTAAGTCATTATCACACTAAGAGATAAGTTTGTATCATTTCACACTTGGAAAAATTCAGCATTTCAGATTTCTCATTATCAAGGGTACTTCTCAATTAAGCCTCAAGTTCCTTGAGTGTAAATACTGAATTCAGTTTTGTACCACCTGGTATCTAGTATTAAACCTTGGTAATCATAGGCATTTGATAAAAATCTATTCTATGTTAAATAATGACAACAATTTGACTTTTAATGGGCAGTAGAGTAAAATTCTAAGTCTAAGAAATAGAAGTATTGATAGAACAAAAAGTTGAGATTTATTTTAAAGTCTCCTTCAATGTTTAGTTTTAATATATTTCACTTAGTAAGATTTGGTATGTTCTGAAATACGGCAAGACTTCTAGGCCGCTGACATTGCAGGGAGGTGGCTTTTTCATATGCTAGTTCGAACAAGGAAGTAAAATAAGTGATGTATTTGACATCTCTATCATACATGGGCTTCTTTAGTTTTCTAAACTTATCTATCTACTTTGCCCTCTAATACAGACAAAAAAAGAGAAATGACAGGTAGAAAAAATATTTAGTACTTTTTAAGTCATCTTTCAGTCAAAATGAAAATTTAATGGATAAAGATAATTTAAGCATGCAACTCCCTCTTGTGGTTGTTAAAACAACCATTCGTTAATTAAAAAACTAGGGCTCTTAAAGCATTCCAGTAAGTGTACTAGATGTTTTATACAGCAATTTCAGAAAGCCTGGTCTTGACCTAACATTTATCAGTTTCTGATGAACAATGAAGATAATTTTTTTTTATTTAACTTTATTTGTAATTAGAAAAACATACCTGAAGCTCCAGATGGTAAAGGTTTACTAATTTTACGCATTCCATAGTTTAAATAATGTCTAATTTCTCCAGAAGTTAAAAAAGATAGAGAATGGAATGTGCATATTAAAAAAAATACCTTTGCCACTGGAAAATGTACCAACTATTTATGGATACAACGATCTTAGGCTTATTAAAAATACTGCCATTGGAAATGTAACAGTACTTATTTAAGTTTTTGCCTGTGCCTGCCCAAGTCATTGTACCTAAGACGGTACAATGTCAGCTTCTAAAATAAATCAAGATTTTTCTAGACCGTAACTGCTGACAGCAGGAAGATCTGTTTTATACACCACTGTATAATTACAGCCACTTATTTGGTGATTGAGTCACAAAAAGTTTAGAGATGGCGATTATTCTAAAAGAAAGCATCCTGATGTTTTATTTATTTTGCCATTTTTTTAAGGTCAGTCTGAAATGAGATCTTGAAACAGTTCTGCAACTAGGCCAATAATTTGGGTAACAAATAAAGCAAGAAAACTATGAGAAATGCTGTTTAACCTCTGTAATTATTTTAAAGACATTTAAATTATTTATACATTAGTATTAATAGGTAAGCATATGGCCTCTGCTTTATAATACTTTGTTGGTATTTATTTGTATATAATTAAGATGCTGCATGCAATCTTCATTAAAATACAGACATTGTCTAAAACTTTTGTTTGGAGAAAAAGAAAACTGGGGCCTAACACACCAAAGGAGTCTCAAAGATGAACCGGATGAACCATTATAAGAACTGGTATGTTTACAACTTAGAAAGGTTTATACTTTAAAAGGAAATATGGTAGCTAATTCTGAGTTTCTGAAGGAATGCCATATGAAAGAGAAATAAGGCCAGTGGATACAGTTTTGAAGTATTATAATTAAAGAAAAGATATACATAAGATTTGTTCTTTTTTCAAAATCTTGGAATGGAGAAGAGCTTTGTAAATAAGACATAAAACTAAGCCCAGAAACCAGAGGAAAAAAGATTGATAAGTATGAATATATAAAAGTATAAAAAAATTTTTATTGATCAAGTAACATTAGAATAAACAGACTAGGTATTCTATAAAAAAGGGCCAAATTCACAAAATAAGAAATACAAATGGCTTAAAAATTAATATTTGAAAATGTTTAATCTTACTCATATTTAAAAATATAAATTAAAAAAACACCAAAACAAGACATTTTATCTACAGAATGACAAAGATGTATTTTTTTCAATCACCTGCATAATGATGTGTGGGGAAGGATGGAAGAAAAGAGCCTTCTTAAAAATGTTGTTGAAATGTTCCCCATTTATATACATGGGAAAAAAATAAATATTCTACCAGTTTATACACTGGTAGTGGAATGTGTTTAGTCTCAAAATTCAAATCGGCAACATGTACTGTATGAGTGGTGCCCTTCACCAAATGTTTCTGGCTCTCTGTCTCCCAGGAACAGTAGTTTCCCCTTATCTGTAGTTTCACTTTCCATGGTTTCAGTTACCCTTGGTCAACCATGGCCTGAAAATATTAAATGGAAAATCCCACAAGTGAACAATTTATAAGTTTTAAAATGCCCGTCATTCTGAGTAGCATGATGAAATCTTGTGCGTCCTGCTTGGGACATGAACTACCCTTGTCCAGCATCTCCATGCCATGACTGCCCTCCTACCCTTGCTAATCACTTCTTGGTTATCAGATAAACTGTAGTATCTCAGTGCATGTGTTCCAGTCACCCTCATTTTACTTACTAATGGCCCTTTGCACAAGAGTGGTGATGCTGGCCATTCAGATATGCCAAAGAGAAGCTGGCTGTAAAGTGCTTCCTTTAAGTGAAAAGGTGGATACAGTAAATAAGATACTGAGAGAGAGACAACATTCACATAATTTTCATTACAGCATATTGTTGTAGGTAGTCATTTTATTACTGTCGTTAATCTCTTACTCTGCTTAACGTATAAATTTAACTTTATCTCATATATATATATATTGAGAGAGAGAGAGACAGAGAGAGAGAGAGAGAGAGAGAGCAGGCGAGCGCAAGCGAGCGAGCGAGCGCGTGTTTGGTACTATCTGCGGTTCAGGCATTCACTGGGAGTCTTAGAACATACTCTCCATAGATAAGAGGGGTCTACTGTATACCGTAGAACAGAGCCTCTCCATCCTGTCTGAATTTGGTGTGGCTATGTGCCTTGTCTTAGCTAACGAGTAATGTGTGTTGGGGCAGACACTTAAGGAGTCACTACTGATTTGCTCTATTTCCTTTGTCTTGCCTGAACATTCACGGAAACATAGATACTGAGATTCCCTCAACCTGGGTCCCTGAGTGAGGATGATATATAACAGAGCCCACCAGCTAATCTATGGCAAGTGAGCTAGAAATAAAACTTTGCTGTTTTAACGACACAGTTTGTCACTGCAGCATAACCAAACCTAAATGATACATCTAGCAAAATTAAAAATACACATATCCTGTGACACAGCAGTTCTAGTCCTAGTAATCGCTTCTGTAAACATACTTAGACATGGACACAAATATGTATATACAAGTTTTTTACTGTAGCAGTTTGTAAACCCAAGGCTTTAAGGTCTATCAAGAAAGGACTAGTTAGAGATTATGTACAAGATACTATGCAGCCATATTCTAATGAATCAGATCTACACTTGTTGACCTGGAATACTCAAAGATATACCAAAAAAAAAAAAAGATAAAGACAGAGCAAAATACTATGTTCCATTTATATAAAGAAATGCTAATACATGGTACATAATTTCAATTTCCAGAAGAATACAAAATGAACTGTTTGTGAATAGCTATTGGTTGTCTCTGGTGAGGGGAACTTTATTATATACCACTTTGTTCCTACATATACTTGATTTTTTTAAAAACAAATATTTGAGTGTAATAAAATTTAAAATTGTCAATTCTAAAATTTATATGGAATAGCCAGAGACCCCCAAACAGCCAAAATAGCTTTGAAAAAGAGCAAAGTACAACTTACACGTCCCAATTACAAAACTTACAAAGTAAATAACAAATAATCAAAAGAGTGCAGTAATGGCATAAGGATGGACACATAAAGAAGAAATTAAAGAAAAACAGTTATTAAGGTATCATTAATAATGTTTATAACTTTATATAAATCATTTTTAAAAACATTGTAGTTTACCAGTTAGATCAATACCACAGATGGATTTCTGTAGAGCTAACACAGAATGAGAAATCAGGTTTGGCAGCAATGTTAGTTTTGTAAGAGCCTCTGGCTATTACAACAAAACAGGAAGCAGGCCTTCTAACCCACCCAAGAAAATTGGTTTGAATGAGTTGTCAGTATCACAAAAAGCATAGTTCTATAAATGGGAGAAAATACCAGAAAGTCTCATAATAGTGAATGATTTTGTATTTATTGGTACTTTCCAGAAATTAGGTAGAGTCAGGTGGTATGACTGAAAGAGAAAAATGTAGAGAGATACCTGGTCAGCATCCTTATTACTGGTAAGCAATTGCATTTCAATATTTGCTCTTAGTAGGTAAAATAACTCTTCTTTAGATCTACAGATTTTTAAGCTAAAATTTCTCTCTAAATTTGTTTTTTCTATTTGCCACTCACTTTTGTCTGATTCCTGTAATACTTTTAAGGATTCAAATGTAATTTAATTCCTTTGGATTGGTGGTGGTGGTGATGGTGGCTGACTTGCTGATGAGATGAGCAGTGTCCTGGTAGAAGTTTCATTAATTTACTTCTTTTTCTTCTGCTCATTCTATAGCAGAGGGCATATCAAACAATATATCTCTTATGAACTAAATTCTTGTTTTTGACATTTTTATTGCATTTTTAGATTTCAAATGTTAGATGAAATATAAATGCAAAATAATGCATTTTTGGTTACCAAATTTATGTATGTATGTTCCCTCTTCAATTTCAGAAAATATTTTCCTATGATTTTAGTACCTGGCTCAACTTATTTTTCCACTCTGAAACAGTATGTTCCAGGAGCTTTAAGTACGAGGCAGAGATATGTCTTTTCTCCTTATTACCCACTCCACGGAAATTAAGAGTTCAGAAAAGATCCTTGCTTAAAGGTCAGTATTACTCAGGTGACCTCATTTAGTTCTGTAGTGAGTGCTGTGTAAACTGTAAAGCATCATACACAAGTTAACATCACAAAAAAAGCATTTTCCAGAAATGAACAATCCTTTGATTTCACTAGAACGAAGTCAAAGAAACACTAGATCAAAATTCTGTCAACGGGTGATACATGAATCTGGGTCAATACCAGGTTCCATAGTAAACAGAAGGAAACAAGATGTAAGGTTGCAGAACGGTCCCCACCCCAAAACCATGTGCCCATACATAGATAATACACAGGCAGAGCGCCATATGAATGTTAGGAAATTCCATATATTAAGTATGTTTAAAAAAAGTGATCACGGTTGTTACTGCTATCTGAAGGCTGTTAGCAAAGAAAAGTAATTTGAGTGGCAGATTCTGGGGAACGATGCTTTTTTGGGGAGGCTTTGATCTCTCAAAGCAGAGCCTTCACTCATCAGCACTTTTTTTAACCTTTACGTGCCTTTTGAAGGTGCTCTCTATACCTATCCAGGGGCTTACTTTACTGTTTTACTTCTAACTATATCTATATATTGTGATTTCTTTCTCTATAGCTGCCTGTTTTTGTTTTATTTTTTATTGAGTGATATTTTAGCTTCCCAATTCTCAAACTGAGGCACATGTGACCCCCATTATGGTGCACCAGCAGCTGTTTTATGAGGCTACAATTAAACCTGAAGCATATTTCCAGAAAGTTTATTCTGAAAATCTGGAAAGCCATTATAATGTCACGGTTAAGAGTGTGGGCTCTATTGTCAACTTTCTAGGTTAAAATCTCGACTCTGCCCCTCATCCTTTGGCAAGGTACTTAAACTATCTGTTCCTAAGTATTTTAATCTGAAAATAGAAATAGTGCTAGTAGTGTCTCCTTTAGAGCTGGTGTTGAGAAATGGGCATTCAGAACAGTGCCTAGCACCCAGTCAGTTTTCAGCTGGTATTAGTTATTATATACCTTAAAATTAATCACATTTCCCCCTTGTGCAACAATGGAAAGATAGGAAATGTTGGGATGTGGATTTAGATAGGGAGACTAGGGACCACCTCACTGAAAAGGTGACTTCTGAATAAAACCCTGAAGGGAGTGAGGAAGTTAACTGTGTATTCTGGAAGAGAATTTCAGACAGAGGGAACAAACAGCAAGTACAAGGGCCGGGGGTATGCCTCCTTCGTTAAGAAGCCCCGTAGGGCTGCGAAGCCCCGTAGGGCTATGACAGAGTGAGTGTGGTGATGAGTAAAAGGAAAAGAGAATGGGGCATGGAGAGTGAATCATGTAAGGCTCTGTAGCTTTTACTCTGAAATGAAACAGTAAGTCACATGCGAGGGAGTGATATGATCTGACTTGTGTTGTTTAACCCTATCTGCTGGGTTCAAAGAAGACCATACAGAGGAAAGGGCGAAAGCAGGGGGCTAATGTAATAATCCACTTGAGACATAATGGTGGCCAGGACCAGAGTGGTGACAATGAGGGTGGTAAGAAAAAAGAATTCTTGGTAGTCTTTGAAAATTAAGAGTTGATAGGTCTATTGTTAAATGAGAGGTGAAATTTTGAAGTTTCTGGCTTAATCATTAAATAAAAATTAAGTTGCCATTAACTATGATAGGAAGAGAAAGCTGAAGGGGGGCGATGTGAGAATCTGTTTCCGATTTGGTAAACTTCAGATGCCTAGTAAACATTCAAATGGAGATGTTAAGTACATATTTAAATAAGCTAGCTTGAAATTCAGGAAATAAGTCCACGTTAGAGTTATAAATTTGAGAGTCATTAACATATACTAATACACTCACGGGTCACTCGATGGGGATCTGTTCTGAGATATGTGTTGGGCAATTTAACTGTCACGCAGACATCGCAGAGTACGCTCACACAAATGGAGATGGCACGCTACACACCTAGGCTCCATGGATACAAACCTGCATAGCATGTGACTGTCGTGAACACGACAGGCAGCTGTAGCACAATGTAAGTATTTGTGTATTTAAAGATATCAACATAAAAAGTTCAGTGAAAATGAGGTATAAAAGATAAAGTGTGTGCTGTGCTGTGGGGGAGCGGGGGGGGGGGTTGTGTAGGGATGTGCCATCTGTGGGAGAGCAGACATCAGAAGGCGGGGAGCAAGAAGAGAGGGAGGGAAGAGAAGGCAAGAGAAAGACACCCAGAGACATAAAGCTTGAGGCCAGAAATAATAAAACAAGGAGAGGGCAGGCAGAGGGAGAGAACCAGACCCAGGAAAAGAGAGAAAGAGAAACGGAGGCGAGCGAGTGAGCGGGTGTGCGCGTGCGTGCAGGGGTAGGCACGAGCAGGCATCAGGCGCCCTGCTCCCCAGCCCCGCTCTCGCTCCCTCGCCAACTCTGGACCCTGGTCGCAGTAGGGCACAGGTGGATAACATGCTGATAACATAATTTATTTAAACCACACAAAGCTAGCAGTAAATTTAACACCTTTGTCAGGTCTAGCCTTTTCTTTGAACACAGCAAACAAGTCTGTTTGCTTATAATCCATTTTAATTTTGTGGGACCACATATATGTGGCCCTGCATTGACCAAAATGTTGTGACATGGTGCATGACGTATTCAAAGTCATGAGACTGCGTGGGATCACCTCGGAAATTGTACAGGCAAAAAAGAGAGGCCCAAAGATTCAGCCTTGAGGCTCTGACCTCATTTCTTAAATAATAGTATGTGAGTGGGCAGAGAGATGTAGAAAAACCAGCAAAGAATAAAAGGAGAGGTGGAAAGCCGAGGGTAGAATCCTAGAGGTCAAATGAGCAAAATGTGTCACAGAGAAGCCAGTGCCCAAAGTGTGGCAAACGCTGTTGGTACAAAACTCAAGGAAGATGAGAGAGCTGAAAGTCCACCACTGGGTCTAGTAACAGTGCTGTCACTGCTGACCTTGACAAGAGCGGTTTTGGTTGACTTGTGGAAAAAATCCTGACTAGAGCAGATTTAAGACAGAATGGGAGTGAAATTGGGAATAGCAACCTTAAGCAACTTTATTTTCACATGCCAGTTAAATATGAATATCTTATATCTAGTTCAATACAAAATTCCCCTTATCAAATTATCTTTAAAAAATTTACTCTCCTTTTAAGAATCAGCAATTCTCCAAACACAGGAAATCTGTTATTTCAATGGAAGGAGAGTAGATGAAAGAGGACTTTGGGGGGAGAAACAGGAATGAAATCAGTGGAACAAATAATGGTATATTAAAAATCACATTCTGCTGAACTAAACAAAAATGATTCCAGTTTAGTCACAGACTTATGGGGGAAAAAGTTTTAGCACAATTTCTTGTGCAATCCGAATCATCCATGTATCTTAAAAACACACAGGCCTGTAAGCACATGCACACTTAGGCTTCACCATTCACAAATTCTAACAGTGAAAGTGTGGGCTGAACTTTGGGCATTTTTATTTTTTAAAAGCTCCACAGGTGATTACAGACTCTGAAAGCACCATAGCTCAGGTTGGGTTGAGACTCACTAGAATATAATTGTTTAAAACATAAAAGAAGCTCAGCTCCTCTAAGAAACTCGGCAATAAAATCACTATTTTTAGAAATTTTAAAAAGGACAATGGTACTAGCAGTAGTAGGGGGCTGCGTGCTGCAAGGGGATGATGATATAATATACTACTTGGAACAATTCATTGTGGATACAAAGATGACTAAGATATGTTGTTACTCTAAAGGACTCAGAGCTAATCTTCAAACTTACATCAATATTCAAGAACACAAACACTTACCCTCTACTTTTTAATCTGAATGAATTTAAGTTTTCCACTGAAGACTGAGCAACTTACAGGGTCAGATAAAATATGACATGATAGAAATGATCTCTACTTGAATTAATAGCTATAATTTAGTACTATCCAATATCAATGAGTCTATTACAGAAAAGAATACTCAAGTGAGACAGATTTAAGACCTTCTTATTGGTAATTCCAAGTAAGAGGAAAGGTTCCATTATCTTATTTTTTTAAGGGAGTCTGGCTGAAAGAGACAAATATTAGGATAGGATTCAAATTTTTCTTTAAATTATCCTATCAGTCATAGGGATACAGACTTTGATATAAAATGAGACTAACAACATGGTGTTAGAGAAATGAAGACAATTCTACTGGACAAAGAAGGCAGGTTTACTGTATTAGTTCACTAACTTATTAAAATGTGTGTTTTTAAAAATTTTTATTTACAGAAATTTTAAAGGGGAAGTAATTATCACCAGTTAAGACAGTAACTGAAAAGAACATGTTATCGACACTGAGAGAACAAATTAATTAATCTGAACATTTGATAACTATCATTCAAACTTCAAGTTATACCATAATAAAATTGAAATTTAAAATTTATATAAATACTGGCAAAGGTTCTTATAATAGTATTCTTTAGAGCAACATTTAAAAGATGAACTAATGCTGATACCCACTTGTGCAGTGAAATCAAATGTAGAGCAACAAGCCCCGCATGGAAAATGACTCCACCTTCAGTATTGTTATTACCTTGTGTGTAGGCAGCATCATCAGATCCCATACTCAACTTCCGTGCTTCACTTATTCTATCCACATGTGCTAAAGTAGGGTCCGTGAGGTGTTGAATATTCTCTGTTTCTACATAATGGTCAGGATGATTTAGAAGATTTGTAAGTTCAAAGGTAGGGGACACAACCCCTGGTGAAACGGCAGGGGGTTTATTGGGAGAAACTGTAATTTTGAAAGTATACTTTGTGTTGGGCTGAGTGACCACCACTCGCGGAGAAGTTGCAGAGTTATTGCCCATTGCTCGGCTTTTGGGAGGGTGGTGATGAATAAAGGCAGGGCCCATGCTCACTTGCCCAGACATATTCCTGGAGGCGGCAGATGCTCCAGAGTTTGTGGATATGACGAGGGTGGGCTGATTCCGGAGGACCTGCTCATCTCCTGTGGCGGCATTAGCTGAAATATAGACCTTAGATTGACTACGGGGCATCACCTCATCAGTATTTGGGGGACTGGTAGCAAAGTAAACGGTGGGCTGATTTCTATTTAAGGTCTGGCTGTTGACAGAAGAGGAACTGCTGGAGGTTCGAGGTCCAGAAGAACGCAATTTTGAAGAATTGTTTCTTTGTGGAGGTTCAAGTTTGATTTCAATCTGGTTTTTTCGAGATCCTGTTGAAATATTTTGAATGTTATATTGGCTATGGGAGGACGACTGTGAGCTACCAGATGAATGAATTGTTGGTGGTTGTGGGGTAGTAGGTGAACTGATGGGCATGTAGACATGAGAGGTCTGGTGGCCTTGCTGATTTGGCTGCTGGGCTGAGGTATGTGACAGAGGATTAGATGCAGGATAAGTAGTCCAGGGACCAGGTTGTGAAGGTTGATAGACTTGTTGAGAGTTCATGGGATTAAACTGAGATACCCAGCCAGAATGCTGTTGTGTCTGTCGAGTTGTACCACTAGGAGTTGTAATGTAAGGTCTAATATAGATAGAATTTCCCTGTGGACTGTTAAGTACAGGTGGAGGTACACCATGTATATGCAAAGACGTAGGAGTATTACGACCAGTCTGGATATTTGGGGCTAAAGTTACCATAATGGGATTAAATCGGGGAGTATGTTGAGAAAAGTTAGATGTTCCTTTGCTGCCTAAGTGAAATCCAAGATGTGGTGCTGAATTTGAAGCACCAGATGTACTGGATATTCCAAAAACGTTAAAGCCTTGAGGAACTTGAGCTGGTGCTGTCTGTGGCTCCTGCTGAAATAGTTCATTATTGGACTGGCCACCTTGGAGCTGTCCATCACTAATGCTGTGCGTCAGAGTCCTGCTTCCATTCATTCTATTTCCTTCTCTTCCATGGTGGTAAACATTCTGTGACTGCAAGTCCAAGTTAAGAGAAGTCATGTGATTGCGCAGACCAGAAATTCCAGAATCATCCGAAAAATTCAAGTCTCCTTCACCATAAAGATACCTGGTACTCTCCTGAGAGAGGACTGCACAGCAAGCATCCAGGTTGTTATTATTCTATGAAACAAAATAAAAATGGCTTGATGTTAAGACCCAAAGCAAATGCTTATACTCATCACTACTTAAATATTACAGAGTTAACAAATAATTAGTTACAATTATAATATACTTGAAATTTGAGAATTTTTTATGCAAATGGTATTAAAGATCCTTACTACTATTAATATAATGAAAAAGTTCTCTAACTAGCAATAGCTAAGTGAACCCAGTTTTTGTTCTGTTTTAGAAGCTATTTGATAGTAAAATGAATTTATGCAAATATAATAAAATTACAACCTAATTAAAAATGGAATTTGAATGAACATTCAACTTAAGCATGTAATACTATATGATTAAATACTTCCTACATTCAAGTGCCATATAAATCCCTTTAAAAATGACCTTTCAAAACTTATTCTTGTAGTATTCAAATTTTAAAAATTCTAAAATTCATAACAAAGTCATCTCAATTCCTTACATGCTTCTTCCTAACTTGTGTTAAAGAAGAAAAAAGAAGACACATACATAAATGAAATATAAGCTCAAAGTAGCCTCCTGAGTAACTGAGTTCATATCTATCTCTAGAATAGATAGTAACACATAAAAATCTATTCCAGAAATAAAAAATAAAACAAAAATCAACCAGATTTTTTTCTAAGAAATACTCCACAGAGACTAACTACTATTCACAAATCATCCATAAAAATATTTACTTAACAGCCCTGACTGGTGTGGCTCAGTGGGGTGGGTGTCATCCCACAAACCAAAAGGTCGCTGGTTTGATTCCCGAGCAGGGAACATGCCTGGGTTGTTGGCCAGGTCCCGGTTGGGGGTGTGCGAGAGGTAACAAATCGATGTTTTTCTCGCATATTGATGTTTCTCTTTTTCTCTTTCTCCCTCCCTTCCCTTCTCTTCAAAAATAAATAAAATCTTAAAAAAAACGTATAAAAATATTTACTGAACATGTAGACTGAGACTGTTTAAGACTCAATGACATACAAAATCAAACTTTTCCCTAGAAGAACTTGCAACTTGGCTAGAGACAAACCATGGGCTTTTGAAAAGGTAATATTATTAAAACGCTGAGTATTTGCCAAATAATAAGTGCTACTGAAGTTCAAAAGAAAGTAAATTTTGTAGGACACTGTAGAAAGGAGAAAGGACCCTATTAATGAGGGAGGTATGGCTTGATGGATTTCATAGGATATGTAGGATTTGGCCAGAAAAAAATTTTTGGTGAGGAAAATGGTATGAGTAAAGAAAGATAAATATTACAGTAAGTAAAAGTATGTTCTAAACAAGGTGATTATAACAGACCTGGCTGAAGTTAAAAGGTCTGTACTGGATATTTTGAGGAATGAGTTGTCAGAAAAGCAGACTGGGATGAAATAATTGAGGACTCTGAAAAATGAGTCACACTGGAGTTCGGACTTCAATATAGGCAATGGGGAGATCCACTAAATGTAAATGAACACAGAAGTGAAGACACAAAGGGTTTTTTGGGAAGACAAGTCTATTGATACAAGAAGACCAGTTAGAAGATATGACGTAGTAGAAACAAATTTCAAAAGACTACAAGTAAACAGTCAACAAAATTTGGCTGTAAGAGAGAAAGAGAATTCAGAGAAAACTTGAGAATCAGAAGCCTGACAGAAAAGAGGCAGTTTTAGGTATAGAAAAGATGAATTAACCCAGTTAAAATGTCTACAGGTGTTTTGATATGAGATATAATCTTTGTTACAGAAAACTGTACTAAAAAGGCATTTTGAAGTCTTTTTTAAGAAATGACAGTCCAGAGTTTGAACAATAATGAAAAAGAAAAGGTGATTTGACTTTCTTCCCCACCCCAAACCAACAGCTCAAATCTCTCATGCTATAAAAATCCTTTTACTGGACTCATAACTCTCATGTTAGTTTTTCACATGTAATTTAAAAATTCATCACAATCTTTATCAACTCATTACTCTTTATAATTAGATTGTATCTTTAGCCAAACCCAATTGGTGCTTTTTGCTTCAAGCTAACTTTATTGCTATTCCTAGTAAATTCTTCTCTCTTCTAAGCCAAAGCTCACAAAGGCTCCATCTTTTCATCTCTTTGCCAACATTCCCAAATTAAAATGTACATTCCAAACCAAATCCAATCCCAAACTTGCTTTCTAAAAGCTGGCACTCATCTTTACAAAGTCTTCCTCTCTAATTTTCTTGAGCTCTCAAAAATCCCTTCAATCCTTTATAATCTGATTATTTAATATGTTCTAGTACCAGATATGCCATAACTCACATTACCTTCTTACCGGCAAAACATAAAAGAACTTATAAGAATTTTATAAGGCTACAATAAATAAATATAACAAATTTCCCTGTATTTGTCCTCTATTACCTTTAACAATACTGATATATGGCAAATCATTTTTCATCCAATGTGTATGCCCCAGCTACTCTCCCCACCAATCTAGCTTAAGTCTTAGATGTTTTGTTTTCATCTGTAAATACATCTGTATGTATCTTTAAATAATCAGGACTCAAAAAAAACCCCAAAACAACCACAATGCCATTATGATACCTTAAAATAATCAATGTTTAATATCATCTAATATCCAAAGAGTTTATAGTTTCCTGATTGTCTCAAAAATGTCATTTTAGTTATACCAGGACCTAGGCAAGGTCCAATTATTTGGCTGATAAGTCTCTTATGTTTCAGGTTTTTTTTAGCCATGTGTTGAAAAACTTGACCATTTGTCTAATAGAATTTCCCATCTGGATTGGCTGACTGCACCCTGTGGTGTCAATATCCTCTGTACTACATTGTAAACTAGTAGTTGTAATTCTATAGGTGTGAGCAGGTTCTGTGCAAATTTTTGCCAAGACCCTTTATAGGGTCTATTTCTTATTAATTACATCACACAAAGAAGCACAGCAATGTCTGCCTTTTTGTGATCTTGAAGCTGATTGGTGAATTCTGATGTCAGCTTGATCCAGTTAATGATTTTTAGCAGGTACTGATGATGAGCACTGTTTAGAAACTTAATTAGCGGTTGCAAAATGGTAATATTGGTGATATCCCAATTATACGATTCCTTCCTTCATATATTAGCTCCATTCTTCCTCAAAGAACTTGCTTTCTTCAACTATTTGGTTAGTCTTTGCACAGAAGAGGCAGGAAGAATACATTCTTTCTCTTTGCTGGTTTTTAGAGTAATGAACTGGTATCCTAGCAACCTCCAAAGGTGACCCAAGATTTACTTTTTGTATCATTATAAACTCCTATATCTTTAACATGTGGATATGTGTCAACTGACCGTGGTCATTATATCCTATCCTTATGCTAGTGGGAATTAACTTCAAGTTGGTTCTTGGGTACATATGCCATGAGCCTAGTAGGCTTTCAGAGCTTCCTAGCTTTCTGACATGACGTGTCCAGATCACTTTGTACACTCCCTACTCCAGACCTGGAATCAGCTATTTCTCAAATAAACCCTAACTACTTTTACTGGGGAACTGTAGAGGGCTCCTTTTAAATGTATCGAAACAAGTGGGTAAGTTTTTAAAAGATTGAGAGGCATTGCTTTTTTGTATATATACAAATATACTTTCTCCTCAAAGCTATAGAAGAACCTGAATCATAATTCTAGTTCCTCTTTCATTGTTCCCCAAGCTTCTTGTACAGACGTGGAGATTATAGATAGTAATCAAAGTAAGTATACATTGTGATCATCCTTCTCAAACTCTTCACTACTTCAACTCACTAGGCAAGTAGAAAGAAATAGAATCACTGCTCTTAAGGATCTCACAGTCCAGTGGAGGAGATTAACATGTACACGAATATAATACTGAATAGTAGGTGTTTTAACAGAAATAATGGATAAAGATGGTAGGTGGAAGTCATCTGAGAAGGTATCAACTAAGGATGTGATACTTCTAAGTTTTACAAGTACTGAATGAACACTATTTAATGCATTACTTTGAAAATGGCAATTCTAAACTTGCCAATTCAGTTGTATTAAAATAGCGAAAAATTCAGTTAAAAAAACCCAAAGTGCTAATTATGCCATATTTTCACACTATTCTAAAATTAATCGCCAAATATCAGTAAATTTAAAAAATGTGAATTACACCTGATGATAATATAGCTACCTCAGAGAGTCTACAGCACAAGGTATGATGTGAGTAGTTCCAGAAACGGGTGTATTTCTTCTTACATTAGCTAAAAAGCACATTAGTTGGATGCGCAGAATAATTATTAACTCAATATGAGTATGGTCTGCTTCATGGGTAATTGGCAAACAAAACAGGACTCATTTTAGTAAGCACTAGATGTTGGGGAGTATGTCGTAGAAAGGTTTGTTTTTGTAAAACCTGATTAACACAGTAATAGTGATATTACTGAGTGCCCAAAGAAAATTCAAAATTATCTATGTTCTCACCTATATATACTCATGTGTGTTTTGCTTTCTCAATTTAATACGACCTCTTGAAGATCACACTGTAAGAGTACATAAGAGTTCTTTATTTTTTGAATAGATTTTAAATAATTCTACAAAAGGCTCTGTGTTTTAGTCCCAGTTAAGATACTTTAAAATCTCTATAGCTATGTTATCAGAAAAGTGTTCTGGACAGTTCTTTCAATATTAAGTCTTATAAAATTTTATTGAAGAACATATAGTATTTTTCTATGACTCGCTGAACCCTCTCAGCATATTCTTATTTTATCACAAAATTCCATGTGAAAAGTTAGGTACCTGGGGCCTAGGGGAGATACCTTTCCCCCACTATCTCTACTCCTCCCCATACTTTCTTTAACTTCTGAGTCCACTGTTATTACCTTTCCCTCCTTTTTATTTTTTTTCTTTCACATCCTATACTGACAAATGTGGGCTACTGATTCACTCACCAAATATTTATTATGGGTCTCCTATTATTATTACTGTTATTAGTACTGGCTGCTAACATTTATTGAGCAATTTTTATGAATCAGGTATCCTACTAGTTGCTTTACCTGCATTATATTTAATTCTCTATAAAAATTTTTATTCCCATTGTGCAGCTGAGAAAAATGAGAATCAAAGAAGTTACTACTGCTAGTAACTGTCAAACCTGAGCTCATCTATTACCAAAACATAGGGTATTTATTATTTTTAAATTTTATTTTTATTTATTTCTTTCTAGCTTCACTGAAGTATAATTGACAAATAAAAATTATATATATTCAGTTTATACAATGGCTTTTTTTTTAGATATACAGTGCAATGATTTCATGTATGTATATGTTGTAAAATTAAACAACCAAGTTAATTAACATATCCACCACTTCACAGAGTCAACATTTTTTTTTTCTTGGTGGTGAGAACACTTGAGGTCTACTTTTAGCAATACAGCATTATTAACTCAAAACATTTTCAGCACTATATTATATAAAGAGCCAGGCATGTTGGGAGAATTCCAATCAGCTGAGGATGGCTATGGCGTAGGACATGCGGAAGAAGGAATGGGCACACGATCAGGCTACAGAAGGCAGGATCCCAGATAACAGGCCTAGTCAAGATATGAACTTCATTCTGAAGGTATGGAGAACAGTAATGAGCTTTAGGCAGGTAAATATATGTTCAAATCTGCATTTGGAAAGACTTTGGCAGAAGTGAGAATGAATGGGAGAGACCAAAACTAGGTTAGAGGAAAGGCACGTTCACACCAATTAACTATACAGATAAAAGGTAATAAGGGTGTTAACAAAATGTAGTCACTTAATAGCAAGTGTAAATATTGAGTCTTTAAAATTTTCATACAATTTTAAACTTACGTTGTCAAGAGTAAGTATGTCTGAGTCCAAATTGCTTTTTTATATGCCTATTTTAACAAACTGAAAAAGTTTTTGATAGAAAGACTTCAGTTTAATCAAATAAGAAGGCACAACTATCACTATTTAGAATTATGGATTTCTAAAATTGTACATTCTAAGAAGAATATTAAAAACTTATTAGTTGTTTAGTAATATTAATTGTAAAACTTACAGATTAAATTTAAAAATATAAAAATGAACTTTTTAGAATTGGGACCTTAGGCTTTATCTAGTCAATTTCCTTCATTTTTACAGATAAGAAAACTCAAGTACAAGGAAGGCACAGTACTTGCCAAATATGCTTGAGATGCCTATTTAGGATTAGAACCCAAAAGTCTTGACTCCTATTTAATGATTTTCTCACTTTCACATGAAGATCTGGAATTCTCCTGGCAAAATAGGAGGGGAAAAAGTAAAGCAAGCTCATGGTAAGTATAAACCACGTATCAATGTTTTATATTGGGATCTCCTTTAATTCTCACATCTACTTTACAAGGTAGGTACTGTCCATATTACAGACGGGGCACAGAGACTAATAACTTGTTAAAGGCCACATGACTATCAGACACGAAAGCTCATCTCTTTTCATCATAGCACATTAAAGCCAGTAAGAAGATAAAAAAGTTTTCTTCCAATGTTTAAAAAAAATACCAGGTTTGTATTAATAAATTCATAAATCATTGAACACTGACCTGTAACATGCACCTGGATACAACAACTTCAGGTACTTCAGGGAATTTTTGTCGCAGGTCATGTAAAACCTGAAAATCAATTTGGTGGCTTCCTTGGGCCATTCGTATATTGCCTGATCAGGACTATTTGTACAGTAGGCAATTCTAGGCCTTAGTGGAAATAGTACTCATCTCTTCTGTCCAAGCATTTTCTGTGAAAGAAAGAAAAAAAATTTTAATGAGAACTGATTATAGAATGAATATTGTTGTGGATTTAAAATTTCAACACAAATGGGTATTGTGCTCTAGTACCTAACATTTAATATAAACTGTAAAAATAGTAGTTAGTCCTATAATCCTTTATACTATCTTTTCAGATTATAACTCCTGGTGGCACACTTTCAATTGTCTAATTCCTACATATTTTTATGTTTTATAATGGCTGTGCCAAAGGTATTTAAATAAGAAATTACTGTCAAGGGGGTCTTTCCTCATTCTTTTAAAAGGAGAAAGTGAATAACTTTACTGATTTTTTCCCTAATGATTAGAGGACAGACTGAAGAGAGTAATTTCACTCGACACAAAATCAGGATCCTAAAAAAGTTTGGTTCTACAAATAACGTTGCATGCTTTGTTTAAAAATGATCTATAACCCAATACATTTGATATTTTCTCTTAATTTTCAAATATACTTAATCCTTAAATGTGTAATCAATTCATTCTCAGGGGCTTAGTAGCATTTTATTTCATGTTTCTATTAAATCAGTATTTAAGAAATACTAATGCTTGCCACCCCCCTCCCTGAGAGGTTCCAATCTAATTGGCTGGGGAGGAGCCTAGACAGACACATTTTAAAAAGTTCCTCAAGTGATTCTAATATGTGGTCAAAGTTGAGAACTATCTGCCTTATTTTTATTTCTAATATTCCTAATGTAAACCATGTTGATTCTTGAAAGCTTTTTTGGGATATAAATAGTATATAAGTATATTAAACCTAAATAGTGTATTAAAATATTTAAAATTATGGCAGTTGCTTAATAATTAAAATGTATTTCATTTTAGGATAAATTTAACAAAAAGGCAATCTCTTTAAAACAAATTTCTTATCTGTAGTATTTGTTTTAACCACATTAACATAAGCTTAAAATAAACAGAAGTCAGTAAATTCCATGAATATAAGCACTGGGTCTCTCTGATCCATTATTGTATATCTAGCACTTTGTAGACAGTTTTGGCATAATAGTAGACAGTAAAATATTTTTGAGTAAATTTAGTTATGCTAGAATTCTTGAATCCTCAACAGAATAAAAGCTTACTTAGACAGCATGCATAGTAAAGCCTTTCAGTTTTTTATTATCATTTGATTAAATTTTACTTAATTCTATACAACTTTAGCTTGGTTACAGCTAAACCGAGCACTGCCAAACCACGTTATCTGCATTATAGATTTCCCAAATCTATTTCTATGTAAAACAACACACACAAAATTTCAGTACTTAAAGTCTTTCTATAATAGGGCTGCAGAAAAAAAGAGAAGTATTGAAAATTAGTAAATGATATATTAAAAAATTTATGTATTTATTATTTTTAGAGAGAGAGGAAGGGAGGGAGAAAGAGAGGGAGATAAACATCAATGTGAGAGAGAAACATCAATTGGATGTCTCTTGTACATGCCCCAACTGGGGACTGATCCTGCAACCCAGTCATGTGCCCTGACTGGGAATCAAACTGGTGACCTTTCACTTTGCAGGATAGAACCCAACCAACTGACCACACTGGCCAGGGCAGTACATGATATTTAAAAATAATTTAAGGGGTACTGTTCATCTTGAGAAAGCCGCCCTCGGCTTCATTCAAGCTATCAGTTCTCTGTCCCTTCTTCTTTTGGGCTGAAACTGCTGGAAAGGGTTGTTTATACTTACGTGTCTTCATTTCCTTCCTACTAATCTCTTTTAAGGCTACCCCAATCAGGCTTTCATAGCTTTTCCTCCAATGAAACTGCTTACCAAAGCTGTTAGACTTTCAGGTTGTCAAACCCAAAGGTCAGTCCTCAGTCCTCACCTTAGCAAACCTCTCCTTAGTCACTCCCTCATTCTTCAGAAAAAAATTTTATTTACTTATTTATTTATTTTAGATTCCAGGGAGGGACACACACACACACACCCACCCACCCCCCGGTTGCATCCTGTACTCACCCCAACCGGGACCAAACCCGCAACCTAGGCATGTGCCCTGACCTGGAATCTAACCCACAGGACAATGCTCCAACAAACTGAGCCACATCAGTCAGGGTCACTCCCTCATTCTTTAAACAATTTCTTCACGATTTATACTCTTCTGGTTTTCCTCCTACCCACTGGCAGCTCCTTCTCAGCTCTGTCAGATTCTCTTTCTTTTCTGGACATCTAAATGCTGGTGTGCTATGGAGTTCAGACCTAGGGCTTCTTCTCAGGGTAATCCACTCAAACACACTGCTTTAAACAGAGGCTTTGCAAGTTTCTATTTCCAGCTCCAATGGAGCTCTCCCCATTGAGTCCCAGACTACTATGGCCTGCTGCCTGCCTGACATCTCCTTCTGCATATCCAAAACTCTTAATTTCCCCCCATCTAAACCAGTCCTTCCCCAGTCCTTCTCATCTCTGTAAACAGTACCATCACTCATCCAGCTGCTCCTTCTCAAACGTCCCATATCCAATCCATCGTCATGTTACCTGGAAAAAAAAAATCTGAATCTGACCATTTTCCTCATCTCTTGTCATGGTTTTTGTCCAAGCTACCATCATAATCCACACAAAGGTCTCCGAAGTGGTCTCCTCCCCCGCTTCACTGTTTGCTCCACCTGCACCCCCACTCTACTGAGCAGAGCGATCTTTGTGAAAAGTGAATCAGGGCAATCATTCCCCCTGCTCACAATCCTACAACTGACTAACTGCTACCCCGCAAACTTCATCTCCTACCATGCTCCCCTGTTCCCTCAGTTCTGAACTGAGCCTTTGGTTCTTTGATTCCTCAAAGAAGCCGGTCTCACTCCTCCTCCCATAGGGCTTTTGGGCTGGCTGTTCTTGTGCCTAGAACGCTTTGCCCTC
The DNA here is from genome assembly GCA_004026545.1 of Mormoops blainvillei. Classification (NCBI taxonomy): domain Eukaryota; kingdom Metazoa; phylum Chordata; class Mammalia; order Chiroptera; family Mormoopidae; genus Mormoops; species Mormoops blainvillei. The sequence continues at coordinate 73,896 of PVJD01000539.1, read as the reverse complement.
AGATCACCTGCATGGCTCCTTCTCTTACTTCATTAAGATCTCTGACCCAACGTCACTTCCTCAGAGACCGCTTTCCTGACCGATCTCCCTATCTAAAATAATGCCACACTTGTCTACCCCCGTCATATTCTTACACTTTGCTTTTTCTTCTCAGCATTTTATTTATTATCTATCTAGCAATCCCCACAGTGTTAGCTCCACAGGATCAAGAACTCTAAAGTTTACTGCTATCTCTTCAGGATCTAGGTCAAACATTTTGATGAAATGAAGGTTTTACTTTACGGTTTCTTCACATTACTTTGTTTCAAAAACATATTTCCACGACCTAGATTTGGAAATGTGTACACAATCTGAGGGAGAAGCAAATAAATTTTCAGTCTTAATTCAGAACCACCGTTATCATTTAAAAGAGGATGAATCATGAAAATAAATTTCAATTTATTCCATTATTAAAACATATACAGAAATTTTTAAAATTCTTTGTGAAACTCATCACACTTGCTTACTTTTCTAATAAAGGCCATCAAGTACACAAAGAAGGAAACTGTTCAAATGTACAAATGTATTTGGGGGCTCCACTCCTTTTAAGGGCTAAGTAGCTCCTATCAGACCAAATCTCACCAAGAACAACTAGAAACAATAGACAAAGTATTAAAAAACAACTACTTGAAGGCAGAAGGCAGAAACAGCCTTACATGAGGTGCATGAGGTGATGGTAGTGATGGTGGTGGTGGTGCTATGGGTGGGGAGAAGGGAGTCAGTACTTAGAAGATGGAATGAGGTGACTTTCCATTTTTTTAATGGCTTTCGGCCAGAGAGCAGGCCCCAGTTGGTTCCAGTAGGTAACACCTAGACAGAAAACCTGCAGTTTTACTCGCTTAATGAACCAAAGGACAGACTTTGACATAACCACAACAGCTGAAAACCTAGTGAGTAAATCACAAAAAAGAAAAAAAAAAACAAGCACCAAATTCTATGTATTCAATCTGTACACATTTCGGATCCCCAAACTACACATACAGGATTCTAAGCAGCCAGGCCACGTCTAAAATAACAAAACGGAGACTTCAGTCTATAGTTTGAGTTCAGCCATGTTAAGTGAAACAGACAAGTGTAAGCAAGGAAGCAAACCAAGCAACCAAACATCAGTACTCACTGGAGGAACACAATAGAATTCGCGGTCTCTACCATCTGTCATTCATTATGCCCTTCCTCTCCAGGTTACAGAAACTCCTGGATTAAAGGCACATCAATACAAGTTCATAACTTAGATAACTATTTTAACTTGCCCACTATTTTATCTTCCATGTCTCTCCCTTTCTGCTACCAGATCTGATGCCTGCCATCTTAGTTTATCTTGTTGCTATCAGTCATTTCTTTTCATTCCTTTCTCAATGTTCAAAAACAGATTCAAAGGGGGCATGGTACATTAGGAAAAAGTGTAGAGAACAGAGCAGGAAAAAGGTAGGGCCCAAATCATGAAGTACCTTATAGGTCATTAAAATTTGGAGGTTTTACCTTCAAAGGAATGGGAAGCCACCAAAGGATTTAAGCTCAGAAGCAGGAAGGTGACATGAAAGTATGTATTTGAGGTCTGTCAGAAGGTATCCAGCCATGTAATATGAAAAATAGAGACATTTACTAAAGAAGATATAAGATACAAGAGACAAGAAACATTATCCATAGGACAATGATGCCCCAGTCCCCTTCCAAGTAGGCACCTTGGGACCTCACACCGTTCTCCCAGTCACCATCTTGACTTTTCTTGAATTTCATCGATGGTCTGAAATCTCTTCCCTTTCAAAGGTGATTTTAGTTTGGGGAAAAAGCCAAAAGTCACAGGGCACCAAATTTGGGCTATAGATGGGCTGAGTCACCTGGGTGATTTGATGTTTCAAATGAGACATGATGCATGAACAGGTGTGTTGTCATGATGAAGTTGCCAGTCACCAGCTGCCCATAGCTGTGGCCTTCTGAATCATCCAAATAGTTTCTGCGGAGGAATGTTCAAGCTTAACGCAAAATTTAATACAGATTCATTGTTCTACTCGCTCAGTCATTTTGAATGCAAAGGCCACACAGTACACATGCTCACTCAATGGCATCTATGGCCCCCACTAACTAGTACAGTGAAGTTGTCATTGTTCACGTGTGTGCATTCCAGTTCACCCTCCTTGGTTGCCAGGTCACATGGATATTGCACAAGCCTTTCTCGTTATATTAACAATGGCTGGATTTTTTCTGGACAGACCTTGTAAATGGAGAATGGCAACAGTATGGAGAAAAGGGAGAAGATATGCAAGAAGCCCAGTTAGAAAACTACTGCTGTAGCCTAACCACGAAATGGTAACAGCTTACAAATGCAGAGTCAGCAATGGAGACTGAGCAGAAGGAGAAACTTAAGAGATATTTAGGAAGTAAAAATTAATAGGACTGGGCGATGGGCTAGATATTGGGGTAAAGAAGGAGGTGTCCAGGTTGATTTCTGATTTGCTCAGTTGTATGGCAGTTCCATGTATAAACTAGGGAACAATGGAAAAGGTCTAAGACTGTAAACTAAGGGGTAGATCACAGTTTGGTTTTGAACAGGTTGAGACTAGGGAACATTCATTCACTCATTCATTTTTGGCTGCTTTTTCAATTACAGTTGACATACAATATTATTTTAGTTTCAGGCATACAACATAGTGATCAGACACTTATATAACTTACAAAGTGATTCCCCCCAGTAAGTCTAGTGTCCATTTGACACCATACAGTTGTTACAATATTGTTAATTATACTTTCTATGCTGTATTTTGCATCCCCATGTGCCTTTAAAACATTAAAATAGAGATATCACAAGAAGCTGGAATATATGGGTCTGGAACTCAGGAGAGGTCTGGGCTGCAGATAAACATTTGAAAGGCATCTTTGGTGTTGGTGTTTATCAAAACTTCAATGTAGTTGAGATAATCCTACCATATAATTTAAGAACACTTGAAAATATTCTTGATTATATGCTGTACAAAATATTATACAGTCATTATTAATTTCCCCCCTAAAGGCCAACATTCCTTACAGCCCAAAGGGACAAAAGTTTTGCCACCCTGAAGCTGCTTTTGGGAATACTGATTTTAAGTTGTTTACTAAGTAACAAGACTGAGAGAAAACTTTTGACCCTCCCCCTTTCTTGCCCAAGAGGCTTAGCGAGACAAACCTGCTTCACGAAGGAGATCCTAGAATGGGCCACTGTCAGCCTCGCTACCCCATGTCCCACTGTTTTAGCTGCCTAGCCAGAATTTTCCTGCCATGTATGTTCCCCTCTTCCTCAACTAACTTAAATTTCCCATTCTCACTTCTGAAATCGAATACTCTCCCCCACTCCCTTCCTTTATCCAAAAATGTCTTATATACTCAGTGTTGCTTTACTGTCTTTGGAACTTGCATGGAAATTTTCATGCCTATGTGAATTCCCATGTACATGTATTAAAACTTTGATTTTCTTCTGTTAATCTGTCTGTTAATTTGGTTATTAGCCCAGACAGAAGAATTTTGGGGGTAGGAGGAGAAATATTAATATTTTTTTAGTCCTCCACAAGCTCAAACAACAAAACAGTATATATACAAAAATTGATTTTCAAATATCTGGGTAATATTTTTGTTCAGGAAATATTTTAACATGACATACCCTATCATAAAAAATTTAACTAAAATTAAAAAGGAAACATGCACATAGTTTAAAGAGTCAAACAGTGCTACAGAGTTTACGGGGGACCCAGCACACTCTCTGTGTTGTGCGTCCTTGCTTGTGCCCTGTTCTGTAGGGGTGACCACTGAGCCGTTGTTCCACATTCCTAAACGTGATGATTATAGGGTTATTTCTTGATTTTTTAAAAATTTTATACATTATCTCTGGATTTCCTATTGTGGAAAATGAAGATGGAGCTTTTTAAGACAGCTGTTACCTCATCTCTGCACCATGCTTCTTCACTCCTATGTCCAATTACTTATTTTACAATTTTTGCTTAAATCCATGTTCAGTGTTTATATTTTTTTCCCCCCTGTAAATTCTGTTAGCCTAGCCACTTAGTCTATCGTGAGGGATAGACTGCATCCCCAAGGTCCTTTCCCATACTAGCATTCTGGAAAGAAAACCGTGTGTTCTTCATGAAAAAAACAATATAAAACAAAACAAACAAAACTCTAGAACATTAATGATATATGATCACAAGGTGGTTTCCCATCAGGTCCAGTAAAGCAGCAAAGCTCCTGCAATGCTAACCCCAGGGGAAATAGGGAGGAAAGGGAGGGGAGGAGGCAAGGGGTCAACACTACTTTTCTCCTGCTGAAGTTACAGGTTTAGAAAACGTTATTACTTTCTAGCAAACAAGCTGCCTTAAGAAGATATTAAAAAACAAAGAAAACCCCAAAACAATGACTAGAGAGACACTGAGAAGTGTGTCAAAGACTAAAGTTAACTGCCCCTGACTAGGAGCATACCATACAAAGGAAACTATGGAGTAAAGCTAAATTCCCAGAGAATCAGCTTTTAAAATAAAAGTAGTAATTAGTAATGTACCTTATATAAACTACCTAGATTTATAATTTAAATTGGACAGTAAAAGTATTGGTCTTTACTATTAAAATTTTATCAAAAAATTTAATGAATATTAAATATCAGTGAGACAGGCTTAAAATTTTCCTAAAGAGCAGAATTTCCTAAAGCAGAATTAAAGCAAGCAAGCAAGCAGACAAACAAACAGTATTCCACTTTAGTCATTTGTTTGTAAAGTTTTCTGGCAAAAGAACATGCTAATAGTTAAATATTTCCACCTCTATATTAGTAGGCACTGTAATTGTCTCAATAAGAGAAGACAGTGAAATGAGGTAATATATATAAAGTATATACACAGTATTTGAAACATGATGATAGCTGGTTAAGTATAAATTCTAGGATTCCATAATTTATGTTTGTTTATTTATGAAATTTAACTTGCCACTTACTTGCAGTGTCTTCTTGGGCAAATCATTTAACTTCTTAGAGCCTCAGTTTCCTCATCTATAAAATGGTGATGACAGAGTAGCTACCTCATATGATTATGAGAATTAAATGAGAAATACATGTAAGATAATAAAAATGAGTACATGGTAGGCACACGAGAAATAAAATAGCTTACATAAATGTTAGTCAGTAATCCTATTATTTCTTTGTAAAATGGAAAGAACAACTCAAAGAATTTTAAGGATTAGTGATAACACAGTAAAAGTTAATTGTGTTGCACCTGTCTGACTTCTAGCAAAAAATACAAACACTGAAAGTAATGCTTATCATGAAAAAATATCATGAATTTCCACAAAGCAAAGGGAACAAAACTTTAGCAAACAGGGCTGCATGCTACTCTGGCTGTACACTGCTCAAGGAGTTGATCGAACCATCGAGGTTTTCCTGCTCCATGTATATGGACAAATAACTTGTGTAACTGGGAAACTTGGACAAAGCTGCCTGAATAAACAAACAATACTAGGTTGTACATTAAGTACCAGATAAGTGGTATAAACTGTTCTTTGGGTGCTTAAAGGGCTCTCTGGGCTGAGGTAGGGAGTGGAGGGTGGTCTTGAATGATGGGTAGTTAAATAAGAAGGTTAAAGCATGAAGCAAGGCAACCATAAACTAGGCAGATTCTGGAGAGAGGGAGTCAGTCATCTGTCTGGCTAGAAGAAGAAAGGGGAGACAGAAGGAAAGCAGGGGATTATGAAAAAAGGGTTCAGGGTGGGGAATAGTTACAGGAGAAGCTGAGAAGGGCTAATGAAGGCTGCAGATACCTTAACTACAGAAGGCTTTGACAGACTCTAATGCTAACGTTTTAGTATCATGTAAAACTATGTTCATATCATTTTATCTTTGCCCCATTCTCACATGACTGAGTTTTACTGGAACACAATTATTTTAACAGAAAAATACAGTTCATGTTGAATAGTAAGGAGAAACAGGATGTACTAAAATTCACTTATCAAGTACATTAGAATTTTCCTTCAGCTTATGAAGAAGGTAAAGAGGTCTTTCTACTTTAACATATAAGCCATTCTAAAATTTAATTGTGATTTTTACAGTAACCATTAGAGACGATCGTCTTTTCTGTGAGTACTGGAATCTTGAGTTACACAGGATCCTAGGAAATTATCTTGTAAAAGTATGTAATTTAAGAGGTTAGAGAAAGGCCATGTTGCGCAGGAGACTCCTTGCAAGACTTCTTTTTCACACATCTGTCCAATTTTACCTCTTAAAACCAACCCTTGTCAACAAACTCTTTATACTAATGTTAGTTCCAAAGTGAAGAAAATAACACGTTCGCTCCTGTATCCCGAATACTTAGAAATTGTGTGGCAATTAGTAGATGCTCAGTAAATATCTGTTGCAATAAATCTCTAAATACACCCCAGAATACATCCAGATTTAAAGATTACTAAAAAAACTAGCATCCGGCTCTCCAAACTGAAGTGTTTTCCTTACCCTCAGCTATAAGTCAGTGCTATCATACCTGTTTTGCAACTGCAAATCTGTTCCAGTGCAACTGATATACTAGGGAACAACCCGAGGTTTAAGTAAATGTTGCTGTCTCGGACATGGGCAACAGTGGGTACCCGTCGGGGTGGGGAGGGTGGAGGTGGTAGAGGGTATGGGGCGATAAATGGTGATGGAAAAAAAATTTAAGTAAATTTTGCTGTGATTTTGTCTGTGAGAAACACTAGGTGAATGTAAAGGCCTTAATTACCTGAAACAAGCTATGTATGAATACATAAAATGTAAATATGAACACACCTCAAACATCTGTCAGCTACCTCAGCTCAGAGCACCTGTGTGCAGTCTGTCACAACCATCCGCATCTTGTGTTAAAATTTTCCTTCCGATTTCGGAAAACCCTTCTTTGACCACTTCGCAATAATTAGCTGCCACCTCTATGCTCACTTCCATAAGCAAGCTTCAAGCTTTTTCAATGTAAAGAACATTTATTTTATAAATGCTGCATAAGTACATATTTTTTAACCACTTAACATTTATACTACCATGTTTTTTAAAGGCTCTTATCTTTTTTTAACATTCACCAATAAAGTTTTGAGTGTTGTACTCTGAATTCCATTTTCTCCCATAAACCCTGTGGGGCTTTTTTTTTGTTTTTTTTGCACAATTTGCAAATCATGGTAATTTTTAGAAATACAATACTTATGTCAAATTTTAAGAGAACTGTCTGTACTGCAAAGACCCTCGGACCTCAACGCCTATTAACACTAACTTTCCCGGGATGTCTAACAGGAAGGCAGAATCTTTCAACTTTTCTCTTTGGTTGCCAATATGCTGTTAACAATTTCTTATCACTAACTATAAGGTGAATCTTTGGTGAATTGCCTGATGTTATCATACTGCAGTTGAGTTATTCCTCAAAGAATATGTTCATCATAGAAAGAAGCACTGATATGCCGTAAAAATAGCTGAATGGTGCTATAATTTTTTAAATTAAAATTAAAGTAAGTTTTGAAACATTGTGGCTAAAGGAAGATTTTAGGATTAAGCCAGAAACAAAATCATATAACCTGCCTAATTATATATACTATTTTAACCACCTTTTACATTATTATAATATGTCATCAAATGCCATTTAGGTAATAGTTGACACACTTCACATTTTTTAACTTTAAAAGAATTTACAAATGTTGAACATGAAAAATGTCAAAGTTATTTTTAACAGCAAATTATCAGAATTATATTTCTTGGAGCATGATGTTATAACTTTATGAAGGCAAAGCAAACTTTCCCCCCAAAATCTATAATATCAAGTTATTTTCCTAAAAGTTCAAATATAAGAATTATAATTATTTAAAAATCTAAAATTCAAATACCAACACCATTTAAGATTAAAAATAAGATAATTATAATCCATCCTTAGGCTAAAATAGCTGTCATATTTGGTCATTTTATATAGTTAACCAGTTACATGGAAAAATAAATTAACAGAAACATACCAAATCAGTCATCTAAATGCTATTTACGTATTATGTTCAGATTTGGTGTTATTTACAAGCTTGAAGGGAGCAAAGAATTATGTTACCAAACAATGGATTTCTCAGCTTTATAATCCTATAATAATTTACTTTCTAAAGAAAAATAATAAGCATTAATAGTTGAAGTAACATAATGATATATATTACCTCTTCTTAAAAAGAAAACTTCCCAATTTTCTCATTTAATGAACTGCCTCAAGTTCATGAATGCTGACCGTTTCTTATGGTTAAAAGGCTTACCAGTAATAAGTTCTTCTAAAAGGAATGTGCAAGTCAGCCACACTTGGCAATTTACGTACTGTGGTTTTGTGGTGAGTGCTACCATTTTCTAAGGATCAAGAAAAGTGCAATAAATCTAAGACAGAACGGTTATAATTCATCAAAACATATTATATAACTACCTTTTTGTATATTCTCCAATTCATATCTCATTATTTTCCAATACCTTAGGGCTTTAAGATAAAAAAAGAGTTACTGTTTAGTGCCCCCCTTTTACTTAATTTTTGCATAATTCATCCTCTGCATAAATATTATCTTTAAAAAAAGATGATATAAAAATGCTATGACAATAAGTTCCTATTTATGGGTAAAAGGGGAAAAAAGGAGAAAGATAGTGAAAGCACTTGAAAGAACCAATGTTCATTTCACATTAACCATAAATATTTATAATGAACCAATGAACTCAATGACATGTGGAAATCACAATTTGGTTAAAATATTAATCTAAAACAGTATTTTCGTATGAAGATTAAGAGAAAGTTATGAGAAGTTTCACCAACTGATCCCTATGCAGTTTCAATCCCTTCTTGGCCCTATGGTTTCCCTGTTTTTCTCATAACACCTTGCCCTTCTTCTTTCTAATGTCATGGCCCTCAGCTGACTTTTCGCCAGACAGGACTGCTAGCCAGCTGCTAATGTGTGTTATGGCACTGGGAGTGTGATGATTAAGTTCATGAATTAGATATAGTGTAAATGGATAGTTATTATTGATATCTTAAATAAAACCTCTAATAACTAACAAAAAGCTAAACCAACAATTCTTAGATTGTACACATACACTTGATTGGTAATTTGACAATGGTGGTAAATCATGAGGCCATTAAGCCTGCTAACCAAAACAAAATCTATGTGCAAAGGAAAACTTTTAACCAAAGATTTCATTACTATAATAGTACTCAGAATCTTCAAATGAAATTAGAGAATTCAAGGTGAGCAAAGTCAGAACTGATAAAACAATACTGTCACTCCAATAAATTCAATAAAAAGGAAAAAATGTTAGACTGAATCAAGTCTCTAAAATACAATACGTACAATGTAATAATTTTCTTAAGTATGTGCCAGTCTTTCAAATCTAACACTTGATTGTATAGATGGCTATTAGTCTTATTACAGTTATAGTGAATGAAATTTTTGTTAGATGGTCAAGAATAACCTCAGAACTGTACAGAAACTCCTATCTCAGCAGATTTATCATATATAAATCTGTTTCACATTTCTCCAAACAATTATAGATAAACAGGGAATATTTAATATTTTAAATTGTATAACAATAAAAAAGAATCAGAATCTCATCCTATACTTATCCATAAATCTAGGACTTCCCTACTGAAATATGAACTCTGAACTGCAAACTATGTGAAAGTGATCATCTACTCAACATCTTTATAAAATAACATTTTCTAGTGTATTATTTTCATATGTACTCTGTGTGTGTGTGTGTGTATCTGAATAAGCTTGTTGAGTGACTATTAATACTGTAATGGGTGCTGAAATACTACAATTAATAAAAGCAGTTGCTTATACTAAAAAAAATCTTCATTTTAGTAAGAGAAGACAAACACATCAACAAATAAATGTAATATCTAAGTAGTTATAATGTGAAGTATACAAGGGAAAAGGAGGGACCAGTCAATTCTGATATAAGAGGAGAATTTTAAAAAAGGATTCAGTAAAGGTGACAACTAAGCTAGGCCTTGGAAGATGAAAACATGTTTAGTAGGTGGATAGGTGAGAGGAAAAGAGTATCTCAGACATTAGTAATTACACCCAGAAAAAGACTTAAAGGAGCAAAATAGAATGGCAAGTTTGAGAAATCACTAGTAGCCAGCTAATGGTGTCGTTCAGGTAGTAAAACTAACAAGGGGAAAGTGGGATGAAAGATGAGGCTGAAAATGCGGAACGGGTAGGCTACATCACAGAAGGTCTAATCGACCTCCTGTGCACCATGTATACTACATCCCACAAGTCAGTGAAAACAACATGCTCCTCACTTTCTCAATTGAGATCATTTATCTCTGAAGTTCCAGGCCCTGCCTGCTTTTGTGACATCCCACCAAGTCTCAGAGGTAGGCATACATTCATTCAGCAATATTTACTCTGCCACGTGGAGGTGCCTAACCTGTAATGGAGGTCAAGAGAAAGAAGCGCCTAAACTCAGGAATTAAGGACAAGCAGGAGAAACTTCACAAAGAATGTAGTGCTTGAGCTTAACTATGAGAAATAAATAATAAAAGTCTTGAAGGATATCAGTGACAACTGTCTTGGGGGAAAGGTCATGAAAGAAGATGATAAATTTAATCAATTATGGCTGTAATGCAGCGAGGAAGTGAGATGAGGTTGAAAAGGTGGGAAATTTTCTGTAAAAAATATACAGATTTCAGATAATGTAAAATATACATATAAAGAAATTTGACTGGTCTCAAACTTTCTCATAGACATGATCTACTTTTTGGTTCACCATTTCTGGCATCCATTCCATAAACAATGCCCACTATATGCCATGCAAGGTGCTCTAAAGGATGCAAAGATGAATAAAATATAGTCAGAGCTTTTGAGAAGATTAAAATCTAGTAGACTTGAGATTTATGTAGGACTTTTTATAGCAAATATTTGTTATCTCATTTTATCTTCCCCACATATGAAGCAGAGAAGACAACTGTTATACCATTTTTTTAAACTGAAGAGGATCACGGAGAGACGTATTAAGAGATATATCCAGTTTCAGCTAAATCAGTAGCAGATCAGTGTTCACAACTATGGTGTCATCACCCATGGCTACTGCGATCAGCTCTGAGATGGGTTGAATGAAATTAGTTACTAATAATAAGGAGTTCTATCTATCTATATCTATATAAATTAAAATATTTAATCTAGAGACAAACACATGTGTTCAAAGAGAAGCATATAAGAATGATCACCTCAGTGTATTATTATTAAAAACAACCTAGATGTCCACTGAGGAAAGAGTAAGTAAATTACTGTATAGCAACACTAAGGAATACCAGGCAACTTTTTTTTTAAGTCGAGTAAGATTCCCAAATAATTATATGGAAAGAACTATAAAACATTACCAAATGAAAAAAGATGCAAAATATATGTATAATTGATTTGTGTTTTTTTAAAATAAGGATACCAAAAAGAGGTATACAAGAAAGCTTCTGAAAGGATACCACCAATTATTTTGAAGAGGGGGCTGGGGAAAGGGACCCATGGATGAAAGATGGCCCAAGGAGGTTTAGTCATCTCTATTATGTTTTCATTTCTATAAGAATATACATGCATGTGTTACTTATGTAATTAGTCATAAACAACTGTGATAATTAGAGCAGAATATTTTCCTTATAAAATTATTTCCTATGTCTTTCCACATAACATTACCTGTATTCTAATATGTGGGTAGGAGAGTAATAGTAGAATGGAGTGAGTTATTTGAAAGTACTTGTACTTAGCCAACTATACGCACTTTTAAATACCTAAAGACTATGTTATCTATGTTAAAATCATTAATGATATAGTTAACAGCTGCAATTATCAATTTTTAGGATGCTTGACAGATAAGATCTACAGTTACATTTTAATTTAATTAATTTAATTTATCCATGACTATCTCTATGTTTAATCTCCTAATTTGTAATCCACTATTTATTAAAAAATAAGTCTCTCTCTCACCCAAAGGCTACCTCAACATGAACTAATATGCAGTCCTTAAACGGAGTAAGCAGTACTCATTCACCAATGAGATGGTTTAAATGTTTAAAAGAAAGCGGTAAGGGGTAGTAGAAAAAGACGTTTATTGTTACTATCTCAAGCTTAATAGTCTCCCAATAAATGCAGCACTGTTACAGAAATTTATCACACATGAAGGTGGAAAAGAACACTTTTCTGAGCTTATAGTATAATCACTACAATTTAGCATTTACTATGGGCCAGGGCCTGTGCTAAATGACTGACATGTATTATTTCAGTTACTTCTCACTACATTCCTATAGTAAGGATTAAATGAGATATTGACAGTAAAACTCTTCATATATAATGCCTCACACATATAATAATGCTGTCCTTTATTAGGTATTACTACTGCCTAATCTCTTTATCAAGCAATTCTCCCTCTGCCACATTCAGCTTTTCAAAAGACTCACTGATATGTGTACCAAGGCTAAGAAATTTTCAATGGATCCCCATTATTTACTGAATTAAATCAAACTCTTTCACTTGACATTCATAAGCATAAATGGCATAGCTCCCTGTCCCATCATCCTGTACCCCGCTGTTTTCTAGGCACACTGGACTGCTCACAATTTCTAGGATATACTGCACACTTTCATTCCCATAACTTAGAAATACTCTTGCCACTCTCTCTAAAGAATTCTTCTATCCTTCAGGGCTCAGCAGAAACATTACTTTCCCCCACAAAATTGATTCTCTCTGGTACCTTCAACTACACACTGTTTGCACCTCTATTATGATACTTTAAAAAAAATTACTTGTCTGTAAGCTTACTGAAAGTAAGGTTTATTCTTTTTGACATCTTCACTGCCTAGCACAGTGCTTCAAACACAATTTGCACTCAATAATAAATATTTTTACCATTACTAATAGCCCCAGTGATAACTAATAAGACTTGAAAATCTGATGCGATTCCCTCTTCAATTTCTCCTTTAATTCACCTAACAGTAGTCATGCTCCTATAATTCTAGTAGTTGCTCCCTTTCCAGTCCTAATTCAACACTCAGATAAAACTTTTTCAATACCAAATGAATAATGTGCACACAATCAGTGGCCTAATGCTGAGTAGATTGGCTGATACTAAATTCATTATGCATTAACAATAGAGGGAGGAATTTAAAGCATGAGCTAGAATATTAGAATCATCTCTTAAAATCATATTGGAATATAAGATTCCTCCGTTCAATATTGTATAATCTCTAACCTATCTGAACTGAACTTTAAAATCAAAAGATACGGTCCTGGTTGGTGTGGCTCAGTAGACTGGGAGCTAGTCTGTGATCGAAAAGGTCGCCAGTTTGATTGCCAGTCAGGACACGGGTTGCGGGCCATGTCCCCAGTTGGTGGCATGCGAGAGACAAGAGAGATCAATGTTTCTCTCCCCCCCCTTCCCCTCTCTCTAAAAATAAATAAATAAAATCTTTAAAATAAAAAGATATGTATGATTATCTTTTTTAGTAAACAAAAATCTTTTATGGATTAATTCTATTTCTAAAGTTATACAAATTGGTAAAAGCAATCGATGTCTTTAAAACCTAGTTGACCTTAACCTTCAAACTATTCTTAGGTAGTTTTCTCTTGGTTAAAAATCTAAGGAAGCAGGAAACCTCAGTTTTTAGTTTTGTTGTTACATTTTTGTTACAATTCCAAATACTTATAACTTTCTAGTATTTCTTTTTTTAGAAGTCAAGTAAACATATGGTAAATATTAGTTATATACTTACATTTAAAATATAATTAAATTCTTCAGGTAACAGTTCTATATAATATGTTGTTTGTTTGTATCCAGAACTCTTACTTATAATTTCCAATTACTGAAGAATATATTAACTCTTTCTGTGAAGGCATTCATAGTACAGAATGGTTGAGGAACTCAGGATGGAGAACTAGTTTCATTTATTTAATTCCCTACATTACTTGCTCTATAGGTGAAACTCTTAAATGAAGATAGTTCTGTTGCGGTTAATGTTTACTTTTTAATGAAGACCAGATTACTTTTTGTACATTTACAGGGCTTAACTCAATAGCATTTCAACTTTATTTTTCTTAAATTGTTTATGGATTAGTTTGCTACTACTAGCAAACAAGTTAAATCAGAAATATTCAGGCAAAAGGTTTGTTAAGGTCAATACTAGCCGCAAGTTACCTAGATGTTAGGGATGCTACTATACTTTAAAGCAAGAGGACCACAAATTTTGAAAGTGAAGTTTTGGTTATTAAAGATTTCATCGTTACGCAGTTACATAGGCTAAGCTTGACTGGTGCCATCCACTTTAGCATACCTGGAAATAGAAAAATTCAAATTGTAGCTGTTCTTGGTTGGCCCATTGCCATTTTTGCAGCTTACAAATTTTTAATTAAGTAACTGCAGTGAGCTCATCTCTACTGGATACTTCTTTTCCAGGGCAGGTCCAGGAACTGGATCTGGAGCCTTGAAAGCAGAAGAGAAACTAGAGTAAACTAGAGGTAGGCAGAACAAGAAACGTGACCAGATAACATTATGAGATCTAATAGCAGTTAGGCAGTCCCCAATGTCTCTCACATAAAGAGGGTCTCTTAAGTTACAAGTTACCAGGGGGTACTATTTACATTAGTTAAGTCATTATTTTAATCTACCCAACTCTATTCTAAACTCCCAATTTTAGAAACTGAAACAATAGCCTTCGTAAGATCTATAGTGGCTTTCTGCAATAGATTGTCCAATATCAGACCACAGAGTATAACAGAAAGGGAAAAACAAACCCATTTTCAATGGTAAAATTTTCCAAAGTCCTCGTTTTCAGGTCATTTGCTTTTCTCTTTCGCTATCCTATTTACAATTGTCTTCTAACTGCTCCTCTATTTTCTTAAATCAATTCTCTGAGGTTTCTTTAAAAAAAAAAAAAGCTTTAGGTAAATCCAAACAATGAATTAAATTTCAAATTCCAATTTTAAAAAAATACCTGGTAATTCATAAAGAGGGAAGCAAAGAACAGCTTGTAAGACCTGGTTCTTCACCACACTGGAAATTCTTCCGTTACCAAAATAGATTCAATGATTTAAAAACATTTTTTTTGGTTAGGTCTGTACTGAAAAACAAAGAAACAAACAAACAAACAACCCTGCAACTACAAAAGTTACGGGAATGGTAGGACATGAAAGTGGCAGGCCACTGTACTAATTAGAGCACTAGGGCCTGGAAACACTGCCCTTTGGGGCTCAGCGAGCTGGCACTCTCAGGAGTTTCTCCAAGAAACCAATCCCACAGCAGTCAAAACATGGGATTGCCTGCTGCTGCCAAATGATGGGTGATTGTGAGAGTTATAACAGGACCAAAAGAACGTGAAGACAAGGATTCAAATAACTCCCCGTATCTTTAGTAACTAGCATTACAACAAAGGAAAATAGAATCAAGTTTTTAAGAAAAATAAAAATTTTTGATCTTTTGTGATGGCATATTATTGGTGAAAGAAAGCTGGTTTTCAGTATGGTCCTGGACTAAAAACTAAAACTCTCTGCAGAAGTTTCCTTTCGTTTAAATGGGACACCACTGCCCACCTCACTGGAATGCCATGAGAATTAGCTGAAGTATAAAAAAAAACATCTAACAACCCGGCACAGAGTAGGTACTCAATACATTTTCTGCATTACTAAAGAATAAAACTTTTTTTTGTTCTAAACATGGGTATATTTAAGTTTTCATTTTCATAAATGCTAAAGCAACAGCTATGTAACAAGCTTTAGTTTTAAATAACTCCTTTGCATCACATGCTAAGAGATAAAACCAATTTATCATCATTGATTTTAGAACTACAAAGTAGGTATGTGAGAGAGCTCAATTCTGAGAGCTAATGATGAACAAAAATATAACAATTTACATTTAGTGGCAAACAAGAAGACATGTAATTCCTTTCCAAGTAGAGTAGAAAATACTTTGGTCAACATATCTCTTGTTAAGGTTATAGATCTGGAACACTGTGCTTTTTTAAAAACAAAAGAATCAATACATGATATGACTTGGGTCTTGAAGTCAGGAAATGCTTTCAGGGCAAAGAAAAGCCTTACATTTGTGCAATAATTTTCCTTACTGATAGAACAGTGGGTTCCACACAAAATTATTATTTACCAAATATGGCTCAAAGATCAGATTACACCTTCTCTGGCATTACCTAGTAATAGAGTAAGTATCACAGCCACAAGGAATTAAAAAAAAAAATTCCATAAAGTCATTTTGAATGTATTTACTGCTACAATTTTATTTCAAAGTAGTTTTTAAAAGTTAACACAAAAAGTGCCTTATACAAAATAGGCTGCAAAGTTTTTTTAGCGACATAGTCTGTTGCATTCCCTTTACAGCAAAACAAAAAACAAAAAACAAAATTTTAACAAAAAACACAACTAAAACTATTTTAAGAATCAGGATTCCCATTCATTGACCCAAATGAACAGGCTTTCAGTTTAAAGGACATTAAAAAACAAACAAAAAACAAACTAAAACCCATTTTAGATTAACTTCCTATCATACTGAAATAGTAATATTACTACTACTCATTGTAATATTTCAGTTGATTCTTTTGGCTTTTCCACATATACAAAGTCAACTATAAATAATGAATTTGTCTCCTTCCTTTCAAATAATTATACCTCTTGTTTTTTTGTTTTTTTTTGTCTAATTTATATTGGTCAGCATTCTCAAGACAATGTTATATAATAGCAATGCTGGCCACGCCTTTTTGGATTCATGGCTTTTTGAAAGGAATTTTGTATTTCACTAAATACTAAAATAGGAATTCCACCATAAAAAATACTGACTTCTGGTCTGAGATACATAAAATCTTAAGTATATCAATCCATTCTTATTTCACTAAGGATTCTAATCAGAAATAAATGTTGGGTTTTTTTGCTTTTCGGTATCCTTCAGTCATAATCCCCTCTCACCTACTAATCTGAATTTGATTTATCATTATGTTCCTAGAGTGAATCCAATTACAGTATTATTCTGTTAATGTAATGATATTCCATTTTATAGTTTTATTAAACTTTTTTTACACCAACTTTTGTGAGATTTATGTCTTTTATATTTTATCATGTTATGCTGTCTTTGTAAAATGAACTGGGAAGATTACCATTTTTACCCCCTATGTTCTAAAATAATTTTACTTGGTGCTTGATGTTTTAAGGAATTCAATGGTAAAACCTCCTAGGTCTGGTGCTTTCTTAGGGGAAGAGTTTCTTACTAATAAGACAAGCGTTCTTCATTTGTGGATCCAGATCCTACCCTCTTCTTCCACATCTCCCTTTTCAACCTCTCCCTTCCACCTATGAACATGTTTATGTCTTGTTTAGCAATTATTTATTCACAAAACTATGTATTAAAAATGCTACTTTATTCAAAGCACTGAGGAAACAGGGGATGAGCTATAGTTCCTGCCCTCTGCCTACTCCTAATCCAGTAAGAACACACACATGCATGCAAAAAACTGCAATAGTAACGTAAGGTATGAACATGCTATGCCAGTCCATGTATCTGTTATCATTCATGCCTTGTCAAACTTATCTACTGAGCACTTATACAATGGCCTCAACTTTGTTTTAATCTGCCTTCAAGTTTCCTCTCTTGAAAATAGTTTTAATATAATTACCAAATCCAACCTTTTAAAGATCCTCATCCACCTTTTTGCAATAACTTTAAAGTTCATAAATATTTTAAGGTTTATTAGGTATTTCTTCTACTTTACCATATCATTTGATCCTTATGAAAACCACTGAGGAAGTCTAGGTAGTTATTACTCTCCCTTTGCAAGGTCCAGAAAATTAATTTACTGATTATCAAAACTCCAATAAATAGCAGAGTTAGAGCCAGAAACGTATTTGTGGCTTTCTAATTCCAAGTCCAGGTTTCCTTCTTCTATATTGTTAACTTGACTGACTGATTACTAACTTGATTACTGATCGTTCTCTTGAAAATTTTTACTGCATGTTCTTTCAGTTTCCCAGGGTCCTTATTTCTATATTTGTTCTTAATGTTTGTCAAAAGAATGTAGGTGTAAAATTATGACATTCATTCTCTAACTTCTTCCTCTGGTCTCTCATTTACACTTAGAGCATAACTGAAGCAGAATCTCCTTTGAATTGTGGTTTCTGTTTTCTACTGTCCCTGGTGAAACTTAAATACTCAGAATTGTAGAATTTGATACTGAAAGAAGCCTTATAGATTATCTAGCCCAACATCCTTATTTAACAGAAGAAAAACAAAGTTCAAATCATACAAGTTGGTAGCAGAATTTGAATAAAAGTTTAATACAAAATTTGCCTTTTAAAACTTAGGAATCACAAAATAAATGCATATATTTATATACAATAAACAGAAATTAAACTAATTTTAAGTGTAATTACTGGTTTGTCAAAGAAACACTAGTCCCTATGTCTAAGAGATTATATTTATATGACAGTATTAACATACTGAGTCCATTTATCAAAGAAGATTTTTAGAAATGTCACAGAATGGCAATGTAGTTAAAATCTACTCAATTCTATATATTCATGTATTAATTATCTATATTCAGATTTTTTAAGTGAACTGGGAATTAAAATCACACCACTACCTATGGTCATGCTGCCCAGCTAGGTTGATAGGACCCATCTACAGGGCAGAAATGGACACCACTAGACTGCTGACTGTAATGCACTAAGACCAGTGGCAGGCACATGGTAAGCATTCATAATATATCAGCTACGACTGCTGCTGCAACAATGACTCTCTCTGAATATATTCGTATCATATAAATATGGCCATATTAATGATTCAGTCATACGGAAAAGACTACTGTTAGGGGACAGATACCTCACTCTACTCCTTTCAGTCTATTTTCCAGGGGAGCAAGGCCCAATTTTCAGTCATCCAGGAACACCTTTCCAACCACTCCTAACCTAGAAGTCTGGAGGCTCTGAAAATTAAGAGCTTATTTTAAAAGGAAATTTCATACTCCAATACACCTGAACTTTTAATTTACCCATGATATGAACTACATGAAAAATAAAAGGAAATCTCCTGTGAAGCAAGTTGAAACTTAAAACTCTTTCCTAAACTAGCTTCCCTTAACTTCTCATTTTTAAAGAAAGTAGCAATTCTTTTAGTCTGAAAACTAAAATTACCTAAGCTCTTCCTGTGCCTTTCTCAACTCCTTTAACTCTCATCCTTGTAATTATCATCACTCCTTATACAATTCCTAAGACCCTCCTCACTGGATGTTCCTGTCAACATAGTCTACGATCACTTGCACAGCACTGAAATCTAAAAGTACTGAAAAGTTTTCTTCATGAAACTCCATGTCAAAACTCATCTGGTAGTGGCAAAAATCTGCTTTGAACTGATATGAAGCTATTTATAGGTTTTATTTGGGCTATCTACAGCGAGTATTTCCATGTTTCACTGCAGAAATTAGAGTTTAATTACTGAGTGATGCCTCAGATCTTGTGGGGGTGTTACATAATATATACTATATACCTTTCAAAAACTCAAAAAAATTGGAATTCCAAAACACCGCTGACCTCTGGGTTTTAGATTGAGGTATTGCAGACCTGTACAATATTATTCCAAGAACCCTTTCTTTCTGATACTTTCCCTTACACCACTCTATGTATTTCAGCCCCACTGTTTACCACTCAGTCCTGTAAGAGTGGTAAAGTCTCTTTCCAAACACCTCTTGGAATTGTCAGTTCTGCTGCACCCCTACTGTTACCACACTACCCCTGGATCATCCAATATTTGAATGACCAGACTCATAGCTTACCTCCCTGCCACCAAGGTCTTCCCACTTGACTTATCGAGTACGTTATAGCAGACTAAGAAATGTTCCTTCATAATCACTTTAAATATTTTACTCCTGTGAATAAGAAATTAATAAACTGGAACAGATACATAATAAGAGAGTAACAAAAGTGATTGTGGGATCATAGACCAATTTTTTTTAACCTGTGAAATCTTAGTTTATCTATGGTTGTGAGCTGGAAACGGGTCTTCCCTCTTTTTAAAAACATAATAAAATTTTAAAATTTTCTAAATTAACCTATATTTATTCTGTAATGAAAACAAACAAATGAAAAATTTACTAGGCTCCTTTGCTGGTGTAGTTTTCAATGCTTTCTCCAGTTTGGTTCCACCAGATCTGGTGTCCTAGACCCCCTTAGGCAGTCTGGAGAAAGCGACAGATTCCCACTCAGAATGGTTTTAAATGCATAATATAGAGTACACAGGATTATAAAGACAGACAACTGCAGTGAAATATAGTTAATTTTTAAATGCGTAAAATATGATTACAAAGAAAACCACTTATATAGAAAGTTACCAAGTGTTAAAATCCATATTTGTAATATATTAATATATATGGTTCTTTATTAACACTCGACACATTAAAATTTAACAGGGTCTGACAACAACCATAACTCTGAAGTAGAAATCTGCATAAATTATATTCAGAGATATCCACAACTGCAAATTAATACAAAAATACCAGTGCTTTTTCTATTAGTAATAAAGTCAAAGGCACTGCTGCTAATACCATTGTGGTTATTGCTTAAAATCATAAGGGAAGGAATGCTAAATCTCAGCTGAGGTTATTGTTAGTGAAAATATTAAAATGTGATTTTTTCCCCTCATCTAATTGCATGGATTCCTCTAAATTCTATCCTCGGACCCACTTCAGGGGTCCTGGAGACTAGAATAAAACTCTTTATATTAAATCCACCTACTCTTATTTCCTACTATCCCCTTCACCTGTAAGAATCCAGACAGGCTTGTCTGATCATGTTCATCTATGTTTTCTTTCCTGACTATGCTTAGAATGTCATTTCTCCACTTTGATGCTTATCAAAATCTTAAATACCTCTTCAAAACCATTCAAGTTTCATCTACTGCTTCAGCCTCATGAATCTCTCTACTCCTAAAACTTTTTACTTTTTTGAGGGAGAGAAACATTGATTGGTTGCCAGTTGCCTCTTGTCCACACCCTGACTAGGGACGGAATCTGCAACCCAGGCTTGTGCCCTGAGTGGGAATCGAACTGGAGACTTTTTGCTTTGTGGGATGATGCCCAACCAACTGAGCTGCATAGGCCAGGGCTATTCCTAGAACTCTTAGTGTACCTCTGGATCAAGGCTTCATGATCCAACATTTAATTATTTTCTTACAGTTCTACTTCTCTGTCTCTTCATCTAAGGCAGAAGATCCCTGGGGATATGAGCTATATGCTTGTATACAGAACACTGCCTGTATATAACATATGCATCTAGAATGTAGGCAATAAACTGTTTTCGATAAGTCAATTATTAGAATATCATTTGTTTGGTAAATTTAAGTAGCAGAACATACATACAGAAAATGCCAAAAATTCCACTAAGCAGTTAAAATAGATGTTATAAATAAAACTTAATAGTTCACCCTCGATCAGAACTTAAATACTCCTACTATATTAAATACTCAGAAGCTTATTTATTAGGCAGTAAATTCCAAATAATAAATCAGGAAAGGAGTACTAAAGTAGGCATAAAACAATGATTCATTTCAAAAATATTTGCTAAGCACCTACTACATGTCAGGCACAATTCCAGATTCCACAGGTTCAGGGGTAAAAAAACAAAACATCTCACACAGGAATTTTCTGTTAGACCTTGGACTAGAACCTGGGGCTCCTGACTCTCATTCTAAAGCTCTGAAACAAAAAGCCATTTCTGTCTTTCAGAAAAGGTTAAGTATGGGGGAGGGGGTATGTTCTCTATTTCAGAAAGATAAATTATAAAAACATAGATTTGGAGCTATTAAAATATGTATATATAAAATCTACATAGTATATATAAAAACATAAAAATCAGGCTGTATAAAATCCATAAAGGTATAGACTTGGGCATGTTTCAATTATCTTATGTAGAATATTTATTTCTCAATGATACTGGATGAATAAGGTGTTCCTTACTCATTGATCAATATTTTAATCACAAATACTTCATAAAGAGTTCTGCCAAGTTACTTCATTTATTTCACATAAAAATATAAAAACTACCAATATCCCAGAGGTGGGGTGGGATGGCAGTAGTGATGGTGGTAAGTAGTATTCTAAATAATCTGGTCTTTTTCATCGGAGGAAAGCATACAAAAGAGGAGGAGAGTTCAAATGTGGCCAGGGAAGAAGAAACTGCTGGCCACACATTTTAATCTCAACTGCTGATTAGGACATCAAAAAGAAATTACTTTTCCTAAAGGGAAGTGAATGAGTAAAGGGGACAGAAGTGGGGGTAGGGCTGAAACAAATAAACTAATAGCCTTACAAGCAACCTAGAGTCATCTTGTCCAAAACTGAACTCAATTTCCTCCCACCCAATAATGTGTTTCTATGTTAATTATTAATAACTGAGCATGATTCTGAAGCTAGAAACCTTAGGGTCTTCAACTGTTCTTTTCCTCCATACACAGTCAACAGCAAATTTCCACTGATTACTCCTAAATATTTCTTGTATTTATTCCTTTCTCTATTCCTGCAACGTCCTTGATTTTCAGGTATCTGTTACCTGGACAATCACAGTAACACAATAATCTCCTACCTAATGACTTACTCCACTCCCCGGCCTTTCTAAGCTGTATTTCTCAGTGGTAACAAATGTAATAGCCCCCAAAGCTATGGCTGGATCTTTTTCCCCAAGAGAAGTAAGAGTAACATCTATTGTACCAAGTTTCAGTAGAAGGTGGTGATATTGACCTTGGAATCCTAGAAAAGAGGTTAGGCAGGAAGACCAAGAACTCATTAAAAAGGGGTCAGAAAAGTTAGATAAATTGAAGGAAAGAATGAGATCAAGAGAGCCAAATGAAAAAAGGTTTAACAATTATAATTAAAAATTTTCAAGTTTTTTAATAGCAAAATGTTTTCTATAAATATCTAATATTTATTAAGAATTTATCCCTGGCTGGTGTGGTTCAGTTGGTTGGAGTGTCGCCCTGTGAACCCAAAGGTATCTGGTTCGTTCATTCCTAGTTGGGGCACATGCCTAGGTCACAGGTTCAGTCCCTGGTCAGCTGGGGTGCGTACTAGAGGCAACCAATCGGTTTCTCTCCCTTGTCTTCCCCCCTCCCTTCCCCTCTCTCTAAAATCAGTAAGCATGTCCTCAGGTGAGGATTGAAAAAAAAAGAAGAATTTCTTATGTGCTAGGTACTGGGTCAAATGATTTATAATGCATTCACTCATTTAATACTTCCAATAATCATGTAAGGTATTATCTCTACATCAGCCTACAATACACTTCCCCAGGGAGGAATAAGAATTACCTTATACAGCGCCACCCCCACCCCTGCCTTACTCCCCATAATGCTCAAAACAGAGCACGAAACAATTTACATTCTATGTTGGTGTCGAGAATACCAGAAAAAGCTACTATTCCTATAAACTTTATTGATTTGTCATGGACTAACACAATATACTTATGTGTTAGCCACACACACACATACATACACTCTATGGCTCTGGAAATAAAGTACTGTGGCTTTCAAAAATAACTATTTTCCTGGTGCTTAAATGTGCATGGGAACAGTAAAGGCTCAGGGTATTTTTGTCCAGCAAAGTTCAAAGGAAAAAATGGTGTATTAAAATACTTTTTAAAGTATAATTATTACTGAAGAGAAAATCTCTACACTTAACCCGGAAATAGGGTTATGGATTTAGACAGAAGGCAGATAGGTGAATGTTACTTTCTTTTAAAATGTGCATAGGAAATGTCCTATGAGACATGTTACTATGGACTAAATTCTAAGCTCTGTCTACTATTTGCAATGTGTGCAATTTGACACAAGAAGTCTGGGACAAAGTTTAGATGGTTTTGCATGAAGTCATTACAAAAGGAAAAAAAAGAACAAATAACAAAAGGCAAAATGTGTGTCTCGCTGACCTTGGTTTAGTAATGTTGCTATGTATTTTTCGTATGAGGAATGTCTGTTTGAAAGCATAAGGTACTACTCAGAAGAGGCATCTGACCATCATCCATACTTTGGAATCTCAAAAACTCATTTACTTTCAAAAGCAAGCAAGTTCACTAGCTTTAAACTTTAGCGGTGTGTGGGTTCACTCATTCTTTCACAAATATTTATAGAGTGCTTAAGTGCCAAGCCATTGTACTAATGCTGTAAAAACTTATATTGAGTGGGAGAAACTAAAAAGTAAACAGAGTATTTATTATACTACAATATGGTAAATCCCGTGAAGTAAAACAAAGAGCTAGAGATATATAAATTAATAAGAAAATATCATTAGAGTTAACTAAGTTATAACCAGTTACGACAGAAGATCATGGCATTTAAAAAATATTTTCCAGAACACCTTAATATCAAGTAAACATATCTGGATGGAACTCAGAGGAAGATCTGTCTTTTTACCAATTGGTAAACTAAGGCTCACCCTTTCTCTTCTGATTTTTGGCTCTGAGTTAGAAATCTAAGACTCTCCTTGCTAGCTATTTTGCATTTGTTTTTACTTTTTTATTTTGATCTGGTTGTTCTGTACAAAAGAAAAGCTACCATAAATAGCCATCCAAGTACTTGATAATAGTATCAAATGCTTTTCACAATACACACACAGTTACTTCGTTTCATAAAGATTTACAATAGTGCTCTGAAATTATTGAGACATCTATCTATATTAATATTATAGCCATCTACCTATCAAAAAAGCATGGTTAAATATATATAATAAATATATATCCCCCCAAATTGTCTCCCAATCACATAATTTCTGGTGCACTTAATGTCAGATACGCAACAATCTGGTAATAAATAAAACCAATCTGAATTTTCACAAAATTCTTCACATGCTAGAATATGGGCTTTTTACTAATAAACCTTAAATTACAGCACAGTAAAAAGGAAAACTTTATAGGTATAGTTTTAAATAAATATCACTATAATTTCTCATCCATTGACTCAACTGATGACTCTCAAAAATTTCTCCTTCTATCCTGAATCACTTGTTAAAATTCTATTTTGTACATCAAATTGCCTACTTGATATCTCTAGATATATGTCTATAAGCCTCTCAAAGGTAACATGTCCCAAAAAATTCTTTATTGCCCAACCCAAACTTGCCACTTCACTGCCTCCCCCAACTAGTTCAGCACCAACTCCATATAGTCATACCTCAGTACTGCTCACATTCTGATGAGGAAAAAATATGTTTCAGCACTTGGTGCTTGCTCAGGACTCAGTCACACTTGCTACAACTTGTATGAGTCAGGAAGGCACCCAGCAAGAGAAAATGCTTCATCACTTGTCGGTTTCGGCACTCATCACGAGTTTCAGAGTAACTTAACAACAAGGACCAAGGTAACACTCTACTTCCAATTGCTTGGGCCAAGAATCTTGGAGTTATTCTTGACTTCTCTTTTATGCCTCAGCAATTCCTACCCAGGCAGGTTTTGAAACATATCCAAAATCTGACCTCACCTTTTCCTGCTACTACTCTGGTGCAAGGTACTATCATCTCATTTGGATTATTGCAATAATTTCCAATATGATTTCCCTGCATACATCTTTGCCTCACTCCCACAGTGTATTCCATACAGAGCAGCCAGGATGAATCTTTCAAAAGTTACAATCAGTTAATAGTTAAAAAGAAAAAAGAAAAGCTATGTGATTGTACCTATTAAAGCAGAAAAAGCATTTGACAAAATTCAGTACCCAGTCATGATAAAAGCTCTGAAACTAGGAATAGTTTCTCACCCTGATAAATAGCATCTACAAAAAACCTACAGCTAACATCTACTTAATGGTGAAAGAATGAGTGCATTCCTCTAAGACTAGGAACAAGACAATCCTGTCTGATTTCACTGCTCCTATTACACATAGTACTGAAAACACTAGCCAGAGCAGTAAGGCAAGAAAAAGAAATAAAAGGCACATAGATGGAAAAGGAAGAAGTAAAACTGTCTCTATTCATGGACAAATTAGAAAGCTCACAGAATCTACCGAAAAACTCTGAGTACTGTTTAGCTTAGCAAGGTCAACTCACAGGAATCGACCATATTGCTATAAACTGGAAATGAATAGTTGAAAACAAAAATTAAAAACACAGTAACATACCCAAAAAATGTATCTAGGTATGAATCTAAAAAAACCAAAACCATGTTTAGGGTTTGTGTTGAAAACTACAAAATGCTGATGAAAGAAATCAAAGACTACATACATAAAAGGACATGTTCATGGATTAAAAGACAACAAAATAAAAATGTCAATTTCCCAATTGATCTATGGTTTTAATGCAGTTCCTACCACAATCCCAGTAGGATTTAATTGTAGGTTCCAAATTTTATGGAATATTAAGTTGCTGAATATCAAATATTTATCAAATATATAAAATATCAAATATTAAGGAGCTGAAATAGCTAAAAATGTTCTGGAAAAGGAGAATTAAGTCAAAGGAATTTCATTACCTGATCTTAAGACTTGCTACACAGCTACAGTAATCAAGACAGTACTTACTGGGATAGCCACACAAATCAGTGGAACAGAACAGGGAATTCAGAAATAAATTCTCACAAGTATAGCCACCTGATTTTGACAAAGAGGTAAATGCAATTCAATGGAAGAAGATTTTTTTTTCAACAAGCGGTGTTGAAACAACTAGACATCTATAGACCAACCCACCCAAAACAAACAAACAAACAAAAAACAAAAAAAAACCTCACAAAAACAAAAAAACCCTTAATCTAAACATTGTATCTTTATATAAAAATAAAGTGAAAATGGATTATAGATTTATAATATATGTGCAAACTATAAATCTTTTAGAAAACTTTTAGAAGAAAACAGGAATAAATCTTTGGGAGCTAAGGATAAGCAAGGGTTCTTAGACTTAAGAACAACAACAAAAAAGATAAATTAGACTCATCAAAATTAAATGTATTTGCTCAGCAAAAGCCCCCGTTAAGAATGAAAAGATAAGCAACAGACCATGAAAAAAATATTTGCAAATCACATACTCAAAAGGACTTGTGTCCAGAACATGTAAAGAACTCAGTAAACTCAATAAGAATACCATTAGAATATGAGCAAAAGGCTTGTACAGACACTTCACCACAGCAGATATATAGACAGCAAAGAAGCACATGGAAATATGCTCAACATCATTAGCCATTGGGGAAATGCAAAGTAATGTTACAATAAGATGTCTCTATACACCTATTAGAATTGCTAAAATAAAAAATACTGATGATACCTAATGCTGGCAAGGATGTGGAGAAACTGAATCTTGCATATATTGCTGGGGGGAATGTAAAATGGTACGGTCACTCTGGAAAAGTAGCAGCTTCTTATAAGCTATCACACAATCCAGCAATTATACTCTTGGGGATTTATTGTAGAAAAATAAAAATGTATTTTTACATAAAACCCTGGACAAAACTGTTCACAGTAGTTTTATTTTCATCACCAAAAGTCCTCCAGTTGGTCCATGGTTAAACAAATTGTAGTACAGCCATACAATGATATACTTCTTAGCATTAAAATGGAAGGAACAATTGATACACGCAACAAATTAGATGGATTTCAAGGACATAATGCTGAGTGAAAAAAGCCAATGATAACATAATGTATAATTCCATTTATATAACACTCCAAGAACCAAAATGATAGTGACAGAGAACAGATCAGTGATTGCCGGGGTTAAGGTTGAGGGAAAGGTAAGACTACGTTACAGATGGTCCCTGACTTACCGTAGTTTTACTTAACAATGTGTGAAAGTGATACACATTCAAAATAAACTGTACTTCAATTCTGACCTTTTCTCAGGCTGGCGATATCTGGCACGATACTCTCTCAGGTGACGCTGGTCAGTGGCAGTGAGTGGCAGCTCCCCGGCAGCCATGCGATCATGAGGGTAAGCCACCAGTGTCCCACAGCGCACTGTGCTGCCAGCGTTTTGGCCATTGTGTTTTGTGTTTTCACACCCCATCATGCCTACAAAGCACCCATCTGTGCCTCTTGCTTCTGGTGAGCAGAGGAAGGCAATTACTTTTGAGAGGAGCCTCAAGATAATTGCCCCACTGCAGGCTAATGCCAAGTGTTTCGAGCACGTTTCAGAGGGGCCAGGCTGAGCTTTGATGCTGGTAGCTTAGATGTACCAAATGCATTTCTGACTTAATGATATTTTCAGCTCATGAAGGGTTTTTTAGGATATAACCCCATCATAAGGTGAAAAACATCTATCCAGGGGTAACACAGAGAAACTTCTTTGTAGTGATGAACAGTTCTAGTTCTATACCCTGACTGTGATGGTTACATGAACCTATACACATAATAAATGATATAGAACTATACAAACACAATGACCAAAAAATATATCATGTTATAAGTGAGGGGAAAAAAGGGTAATAGATCATGTCTTAAAAGCCTTCAGTGGCTTCCTATTGCATCCTGAATGAAATCTAAAGTGCCTACTACAATCTAAAGGCACTACATGAAAAGCACATGCCCAGGTCTCATCTGCCCTTCGCCCTCTGTCTCAGCACCAGCTACACTGGCCTTCTTACTCTTGAACACTGCAAGCATGTTCCCACCTAAAGGCCTCTGCATTTGCTATTGCCTTCATTTGGAAAGCTTTCTCTTGATCACTTCATTTGAGTACCTGCTCAAATATCATCTAACCAAGAGTAGTTTTCCCTATCCTCCCCCCTCCCCCCATATAATGTGATGTCTTCTTCCTCTTTTTCGCTCCGTAGCAACTTTAAAATCAGCAAACAGAATTCAAATATCTTCCTCATCTGTTACTGTCCCCTGGTATGTTCCTGTATTGGTGAACGGTAGGCATGACACTGCACCCAGTACTTGAGCCAGGACACAGTGCAAGGCTTACCTTGTTTTACTTCACGCTCAGTATTCTCTCCTCAAATTCATCATCTACTCCTCTCCTTAATCAGAGCCCTATTTCAGCTCCTTATCAACTCACACACCTGCCTCACTCCCCCCAAGCCTGACTCTTTTCTAAAATATTCTCTATAATGCAGAGGGACCTTTCTGGAATGTGAATTTAATGCTTGTCTTTCATCATTTATAGGATGAAGTCAAATATATTTTACAAAGCATGTAAGTTATCTTCATACTCTATCTTCTAATTTTCGACATCACTTCCCATTAACCCCAACCTGGTGCCTAGTGCACTGTGGAACTACTCGTAGTTACTGTATATACGTGTACACTTTCCTGCCTCCTCCACCCTCTGCGCATGTTGTTCTCCCTGAAATGGCCTCTCTTCTCCCAAATCATCTCTCCATCCTTGTCACACAGCAAAGTACCTAACACACAGCAGGAACTAAAAACTACTGGATAAGTGAATTAGAGAGACTAATAAAAAATGCAGAGATGAGACACAGTGGAAGATTTCTTGGCAAGATTTCTTGGATTAGTCAGCCATTTTGCACAGGTGTGTTATAGAAGGCATATAAAACAAACTCTATGGAGTTTCTTGCTATTCTTTTAATCACGTGATATCCTATAAAAGTTGAAGTACTAATCCTGTGGCTTGGTTTGGCTCAGATCATCAGTTCAATTTTCCAATGAACCAGTTACCGTCCCCCAAAAGTACTTCTTGTTCCACTTGCAGAGCTACAGCACTGCTCTGAACACTCAGCCTGTGGATTCACACCACTGTTCACGAGGGGAAAACCTCATGAGGAGGATGAGGATGTCTCACTCAGGCCAACCAATCACCTCAGCTAGAAAAATCTCAAAAAAGGAAAACGACCTGAAAGAAAAAGTAAGCTAAACCAATACATGTCAATATATTTTGATATGTAAAAAAGCAGAATTGTCTATGTGGAAAGGGGAATATATAACATTTCCATGTGTTTATTTTTCTATTTCTTTAGAAAATAACCATAAAGTGGCAAACAGTACGTAGCCAAGTAGAGTTCAGGTACATGCTAGTCAAAAGGTAAACGGCAAGTTACGCTCAATGCAAATATGCAGTACCTGTATTTCACCAACTTTTGACAATGATCTCTTAGGTATCTCGAGTACTTTTTCAATTCTAGCAACTACTTAACTGTGATGCCTACATTCATCTGTTTAAGTTCCTAAGAATAAATGCCCATGTTTATCAGGTCATTAATTGCTTTTTAAAAATTAACAAGCAACTATATTACAATTTGTGCTCAATGGATTAAAATGGAATATACATTCTGTTTTGAAGCCCTTTTATTTTATTTTTTAAATTCTCACTGGAGAACATTTGTTCACTGCTTTTAGAAAGAAGGGAAGGGAGAAAGAAACATCAATGCCAATGGGAAGCATCAGTTGGTTGCCTCCCACTGGACTGGACATCCATGGCCTGGATGGAGATTGGACCTGGGTCTTTATCAGTATTTGTGCTTCTGGATTTATGATAAAGCCTGCACAAAAACAGCATATGTGGAAGATTAAAGAGTATTTATTACCTCCAGAATTAGAGTTTTCACATATCAACATGAAGTGTTCTAAACATACTTATTAAAATGCAAGCATTTTTTAAAAAGCTGTTGCAACAATAACGGAAGCAATTAGATTCACATTTCAGTAATAAGCTATCTCTATTATGATACTAAAAGGAAGAGTTCTGAAGTTTACTGAATAATCAATAAACAACTGGCATTATTAACATGTTATTACTGGTAATGTGTTAAATATTATGTGTACAAACAACATTTAATATTAATTAGTAAAGCAAAATATTCTACAACAATCACACCAGTTTACTCAATGTATTAAGATAAAAAATTTTAGGGAAAAAAAATCAAAGAAAAAACCCACAATGAATCTAGTAATAAATATTGAGAAAATTAGCACTATATCCCTTTTGAGTATAAACATGGATACAGAAAAGAGTACTGAAATAACAGAAAAAAATTAACTAGCAACTTACAACAGAAAAAGTACAAAAATTATTTTACACAGATAAAGTGGCACAAGTTTTAATGTGTATTTGAGGTATTTTCAAAATCTGACCTGTGACAATTTTCTAGGGCTTTTCATACAAAAGAATTAAATTACGGGTTGTAGACTACTTTCAAACTGAAAATGTGAGATTTTTCACAGGAATAGTTAAGGAAAATAAGAAGAATAATGATTTGTATGTTTATTTTGTGGTTAAAAAAATAAGTGATATTTTATTTATTTCATCCTTGGTATAAAGAGTTTCAGCAAATTAAACAGTATATAAATTACTTCTTTTTCATTCTACCTGTTGAGGAAAAATAAATTGAACAAGTACCCTGAAGGAAAAACTGTCTAACAAAGCAAAATTCCAATCAAATTACTTCCCATTTTTAAGCTACATATTTCTTTTATTTTTTTACTTTATTTTATTTTTTAAAGTTTTTTTTTATTGCTCAAGTTAAGCTACATATTTCTAATGTAACTAGAACAATGATTCACTTTATTCTATTTGAAAGATTAATACTTATAAAAATTAAATTTTACTAAATAGAAGGTGCTCAAAAATGAAGCTAATAAGTTACAGGGAATAAAAAGTGCAGCACAGGACATCATACGATATGTTATACATGTTGACTAGTACTTATTGATGCCCACTGGGTTCCAGATAGGTACCAAGCCAGTTAACATAACAAATACAGATAATGTAGTTGAAACTACCAGGTAGAGTAGGTGTTACTATACATATGTATTTTTTTAAAGAAAAGTCCTAGGCTCAAAGAGTTTGAATGATTAGCCTAAGACCACATAGCTGTAGTTAGCAATAGAAGTCATATTTGAGTTTGGGTTCATTTGACTTTAAAGCCCAGGTCTTTTCTTATATCTCACTGACTCCCAACACGGTAAAATTAAGATATTTAAAGGGGTGGAGGTTGACAAGGTGATGGAGATAAATTCAAAAGTAGTATTTTCTTAAGTTGCTGAGAGATTAAAACCAGGTAAGCTCCTGCCTACTCCTATGTTTCTAGCTCATATCAGAATTACTATTTTTGTTTTTCTCTGACGAAAAAACACTTGCCTGTGTGAGAACTATGTTTTGCAAGGTCAAGATTCTGATTTCAAGTTTTTGTTTATATTGCCAAGTATTTTCTCTCACTGATAGGGAATGGAAATTCTTTCCACTCAATTACTATTGGCTCTATAATGATGAAACAAGCCATACCCTTGGACTGTCTGGCTGGCAAATTGACAGGAAACTTGTGATAGGCTTAATTCTGTTAATACCTGAAAGGTTAACAAAAATATTAAAGGTCAATAGAAATTTCCTTAATATAAATGTTAGAGTAAGACTTTAAGCTATAACTCAAAATAACAGTATTATTTAATAATTGAAATAAAAGAATAGTTAATAAACCTGGGGATAAGTACAATTTATTAATTGAAAATTACTTTCATCCTTTTTTTTTTTTTTTGGCAGTAATTCGTTCTCCCAGAGCCTGTCTTCTGCACCAGCCAAACAGGCAAGTTAAATGGCCAAAATTACCCCCCAAGAAACTTTCAAGTCTCTGACGGTAGCACTAATTTCTGTAATATCCAGGAATGTGGCACTGCTTTTGACTTAACTGTTTAGGAAAGGTTGGGGGTGAGGGGTTGGTTGTAGGGATCACATACTTTCTTTGACAGATTACTTCTTTTGAATAATCCTACTAACAACAATCAGCATTCATATATTTCCACCAAAATCTCTGTTAAATTCTACCTGTCTTCCTTTTGCCTCTCCTGTCTCTCTTTACAGGACCTTTTCCATTTTATTATTTGGCTTCTGTAACTCGTACTGGGACTGTTTTTTTCTTCTTAAGCAAAACAAGAATGCCATTTTCTTTAACAAGACAATTAAAATACTACAAATTCTTAAAATGCCCTTGTTTATGTTGTACCTGTTTGTGGGTAAATCAGACTTTCTTTCTGAAGCCACTCAAACTAATACTCAGCAGCAGCATCTTTTTTCCAGTGGGAAGTTGTTACAGTTCAAAACAAGCAAACAAGCCACACGAATATCAAAATATTAACTTGTATGTATTTCTATCATTTCTAAAATAGTATTGTGTCATATCTGATTTGAATATAAAACCATTTGTCCTATACATGTTGGAATTTTTTTTTAGAGCCAAGAAACATTTTGTGTAAATGACTAAAAGTCTTAGAACTTCATAGAAGTATTACATTTTACAAAAGCTAAAATTATTACTCATTAGGCAGAGGATAACTTGCCAAAGAAATGGAAAAAGCTGACTAGTGCTAATATTTAAACATCTAAAAAATGGTTAAAGTAGGCTGGGTTGGGATGTTTTCCCTTTTCTGTGAAAACACCAATATTCCCCACATCATAGGGATTTAAGAAAGTGATTGAGCCACTAAATTCATAAAGCCAGTATAAACCTACAGTTTCACTGAAACTACCTTGAAGAGATAAGATTAAGTTGTCTTTTAGCAACTAAGAGCCTATAATTATGCATGAATTATTTTTTCTATTCTGCTTTTTAAAACTGCTATTCACTTTAACTTCAACAACTCACAGGGAATGGGTTAACAAATACTAATCTAGCTGCAAATAATTGGTTTCCTTCCTTTCTTCCTTTCTGGGATATTTTTCAAATTTTTGGCTAGATTAAAAAAATGGCATTCAGAAGACTTTGCATGACATCTCCGTCATGACATCTTAGCCTGTGCTTAAAATTAGTGATTCAAAGACATGCAGCCACTTCTCAGACTCAGAAGATGCTTACTACCAAAGAGTTGGGATACACACAAAAACTATCAATAGGAACCATTCAACATTTAACACACAGTATTTCTTCAGCTTGTAACTACAGGCCAGGCACTGAAGAGATGGTGAAGTCAAGACTGAAGGCAAAATAAGACATAATCTGTCCTTGAGAAACTCAATTTAGTGATTCCCCAGTCAAAAATGAAAACCAACTGCAATTTGATTGGCTATTTCACTCTTTCTTCAAAAAACTCATTCCCATTTGCACTATTTTATCTTTGTAAAAGTTTTCCTTACTTGTAAATTCTCTGAATTAACCTCTCTTCACACAATAAAGGAATAATAAATAATGACAATAACAAACATTTATTATTTACAGTATGCCAGGCACTTTACTAAGCATTTTACAAGTATTTTCACGAATTCGAATCTTACCCAATATTCGTATCTATCTACTTGTCAAAATGCTGAGACCCAACTCATCAACCTTTCAGACAAGATGTACCACAATGTTCCAGAAAAAGGAAGACAGCAGGTTTACTGGTATCACATTGACTAGATAACATGTACAAACTCCCCAGAAAGTACTGGTGACTGTAAGTTACAGTTGCATTTTAATTAATCTTATGCTATCACACAAGGCTGCTTTAGTTGTTCAAAATGTGCATGAAACTATGTCCCACACAGTGCTATGAGAACTTCTTGGAAGGATCACCAACTTCAACTATGTTTAATGGAACTCTAGACAGGCAATAAACAAAAAGTTGCAATTTACCGAGCCCCTTCCATATCAGATAACTAACACAAAACGTGTAATTTATCTTCATGATAACCTTATAGATATTATAACTCATCTTACAGGAAAAAAAACAAGCTGAGGAAAGCTAAGACATTGTAACTCGCCCCAAATCACAAAACTAATACGTGGCCACCAGGACAGTAAACTCCAAATTTTCTACTGAGTCACAAAGCAGCTTTTTGAGGTACTAATAATAGAAAATTGCTATTAACTGAAACTCTGTAACTCTTAAGTACAAACATAATTGTGTTCCCAAGCTATAAAGCATATTCTTAATAGAAGAAAAAAAATTATGTATCGGATAGTTTTTGTTTCTGAAAGCAAGGATATATCCATTACACCTATTAAAAGAACAAACAGGTTAGGTTTATTCTCCAAACCCCCTTTTCTGTTTTTATTTTGCTCCACAGCACTTTTTTCTTCAAGACACACTATATTTTACTTATTTATGTCTTTCACTACTAAAATGTAAACTACATGTGGACAGAAATTTTGTCTATGTTATTCACTGCTGCATCTGCAGCATCTCGAAGGTCCTTGGCATATAGTAAGTGCTCAATAAATATTTGTGAAATAAATGAAAATTGGATACTCAATAGGCATTTGGTAAATATAGCTTCTTTCTCTTTCCTTTACTATGCAGCAAGCACTAAAAAGGTTAACATTACAATATTAAAGATCAAAAGAAATTTACAGCTCACTTGATACCAAATTTTGAACTGAAATAATTAAAAATATAATAAATTTCTTATTAAAGTTTTACATTAAGAAGGATAGGCAAATCAGAAAGACACATTCAGTAAAGCCTCGTTTATCAAGCGTCGTCAGGAGATAAGAAGGTCTACATAAATAAATTTCAAATGAATGCACTTTTAAGTGCCAAACTTTAATCAATTTTCATAGAGACCTTTTACTGATATATATCCCCAGGATTTTACTTTGTGGCAACTCTGACTTGGATCTCCTTCTCAAACAGCAACTTGTTAGCAGTCCTTTTCTGAGGATTAAGAAACTAAGCATGTTCTGAAATATTAGTCATTAAAAATCCGAATGAAAAATCTAAGTGAAATGCATAACTATAATGTAGCTGGTTAGAGTGGTAAGTACTACTGAGTACTAAACATGGTGTTTTGAAGGCTAGAATCCTTAGAAAACAAAGAAAAAGACAGTCATTCTTAATCTGACTCTATCAAGACAGTCAAGTTTAGTGGTTAACTAAAGAAAATGTAAAAAATACAATACTAGCTACTCCTAAGAGTACTTAACTCATTTTTTTTTAGCTGATTAGGTGTTCTTGATTTTTTAAGAATCAGAATCATAGGATGAAATGCTAAAATACAGCAAATATTTTGGAAATATGAGCCAGAGGTAAATAAATATGAACATACATATATTCAAATTTCATACAATTTTAGTGTCTCCAAATCCTTACCATCTTAATGCAAAGGGTTTAAAATAAGATGACATGTATAAATTGTCAGATTTATGTCTATCAAAAGAGTCAGAGGAAATGTCCTTAGTACAGTACAGGGCAGCACGATCACCTTCCTATGCCTGGCATCCACCACAACGTGCATCTCCAAATTCCTATCTGCCTAAAACTGTCCATCTAATTCTCTACCAATATCTTATCCCCTGTCATCTTCTTATTACTGTTTTGCCCCTATTTTCACATTTGCCTCTGTTATTACCTCATTATCCTTCTATTTTAGAGAATCCTCATTTTTGATGGATCAAATAAAGATGAGATAAGTGAAACGAGGGAAAAGTGCTACTGCTGTTCTCCTCTGGGTCATGGCAGCCTAGTCAGGTAGAGATATAATGGAATTGAAAGCTTTCTGAATTACAGTTTTATTAATGAACTTTATATATTATAAAGATTATCAGGCACTTTTTCCCAAAACATCTATGACAAGACAAACATTCTCCTTTAAAGTATGTTGATGATCATTAAAAAATAAGCTTTTAGTCTTGATCAGTTTATATAACTAAAAAAAGAAATGCTGTTTTAGAAAATTTAGACATTCCTCACAGATCTTTTTGGGAGATAAGGAGGGTCAGGAGATAAGAAGGTCTACAGAAATCAATTTAAAATGAATACACTTTTAAGTGCCAAAAGTTGAATCAATTGAAGTTTCATGTAAATAGTCCACATTACACCTATTTTTCGAAATGCAGTGTTCATAGATACATATGTACATTTCATCCTAAACCGTATTTTAAGGGTTTTCCTTAAGGGAAAATGAGAGAAGTAGAATAAACTTTTATTTCTATCAAGGCACACAAGACCAATCATATTAAGACATTTCACAAGTGTAATGTGTTACTAATACTAAAGAAGCAATACTCAATAATGACATAATTGGGGATCTGGTAGTACCTATCTAACTCTGAGAGTTTAAAAACCTCCTCATTTCATTAAGTGTAATAATTGGTATGCAAGTTTTAAACAATATCCTCAGCTGAAGGCAGGCACTTCTTTCCACTGAAGAGAGGACCAAATATAGATACTATTTCAATCAAATGGGATTGATCCCAGTTAAAATTTATTTTTCAGGGAATCTGTAATATGAGATTCTGATCATTTCCCACTTCTTAATGAGTTACAAAAGCACACCTTCTACAACGTGACAGTTCACTAAAGAGGGTTGAAAGGCTACATTTCATTAGTGTCCTTTGAGAATACTTTTAAACTCGGGAAAAGTTATTCCTTGCACCCAAGAGAAAAATGAAATAATGGCATATTTTCAGTGGGTGACTTACTCATCTAATTAATACATTCAACTTTCAGTTGATCCTTTAAAGATTTAAATCTTAAGTACCCTCTATTAAAAACTGAGCAGATTTTAAGGGGGGAAAAACCCCAACAGAAGTTCTGAATCACTGGAATTTTTGTTCTATTTCCTGTTAACACACTGACAGTACCATCACTCAATATTTGTCCCATACACACTTTTTAAAAGCTATAGGATTATTTAAAAACTAACTTGGTCCTAACTTAATTTGTAGCTCATTTATCTGACAATTCCCTTGTTTCTAATTTATGTGCTTAGCCAAGGCATACAATAATATGAAAAGCATATCTTCCTTTATTAGAGAATGCAATTGGTTTCAAAATCTAAAGTCTCAAGCTGTCAGCATTAAAAATCAGTCACGACTTCACTGTTAAAAAGTTTAAAGGCTTTTAAAAAAAGATATCAATACTCTGCTACTATATAGAGTGTGTGGTAAGCAGTAGTAGCGTAAAAACTGAAAGCAAAAATCCCATTCCATGCCCACCAAAATTCCCAGCCAAATCAGAAACTGCGTACTGAACAACGTACTCTTTTGAGTGAGCTAAAGCACAAACTAATTCCTTTTATAAAATGTGAATCAACCTGATCCTAAAATGCGACACTTTAGAGACTTACCTAAAACAGACAAAATGGATGCAAAATTATACTGCCTCACTGTTGCTTCGAATACAACCTTAGTGTTCAAAAACGTTCCAATGAATAAAGGCACCGAGAACAGCCTAGCCCTGGGGACCCGACTTTCACGAACCTGAGCAGCCCCCGGGAAGCTGCAACGCTGCCTCCGCTCTCCTGAAAACCCCTCTTATCAGAAACATTTGAAGAATTTCTTCCCAACAATTAAGCTGACTTGAAGAATGGAAACCTAACATCTCAAATATACTATATATGGAATGAAATACGGCCAAACCCAAAAACACAAACTCCCACGGCCTCTGACACTTGGGTGCACAACTCTGCCCGAGCAACACCGCAGCATCAGCAACCGAAAGGTACACCTGTCACCTGCTGAGCACCACCCGGGCCCTTTCAGCCTCCCGGCCACAACCTTGATCTTAGGGTCTGAGGCTCAGCGAACAGAAAATTACAATTATCTTGTGAAATCTGGGGGGCCGCATTATCACTGCGGGGCTTGCTCCCCACTGCAAGGGGGCTGCACAAACCCAACGCTGGAAAGGGAACAACGTTCTCCCCCTGACTCCCACCCCCCCACCCCAACTCTCTCAGTCTCTCTCCCAACACCTTGCCTGTAGGTCATCTTTATGCGGACCAAGGCTCCCCAAAAGGGGTTTCCCGTCCCTCACTCGCATCTCACACTTGCCCGAGGGGCGGGCCGGGGACACCGGCCGCGGCCAGGGCCCCCCCACCCCTGGCACCCTCCCCCACCCGGGGCTGTCCCCGGCGACCGACTCCAATGAACCTCCCCCTCCCCCTCCACACAGACTCCCCGGAGCTCAGGCCCGGCCCGATGCTCCCCACCCCCACCCGGTCTGGAGGACTTGGCGGGGGGCTCCCTCTCTGCCTCACCACTGGGGGAAGGAAGGAGGCGGAGGGAGGAAGAGTGAGAGGAAGAAGCGGACGCCCCGCGGGGGGCCTTGCGAATCGGCAGAGCCCCTTCCAGACGGAGGGGGGTGCGGGGAACTGAGGGCAGAGTCGAGACTGGGGATCCCGCCGAGGCCCGGCAGCGCTGTCCGCTTACCCTTCGCCGCCGCTTCCCCCTCCTCCTCCTCGGCCGCCGCCGCCGCCTCTCCCACTAGGGCAGCCGTCTCCACCGTCGCCGCTGCCGCCTCCACCACCACGGCCGCCGCCAGCGCCGCCGCCGCCTCCGATTCCACCCGGCAGGGGGGACACCTCAGCCCTCCCTCCCTCCCCGCTCAGCCCCTCCGATCGGCCGCCGCCGCCAACTCCCTCCGGCCGCCGCCGCCGCCGCCGCCGCTCGTGGCTGAGGGGGAGGGGAGGGGGTCGGGCTGGGTCGCCCCGCCGGCGGCTGTTGCAGATCAAAAGCGGTGGCTGGGTGGCGTCGCCGCTCCCCGCTACTCCGCTCGGGCTCGCTCGGCCTCCCTACCTCCCGCTGCCCCCACCCCCCTCGCGCTCGCTGCCCTCCCCCCACCCCCCCCAGCTCTCGCTCGCTCTCGCCGCGGCTCTGCCAGCCCAGTGCAAATCAAAATACTGTCACACAATATGGCGGCGCAGCCGCCGGCAAACACCGCGAGATCTGCGGCCGCTGCTGAGGCGGCGGCTGTGACGAGGCCTCCCCCAGCCGGGCGGCGGGGGAGCGGCGGGCGGCCGCGGCGCGGGGATGCTCTTTCTCCGCCCTGCACCCCTCCCCCGACACTCGCAAGCTCCACGCCCGTCTTGCGGAGGCTGGAGGGAGAACTCTGCCCAGAGGCGCGGAGTGGAGCGGGCTGTCGCGGGGCCGTGCGAGAAGGCACCGGCGCTCAGGGCCCGGGATCCTCTCTCTCTCTCGATCTCTTGTGTTTTGTTTTGTTTTGTTTGGTCCCGGCCGCACATACTTTGGAGGGGGGTGTATGTGCGGGGAGAAAATGCAGGGCTTTCCCCTCGCGGAGGCCGATAGCAGTTTGGACCGAAAGGGGAGAGGATCTGTGTGTGTGTGTCTGCCGGGGCCGCGGGATGCGGTTGGCCGCAGGGTGCGCGGTCGGGGTCTCGCGCTCCGGGCTGATGCGGAGGGGAGGCAGACCCGTCGCCGTGGCTCTGCAGCCGCCCAGCGCCGCCTTTGGGCCCGGGCTGCGGCCGCGGCAGGTGGGCCCGCGGCGGAGGCTAGTGTGCGGCCGCTGCGGGGCGGGGACACACCCCCTTGGAGCCCCGCGGCGCGGAAGCCGCGGGCTAAGGGAGGCAACTGGTTCAGGAGACCGGAGTCGTCCGGTAGTGTGCAGGAGATGTCCTAAAAGCCCTGGAACTCCCGGCTTTTAGACTTGAAAAAAGTGTCCCAGTGTGTGAGTTTTCTTGAGCGCTTGGGAAAAACAAAACAAAACAAAACAAAAACCCTAAATGCTGCAAGCATTTTGTTGTTTCGATTTTATTTTAATTGCACGTTCCTAGAAGTCCTCGAAGCAGAGCCAAAGACGCTTTAACTTGGGGGGAGAAAGGGAAACTTCTTTCTGTCCTCTTAAAGAAATATTTAATTTCCTCTAGAAAAAAAAAACCATGCAGACATTTCTCACAATGTAAAATATTTATTTAAATATTCTAGCGCTTTCATGGTGTCCAAAACACGAAGGCATTTTTTCTGCCCCTGTCCAAAATTTCCATATCTCTGCCAGTTTCTTCCTTGAAACAATTCTTACTCCCCAGAAAAACCCCTCAAGGACCATTTTTATTCCTCCGTTTCCAGTGTGAGCGCTATAGCTACAGTGAGAGCCTTTTTTTTTTTTTTTTTAAAGGACGTAAGTACAAGCTTATCTACAGGGACTTTTCCCAGTTATTTTCTCCTCGCTTAAAAGTACCTGAAATCTTGGGATGTAGTACCAGTTCAAAACCTTTACTACTTCGAAAGCCAAAAGTATTTATTACTTATAAATAAGAATATTTCTTTTCTCTACATTGTCGATTTCATTAAGAGATGTAAAAGTAAATTAGGATTTAAAAAATGGAAGGACTATGGTTTTAATTTATTCACTGGGAGTAGTAAGATCACTAAACTTTAATACTTTACAGTAGTCCTCTTTGAGGAATTATTTCCACACTCAATATTAAAATAATTGATGAGAGAAACTGAATCCCTTAAGTAAATTTCACTTGTATTTGAAACCACTATAAGCACAGAGCCAACAACTGCTTTTGATATGGTAGAATTTTGTATTTT
This sequence comes from Mormoops blainvillei, assembly GCA_004026545.1. NCBI lineage: Eukaryota > Metazoa > Chordata > Mammalia > Chiroptera > Mormoopidae > Mormoops > Mormoops blainvillei. The sequence continues at coordinate 32,754 of PVJD01000539.1, read as the reverse complement.
ATACAAAAATAAATGTATTTAATGAATGTATATGTACCTATTTTCATAGAGATACAATGCTTTATAAACTTAGGAACCAGTGGGTGGCAGAGAAAGTATGTGTAACAATACATCCTCACATACACTGAAGAGCTTTAACCTGGGTGTACTCATGAGGAAGCATCAGACAAACCCAAATATAGGAAAACTCTGTAACAGGCTGGTTTCCTTAAAACACCATGAATGTCACAAAAAGACAAAACAAACCTGCAGATTAAAGGAAACTAAATGCAATATGTGACCCTGAACTGGATCTTTTACTGCAGAAGAAAAATGCTATAAAGGACATTATTGGGTTAATTGATGCAGCTGGAATATGGACCACAGATAAAAGTATTGTATCAGTGTTAAATTTCCAGAATATGTTATGTATGAGAATATCTTATTCATAAGAAAATGCATGCAATTTTCTCACAAGTGGTTCAGAAAAATTATACGCACATAAAATGCCTTACCCTGACCTGTGTGCTTTGGTTGGACATTTGTCATACTGTGAAACAAAAGGTTACTAGTTGGATTCCCAGTCAGGGCAGTCCTTGGGTTGCAGGTTTAGTTGAGTCAGGGCATGTAGGAGAGGCAACAGATTGATGTTTCTCACATTGATGTTTCTCTCTCTCTCTTTTTCTCTCTTTTACCTTCACTCTAAAAAAAAAATACAACAAAAAACCGTCCCCACAAAACCTTTTATGTCTCCCATACACACATACTGAAAGAAATTAACAAAATCTAAAAATTGGTGAGTCTGTACTATTGTTTTTATTGAAGAATTAATTTTATTTCCATTGAGGTTGGAATATGATGAAAAGGAGTTATCTTATAAAATAATGAATTAAAAATCAACCATAAGGAAGAGCTTCCAAACAATGAGGTTTCTACAATACAAGAACACAGTGATTCCTAGAAGAATAATTCACAGGACAAAAGAGAAGATATTTGTGTTTTTTTGAATCTGTGACAAAGTTATAGCTTGTTTTTCAAAGACGGATTAACTGTTCTCATGTTTGAAGATGATGGTATATGTCTTTTCTTTATTGTGGTGAAAAAAATATAACATTAAATTTACCATCTTAACCATTTTAAATGTAGAGTTCAGTAGCTTTAAGTACAGTCAAATTATTGTGCAAGAGATTTCCATAACTTTTTCAACTTGTGACATGAAACTCTATACTCAGTAAACACTAATTCCCTCCCCCCAGTCCATGACAACCACATGGTATTTTTAAATTTTAAGAAATTTTTAAGTATTTCAAAAACTTGGTGAATATCGACATTTCCGTACTATTCTCGCAATTTTTCACTAAGTTTGAAATTATTGCACAATTGAAGGTTTTAGAAAACAAAGCTTTGAACTGCAAAGAAGTTTCTGTACTTGACTAAGGAAGAATGTTGTGAGATGGGGGAGAGAGAGAGAGAGAGAAAAAGAAAGAGAGAGAGAGAAAGAGAGAGAGAGAGAGAAATCCATTTATAGTGGAAATGGCCATCTGTTTCTCAGTAACAGATGGGGGTTTTGGTCATTCTTCCCTATTTACTTGAATTTGGAACAAAAGTAGGAACCCTTCTATTGGTAAATGTGATTTCCATATTTAATGATCCAATAACTATTCAGCGTCTTATCAACAAGACTACGTGGAGAGAATAATAGGGAATAAAAGCAGTTTGTGCCTTTCAGGTACTCTGCAGGGATTACAGAAGGAAAGTATAATCCTTGTACTACATTCAGGAGCTTTTTAGTCTAGTACTATGCCCTCTGAGACAGTGGCCACTAGCTTCCTGTAGATATGGGGTTGGCCAAAAAGTTCATTTGGTTTTTTTCTATAAGAGGGCTCTAGTAGGGCTTAGTCATCTTTAACTTCATTCAGAGCAATTTTGTTAGATTGTATTGTGAGCATTTAAACAAAATCAAAATTGGTGAATTTTTGTGTAGCCATTTTAATATTGAAGATGGAAGAAAATAGGCAATGTTTTTGACATATTATGCTTTATTATTTCAAGAAAGGTAAAAATGCAACTGAAATGTAAAAAAAAATTTGTACTGTGTATGGAAAGGGTGCTATGACTGATCAAATGTGTCAAAAGTGGTTTGCAAAGCTTTGTGCTGGAGTTTTCTCTCTGGACGATGCTCCATGGTGGGGCAGACCAGTTGAAGTTGATAGCTATCAAATCGAGACATTAATTGAGAACAATCAATGTTATACCATGTGGGAGATAGCCAACATACTCAAAATATCCAAATCAATAAAGTTATTGGTGAAAATGAAAAAACGTGTCTTTTATTGTGCTAAAGAAACATATGGACTTTTTGGCCAACCCAATTATAGTTAAATGAACTAAACAGCCCTTGCTGGTGTGGCTCAGCGGATTGAGCTCTGGCCTGCAAACCAAAGGATCACCAGTTCGATTCCCAGACAGGGCACATGCCTGGGTAGTGGGCCAGGTCCCCAGTAGGGGGTGCATGAGAGGCAACCACACATTAATGTTTCCCTCTCTTTCTCCCTTCCTCTCCTCTCTAAAAACAAATAAATAAAATCTTTTAAAAAATAAAATAAAACAATGAGACCTCTCAGACTGCTTGTAGACCTAAATTAGTACAACCAGTCTGGAAATCAATTTAAAAAATAAATTAAAAAAATAAATTAACTGAACAAAATGCAAAATTCAGGCCCTTGGTTGCACCAGCCATATTTCAAGTGCTCATTAGCCATCTTCACATAAAGTTGTATTGAACAGTACAGGTAGTAGAAGAGATTACACTATATAAATAATAGCAGTACAAAATAGACTGTAATAAATACTATGGAAGCTTAAAGGAAGGAGAGATCACTTTGCAGGATGTGGAAGTAGGGAAACATTAGGGACGGTTTCAAGAAGAAGATTGCATATGGACAGGAGGAAGTGGGGCAAGAGTATTCCAGGTAGAGAAAACATGAACTAGGCGGAAAAAGGAGAGGTATATTCAAGAAAGAATTTAATTCTGTACATCTATAATACAAGGTATATAAAAGAGGGTAGGTCTGTATAAAACGACAAATGCTAAGCTGCTGAGCCTGGACTACTCTCTAGGCAATAGGAAGTTACTAATGGTCTTTGAACAAGATAAGAGACATGGTCAACTATTTCTTTAGGAAAGATAATCTAGCAGCATATGTACGAAATGGATTGGGTTTGAAGGCATGAAGACCACATAGCATTGCAAGAGCCCAATTGAGAGATAACGAAGACTTGACATAAAGTGGTCCATCATTAAGGGTGTTTTCAATTGCACATAACAAATCCTGATTTAAAATGGCTTAAGCAATAAGGAAACTTACATCTCACAAATTTGGAAATTGCAAGGTAGAGTAGATTCCAGGTTTGAAAGATTCAGAACAGAAGCTTGATACTGCCATCAAGGACCAGGTTCTTTCGATGTCTGCTCTGATGTCTTTGGTGTTGGCATCATTTTCTGGTTAATAACAAGATAGCAATGACAATTCCAGATGTCATATCCCAAAGTCATAATGTCCAGAGAAGAAGAGAGATCCTCTTAAGAGAGGGAAAATGTTTCCAAGAACCACTTCTCCCACCCCCTGGCTGACTTCCCTCCCATCTCCTAGGTCATGGATGAATCACATGCCCATTCATGAAGTAGACCCTGGTTTACATGATGGAACAAATGTTGAGGAGTCAAAGACAGAGACATGAGAGTTTAAGATTTCTCTGGGGGTTAAGCCTAAATGGCTGCAGTATATAGGAAGAGGAGAACTATGAAAGAAAATATGATTGTTGTGGTAGTCCTAATTTGAGATACCAAAGAGATAACTAGGTGGAGATGATCACTGTGCAAAAACATGGGACTGGAGTTTATAATGAAGTATCAAAGATGGGGCTATACATTGGACATCACCTGCAGGGAGGAAATAAATAAACCCTAAGTAGAGGCGGGGTGTCTACAACCCAACCCTGGAGAATGAGGTGGAAGCGGGGAAAACATGGTCAGAGATATCGGTGAACATAGGCCCTATGGTGCACAGAAATCAAGAGGAATGGGTGGAGTTTCAAGGCCAAGAGTGCTATGCAGAGTTTCAAAATCACATCCACTTAGAGACATTGGTTTACCAACTGGAAGGTCATAGTGACCTTTAAGAGACTTGTTTCATAGTAAGAAAGGGACAGGTAGGTTGCAGGAGTTATGGTAGGTAGAAACATGAAATATGGATTGTTCTTTCAAAAAGTCTAGTAGTCATGAAAGAGAAGTTGTATGAATGAGGATGTTTATAGCAATATTTATGATTAAAATTCGGAAACAACGGAAATTTCTGAATATATTATTGTTTTAAAAATTTGGGTTTGTATACTGAATTGTATGTGATGCAGTCATTTAAAATAATGGTTAAGATTATGAAGCAGTATGGAAAAAATTTTTATAATATTAAATGAAGGAAAAGGATAGAAAAAACTTAAATAAAACATCAAACACATGGATTACAACCCCTAGAAGTATATATATATACATGTGCATATAAAGATACTAGAAAAATATATAAAATAAAATCATATAATTGCCTTGGAGTTGTTGGACCATATGATATTTTCCCTCTGTTTTCCAAAGTATCTGTAATGTTTTAGAAATTTTATAATTAAAATATATATGCATATATTTAAAATGTTAAATGGCAAAGGCAGAGTGGTAGTGTGGGAGTACTGTAAGATTGAAAAATACTTGCTTTTATTTGTTTTGATTTGGCAGGAAATGAGACATTTGGCCATGTTTATAGTCTGAGGTGAAAATTTAAAGTAGTGTGAAAGGCTGAAGATGCAAGAATGAAGTGATGGCTCTGGAGTATCCAAGAGAAGCATGTCGGAAAAATAAGGAAGACATGGGAAGAGAGTTTAACTTTTTAGGGGAAGGGACATTTTCTGAGACAGAAATAAACAAGAAAGAAAGAAAATCACAAATATTGGTGTATGCATGTGTGTTTGTGTGTGTATAAATTGAAAGTTGATTCTAAAATTTATGTGGAAATATAAGGATACAAATTAACTCAGAGAATTTTGAAGATGAATAAAATTAAAAGACTTACTCTATCAAATTTAAAGACTTATTAAAAGGCTCAGTAATTAAGACGGTGTGGTATTGGCACAAGGATAGATGAATACACTGAAGGAGCATAACAGAGAATCCAGAAATAGAACTTGATTTATGACAAAGGCATTGCTGCAATTCAGTGAGGAAAGGATAATATTTTCAATAAATGGTGCTGGAGCAATTGGCTACTCATACAGAAAAAAAGATACTTGACTCCTACCTCATAACATATACAAAAAAATTAATTTAAGATGGATCGCTGACCTAAGTGAGAAGTTAAAATAAACAAAAACTTCTATTAATCAAAAGACATTATCAAGAGAGTGGGTAGGGTAGAAAGAGTATATTTCAATACATATATCTGACAATGAACTCATTCAGAATATGTAAAAAATTGCTATAACTCAATAAGAAAAACCAAACAATCCAATTTTTAGAATGGAGGAAACTCTTGAAGAGGTACTTTACGAAGTTGATTTCAAATAGCCAATAAGTTTATGGAAAAGTGTTCAATATAATTTCATATCAGGGAAATGCAAATTATAAACATAATGACATATCACTACCTATCCACCAAAATAACTAAAATTAAAAAGTCTGATAATGCCAGGTGTTGACAAAAAAAATATAGAACAACCTGAACTCTCATGTGCTGTGGCCGGGAATGGAGATTGGTTCAACCACACTGGAAATCTCTTTGGCAGTATCTAAATAAGCTAAATATATGCCTGCTCTATGACCCAACTATGTTGGTTTATTTTATGTGTCAACTTGGCTGGCTTATGGTGCTCAGACAATTGGTCAAACATTATCTATGGTATTTCTGTGACTGTGTTTTGTATATTAACATTTAAATTGGTGGACTTTGAGTAAAGCAGTTTGCTCTTCACAATGTGGCTGGGTATCTTTCAATCCTCAAAGGTTTGACTAGAACAAAAGAGCAACTATTCCCGAGTAGGAGAAATTCTCCAGCAGATAGCTTTCTGACTTGATCTGGAATATCAGTTCTTCCTGGTTCTCCAGTCTGATGGCTTTTGAACTGAAACTGTGATATTGGCTCTCCCTGTGTCTCCAGCCTGCCAGCACTCATTCTATAAATTTTGAATTTGTCCGCCTCCATGACCACATGAGCCAATTCCTTTCCTTCCTTCCTTCCTTCCTTCCTTCCTTCCTTCCTTCCTTCCTTCCTTCCTTCCTCCCTCCCTCCCTCCCTCCCTCCCTATCTATCTATCTATCTATCTATCTATCTATCTATCATCTATCTATCTACTTACCTATCATCTGTCTATCTATCCTATTGGTTCTGTTTCTCTGGAGAACTCTAATACATCAACAGTTTCACTCTTGGGTATGTACCCAGGAGAAATAAGTGCACATGTATTTCAAAAAAGTATGTACATGAATAGTTATATCATACTTATTCATAATGGCCCAAAACTGAATGTTAATAGTAGTATTATTCTTAATAACTCCAAACTAGCAACAACCCAAATGTCTATCAAGAGAGGATGAATAAATTGTAGTATATTTATACAATGCAATATTACTTAATAAAAAAGAATAAACTAACCCAATATGGTCAACTAATTTTTAGCGAGAATGCCAAGACAATTGAAGAGGGAGAAAGAATAGTTCTTTCAACAAATGGTACTGGGACAAATGTATATCCATATGCACAAGCGTGAAGTTGAAACTACATGTCACATCATGTATATAAACTAACTCAAAATAAACCATAAACCCAAATGCTAAACTTTAAAAGTCTTAGAAGAAAATATAGGAGTAAATCTTCATGGCCTTGTGTTGGGCAGTGATTTCTTAGATATATCAAAAGCATATACAACAAAAGAAAATATAGATAAACTGGACCTCATCTAAATTAAAAACTTAGGTACTAAGGGAAATGAGAACAGATGCCCACACAAAAACTTGTATATAATATTTATAGCAGTATTATTCATAATAGCCTAAAAGTTGAAACAACCCAAATGCCACTCAACTGATAAATGGTAAGCGAAATGTCGTATAGTCATACAATGGAATATTATTCAGCAATAAAAAGGAAGGAAGTACTGGTACCTGCTGCAACATGAATGAACCTTGAATACATTATACTAACTGAAAGAAGTCAGTCACAAATGACCGTATATTGTATAATTCCTTGTATATGAACTTTCCCAGATAGAAAAATCCATAGAGACAGAAAATAGATTAGTGGTTGCCAGGGGCTGGAGGAATATGGAGTGATTTTTAATTGATAGAGGGTTTCTTGTTTGGGATAATTAAAATGCTCTAGAATTATATATTGGTGATGGTTTCTTAGCTCTGAATGTACTAAAAGCCACTGAATTTTGCACTTCGAAAGGGTGAATTTTATGGTATGTATACTATATTTTAATAAAGCTGTCATGTAATTTAAAAGAACGAATTACTGATACACTTAACGAAATAGATGAGTCTCATGAACATTCTGATAGGAGAAAAAAAAAGCCAGACATGAAAGAATATATCTTGTATGATTCCATATATGTGAAATTCAGGAACAGGCAAAACTAGCTAACGGGGATACAAGTCAGAATAGTGGTTACCTCGGAGGGGCACAAGAGGAGGAGTTTTGAATAGAACGAGTCATAAGAGAACCTGCTGGGCTACTAGAAATGCTCTACATCTTGATATGGGTGATGGTTGTTTGGATTTCAACATGTGCAAAAATTCACTGAGCTATGTACACCAAAGTTAGATGCAATTTAGGCACTTGATTGAATGTACCTGTACTTCAGTAAAAAGTAAAAAAAGAAGAAAGATGAATGACAATGTAGGGAAACAATCTTAGGAAAAAGGGGAGCATTAGAGAGGCTGTGGGGGCTTCCCACCTTTACATGTGTGGAAAGCAAGGTCTTTTGCTCAGAATAAGAGTGCGAGAAAAAAACTTTATGGAAAGGAGATGGTGATTACAGGCCGAGGGTCATTCATTCCTACTTCTTTCTAAGATAGATAAGGAGATTTATTCACATGTGTACAAATTATGGTAAGCATGTGTTTTGTGATACCACTGATGGGAGAAGCACTGGAAGTTGTTATGAGTAATTTAAAAACTTATTTTAGGAGAATTATAATAGCAGATTGATCCATGAGAAATCAACAGTCCTCTTCACTTATTCAGCTACCCTTTGCCTCAGGACTACACTTGAAAAACTAAGAATGGCTAACCTTCTCATCTTTGTCTCTCCCTTTCACCATCTATTATAGACTCTTTAATTAAAATATGTTCCATTCCGAATGGTTTCTGTCAGCATCATTTGCAATTTTTTACATTCTATAACAATGTCACCTATCTTGAAGCTGGACTTGGGTGCTCAGTACTTTCAGGGTCCTTCTTCACTTTTCCGTGACTATAAAATCATTGTTTAAGAAGTCTGTTATTTTCCAATAATGATGATTTTCATTTTTGAGACTAGATTACGATGCCAAGCCTCATCAGAAAACATTGCTACTGTCTGCTGTAGAATATGGCGCACTGGACATTGGCGTGATGCACGGATGTGCAGGAACTCAGGGCACACAAAATTTCCCAATTATAAATCAATATTTATTATACAGTGCTTTGAAATTTGCAAAGTTTTTTTCACATATATTGTCTACTTTGTTGCTCACAGATTTTTTTATTATCTAGATTATTACCACCACTTCCAATTCATACAAAAGATATTAAGGTTCAAGAGGTTAAATGACTGACCCAATCAAATATTTAGTAAGTGAACAGTGGGCCTTTGAACAGATCCTCTGACTCCATATGCCAGGTCCTTTTTACCATCATGCAAGACTTAATTCTCTTTGCTTAAATAATTAACAATGGTGATAATAACAGGGTAGGCAGTTTAAGAGCAAGACATGTACCGTGGGAGTTCAGAGACGATCACAGGAAAGGTTTCTTGGAGATGGTATTTCAGATGAGCCTTGAAGAAGGGATGGGATTGCAAGAGACCAAAAAATATAAATAAAACAAAATAAGTTAATAAAAAGAGAAGGCATTCTAGGTGCATGTGATACAGGAGCAAAAGCATAGATAGAAAGAGTGGAAAAGCACAGAGCATATTTTGGGAACATTAAGTAGCTGGGTTTTGCTGAACTCTAGGAAGAATGTGGGAGAGTGGTGGGAGGCAGACAGAAAAAGGTAGCAAGGTAAACTAAATTTGGTAGGCAGTGGTGTACTGTTCAAGTTTGATGAACAATAGATACAATTGCATTTGTACTTCATTTATCGCTGGTTTAGGGAGCGAAGGAAGAGAGGGGGAGGTGGGCTAACCGTAAAACTGGTTCTTACTGGATAAAGGTATGGAGAGCCTGAGCAAAGCTGTGGCAATAAAAAGAAAGAATCAGAGCAAGAGAAATTTTGTTGGTAGATTTTTTAAAAATCACTTTAGGCAAATGAAATAAAGTAGGGAGTAAGGGGGGAGAAGTCATCAAAGAAGATACTGTGATTTCTGAGCCTGAAGGATGGAGAATTGTTATCCTATTAACAGAAACAAAGGTATAACGTGAAGAAATTGCTTTTGGTGAGGATAATGAATTAGATTTTTAAAGTTCTGAAAAATGATTTTAGTGGTCCTGCAATCTTCTCAAACCTTCTCTGTCATTCAGATGTTTAGGATAAATTGAACTGACAGCGAATACACATGGCCCAAAAGTATATGAAAATAAATTACCTCATTGGTAATAATATAAAAACAAGTTAAAAAAAAAAAGGAGTTTTTAACCTATTAGATAAAGATTGAAAAGACCAACTATTCAGGAATAAATTTTAAAAATATGTAGGATTTTTAAGAGGAAACCTAAAAACCCTACTAAAGAACAGAAGAGAAAGCAAGAAAAAAAGCAGAAATAATATCTTTTTGAGTGGGAAGACAATATTTTAAAGGTGAAATTGTCCACACATTCATAAATTTAATTCAGTCACAATTTTAAAATTGACAAAGCGATTTTAAAGAGCATCTGGATAATTCATGAAGTGAATGAAATAAACAGGTTGCAGAACAGTGTGTGTAAGCATGCTACAATTCGTGTAAAAAGGGGGAAGAAACCACACACTTATGGGAAGAAAACGGGCTAAGATAAAGGGGAGAGAGTGAGACATCTCACTACAGTCTCCTTCCTCCTTCTGATTTAGAAAGTGTGAAAGCATTACATATTTAAATTAATGAAATTAATTGAGAGGAATGGCTAGAATAGTTTTTTAAAAGGAGAAATAATTGGAGGGTGGGGAATTGGGACGATATACTCTATTAGACATAAGGTTTGTTACAAGGATTTAAATGAATGAAAAAATGTCAAGTGTTTGCAATGGTTCGTGACCCATGCTGTATATATGTAAATGCTGTATTATTTTTATAATCTTGATATAAGAACTACATGACTCAAATGTCATCTATCATAAAGGAATATACTGATAGATTATTTCTACATGATATTTAAAAACTTTTGGATGATGGATAATAAATAAAAAAGATTAGGAGAAACATAAACTGGAAAAACATACTTATCACATATATGATGGGTGAGGTCAGTCAAACCACAGATATTTTTTGAGTATTTGCCCTGGATCATACATTACACTGGAGCACTGATTTTCAACCGATGTGCCATAAGAATTTTTAAAACATGTAATACCTGACTATTTAGTCAGGGGCACTGACCTTTTTCCCCTTAGATTGTCCAATAGAAAAATGACAACAGTCAACACAACAATAGCTGTCCAGTGTGAATGAATCAAAATTATACTTTTTTTGGCCATATTGGCAAAAAAATATATTTTTTGGTGTGCTGCAGAATTTTGGTAATTATAATAGTTTATGTGTGCCATGAGATGAAAAAGGTTGAAAATCACTGAACTAGAAGTTGGCTGTATTGTGATGAATAAGATGGTCTCAGCCCTTATGGAGTTCATAATCCATGAACTGATATTACTATACCTAATACAAAAATCAATCCATGGACTGATATTACTATACCTAATACAAAAATGGTTATTAAAAATTATAAAGTGAAAATCTCATTGGCTAACAGATGGACAAAAAACATAAACCGGTTTTAAAAAGTATTGTTAATAATCAAGAAACATAGCAAAATAGATTCATTCTCAACAGTCAGTTTTACTCAGAAACAATGAAATTTAATTTTTAAGTTTTTTAATAATAAAAATTAAAACAAAGCAAAGCCCCAACGTTGGCACTGTGGAGCCAGAGGCGTCCTCATGTCCTGGGATGGGAGCGGAGTTAGCGTTAGCCCCCCACAGGCTATCTGACATCACGTACTGGGATTTTAAATATGCAAAGTGTCTGACCTCGAAATTCCACTTCTAGGAAGAAATAATTGGACATATACTGCAAGGTGTATGTTCAAGGGTATTTACCATACTTTGATTTTGCATCTAATAGAAATAAAATAGAAAAATAGAAAACAACCTGAGTATAATAAATAATGAGCTAAATTATGGTGCATTGATACGATACAATATGAAGCAGTGACTAAAAATGCAATGTATTACAGATGTACATACATTGACATGAAAAGATGCCTCAATATTATTAAGTGAAGAAGATAGATTGCATAACAGATTATAAAAAAATACTGTGATCACATTTAAAACAGTGGGTGTGTGTCTGCATGTGGGAATGTATAGAAAAAAGTCTGGAAAGAGAGACTCGAAAACATAACATGTGGTGGTGACATGAGGGGCAACACCTTTGTTTTATTCTTTATGCCTTTGGGGGTAGTATTTTTGAATTTTTAACAATGAATGCCACACATCTACAAATGAAATAAAACCCTCCAATAAAAATAAAAAAATAAAACTACATTTCTTAATTATTTTCCTTCAAAAGTCCTTCAGGAATAATCTTTGTTTAACTAAATTCGTGACAATTGAAATTTTTGATTATTAAAACTCTCAGGTTGTGCACATTCATATTTTTTCCTGTCCAAAGTCAGTAGGGAAATCTTTTGTAAATAATAAAACATTTCAAGAATTTGGAACAAAATGACAATCACAGAGCACTGACCTCATTTCCACGATGGTTAAAAGAGCTAAAGAAAAATAAACCTTGACAGGGCAGCAGACAAAAAATATCTGAGCAGCCTTGGTCTTTGGTTTGCAACAGGTTCTTTGGTAGGAATGGGTATCGGAGTGGAGGAGAGGTGGGGCATTTGCCTCTTCCTTGATTTGCCATCCTGTTTAAAACTCTTCCCAAAACTGTGTTCATTTCCATGTATATAAATAAGGCTTTAGGGTGCCAGAGAACTCTCCCCTTGTCCCTGTCACTCTTCTCTGTCCTCTGTTGAACTTGATCTCATTTGCACTGTTACCTGGATAGTAAGTACTTTGGGCTCTGCACCCATTATTGCGCTAAGGTGGCTGAAAATCCTTAATTCAACCCACTCCGTTGCGGGACTCAAGGCCCTAATGCTTATCACATTTGCAACAGAATAGTTCTGTGACTCACGACTCTGCCCCTACGTGAACAGAAAAGAACAGTGTTTCAGCCTCAGATCCTGGGCAGGGACGATGGGGTAGGGGGCGGGACTGACTACATTGTAAGGAGTCAGTGATTTCATATGGGGCCCAAGCACGGTCCGAAAACTAAATAGACAAAAGTACAATTGCTGTTGGGTAGAGAGCCACATTTTAATATACTTAGATTAGAAAGGAATGCTTATTCTCAAAAAGTTTACAGACTACAAAATTAGTAAACTTTGTAGGGTCTTTCGGGCCTTTGTATCTCTGCATGTGCAGCCCCCTCCCCCTCCCCAGTCTCTTGCCCTGGCGACCCCAGCAGGATCACAGTGCGCAGCACACAGTAAGTTCTCAGTAAGGCTGTTTAGCCTGAATTTTATAGACCTGTAGAATAGCACCCCCGCTTCTTCCCCTTTCTCTTGTTTCTCTAAGAGCAAAATTTCTATATAAATTAAAAGGAAAAAAACCCCCAAACCTAAGGTGGATTGTTTGGAGGTGGAGGTGAGGAGAGGCACAGGGTAACCTTCATGTTCCTAGACCTAATTATTGGTTGACTTACTAGAAAAATTCACAAAACTTTCTAAACACTTTTTTCCAAAATAAATGTTGAAATGCTTGCTATTATAAAATGGAAAATCTTAAGAATTCTGAAGAACTTTATAATAATAAGTCTATGTATCTTAAATTGGAGGAAAAAATGACATGTTAAGGAAACACTTGTGGACTCCAGTTTCAGCTACTATAGCATTTCTTTAAATAAAATTTAAAAGAATGTTACCTCAGGTTTATGAATAACGGCTTTGTCTATATTACACTCAAAGTCAGCATTTCACTGAAGAACTTTGTGTTCTATTGTTTTTTTTTCTTTGAGCAACTTTTCTTTCCACATGATAATGTCAAGGTTTTTAGATTCTAACAGCTCATCTACTAACAGCAAAGAACAGGCAGGGTGTTTGAGGTATGGGAATGATCAGGAGGTGTTTTCCGCACGTTTAATGGCTCCTGAGTCAGGCCAGTCTTGTGAGATTTGGATAGGGTCCTTACAAAAAGGAAATGTACTCAAAGTGACAAACTATCGCGGTATTTGAATTTCAAGCTTGTGGTGAGCCAAGGAACAGTAAGGGCTCATGTAGCAGAATGTGATGTTAGGTTATGTTAATAGTGTATACTTCCGCCCCAACGCTACCCCACGTATATTATTTATCAACATTTCAGAAAGCAACAATATTTGAATGGGAAGAAAGATGTTCTACTCATGATAATAAGTTTCAACATTATTCAAGTTCTGTTTCCAAATTTGAAAAGATTGCAGGACTAAGCCACTTGTAAACAAATGAGTCTAGTCCTTTAGGTAAAATGGTGGGAGATCTTGTGAGATTCTGATCAGGGTACACTTGCTACTCATTTGTAAAGTCAACATCAACTGCCGAGTGAACTGAAGGTAGAGCGCTGGGACCTAGCCCTTTGCTATTGTGCCTATCATTTTTTCCGTCTTTACCTATCAAATGTGACCTGTTCGATCACATGTCTGTCTCTGATGAGTCAGGACAGGCCCAACTTCTGAAGTGTGAAAAAGAGAGTTGATCCTGCTAAGGCAGACGCTTGAAGATTGGATCCCTGGACTTCCCGTCACTGCGGGAATAGCAGGAGGCAGCAGGGGACTGGACTGCCTGGCAAAATCCACTGTACCCTTCAGGGCCAATGGGGAAGTGATCATCACAAAAACCCGAAGCATCTTTAAAATCAATGAGGTCTCCTTTAAGCTGAGATAAAACTGTAGTAAAACCACCCTGGCTGGTGTGGCTCAGTGGATTGAGCGCTGGCCTGCGAAACAAAGGGTCTCTCTGGTTTGATTCCCAGTCAGGGCACATGCCTGGATTGTGGGCCAGTTCCCGACTAGGGGAGGCGTGAGAGATAACCATACATTGATATTTCCTTCGCTCTCTCTCTTTCCCCCACTCCTCTCTCTAAAAATAAATAAAGTCTTTTTAAAAAAATGTGAGGATACCATACCACGTGCCCAGAAAACCAACAGTACTGTAACCTTAGACCACCAGGGTGCGATGCAGGTTCAGGGCTGGGCTGGCAAGGGGACCCTCATAAGGAGAAAGTTGGCAGATGGGACCTGCCCTGGCACAAAGGAGAGTATGAATAAACTCAGTCTCAAACACTGAAGCAATCCCAAACTGTGACCCAAACTGTGGAAGCTGTTTCAGTAAATTTCCGAAGTTAAAAAAAAAAACCCAAAAGTTACCAGTTCCTCCAGGGCCTAGCTGAAATGCTACGTCTGCACCAATTTTCCCTGGTCCTTCAGACAGGTGTCCTTATCCCATGTTTTGCAGCCTCGTAGCGCTTGCTTTGTGACTCCCTCCGGACACTGCCTTTAGACTCCTGCTTCCTGGTTTCACTGGTTCATCTAACCTTCACATTGGCCGTGGACCCTAGCGCAGAGCTTGCACATAACAGGCATATGCACCTGTGAAGAAATGAATGAACAGAACGAGTCTTTAACCAATCTGGTGAAGCGTAAAATTAGGTATAAACAAATCGTCACAGATTGAAGTAAGTTAGTAACACGTAAAAGTTTTCTTTTTTAATTATGCACTAATACATACTTCTAGTAGAAAGTTCAGAAAATACAGACCAGGCAGAAATTACCTATACTTTTTCTACCCAGGGAAGGCTGCTCTTCTATGATGTTTTTAAAATTTATAAACATACATAGGTCTATGTGTATATACATAATGTAAAAACACACATGTATATGCATACATGCACACAAATATTTTTTTCTCCAACCCAAACATGATAATGTGCTATAGTGCTTTGCAGTCTGTGTTATTTCAGGTCCCCTGAGAAGCAGTCACCAAGATACGATTAAACGTACATGAATTTCATAGGAAAACACCTGTGGGAGAAAATGGGGAGGGAGCTGGGAGCGGCATCAGACCATGATCTAAGTCTGGCCCCAAGTGAGGGAAGGAGGGACAGGAGGTTGGGGGGTGGCATTCTGCACAGCCATCTGGTCCAGGAAAATTTCTGCAAAGCTCCAGGGAGGTCCTCAAATAAAACGGACCACCAGAGGAGTCCCATGTCCCGCAGGAAGGGACCTGCCTTAGTAACCTTGTTGGGGTGTCATGGGCTGGGAGCAGAGTTAGGGGGAGTGGACTTGATGGACTTCGAAGTCCAGCAGCTGAGGCCCTTGGTCACCTGTACTGCCTGAAGTTGGAAGTTTGCCGCCAAATAGAAACTTTTTATTATGAACATCTTACTCAGCCACAAACTGTTCATCTATAGAGTTTTAACAGATATTCTACTTCATAAATAATACATGGCCATTTTAGGGAAAATTAACTGAAAACACATAACACTTACTAATAATTCTAAGCCTAGAATTACCCACTGTTAACATTTTGGTATATGCTTTTTAAGATTGAAAAAATATGAAAAATAAAAACATTGTTATAAAAAATATTGTATAAAACATGAATATATATTTGTGTATATAATGACTATATATACACATATATAACACACAAAATACGCATATATATTTAGGATCATAATTTTCTAAAATTTGTGAGAATGATGGGATCTGCTTCTGAACCTGTCTCGGGCATATTTTTTGAATGACTATATGAAGCAGGGCAGGCTGTAAGTACATAGAAGCTGATTGAGAGGTTTTCAACATATAAACCTCTAAGGTTTTATATATACCAAAATAATTTCTTTCTTGGATTTTAAAACAGGTTTAATTTTATATCTGTCAGTCAAAACTTTCACAAATGGCATGTATAATTTTGTATTAAGTAATATAAGAATGTAATGGGAAAATATGCCTTAATCCTTCAGTTTCCTTCTATTTTCCAAAATGGTGGCTTAGTGACTACACTGAGTCAATAGCTTTATAAAAGTGGTTTATTTTGAAATAATAAAAATAAGATTTTAAAAGATGTTAATATTTTTAGTATAGCGTTTGCTGACAAGTATTCCTTGAACACAAAACACTCTTCTTAGTCACAATGTATGTGTCTGAAGATGGAATATTATATGGAAGCATTCAAATAAGGATCTAGTTCTTATGACATAAAACAACTTTTACATGGATAAAATAAACAACTAAACAAAAAGATTTTAAAATGTGGACTGGCATTCACTGAGTTAGGATTTATAAACATGGGTTCTTGTTTCTTCTGACCATGTTTTCTTGATGAATGTTATCCTTGTAACATGAAGAAATAACCATTTCATCCTCTTATTAACTTCTTGCTGGCCTTCATTTTAAGAAGTTGTAATAGTTGAAAATATAATCTATATAGTGTAGGCATCAACAAACTCAATGTACAAATAAAATTACAAGTATCTTGGACTCTAAGTTATAATGGCCCCCCAAACCCATAATTTGATTAGCAGGTTTTCCAGGTTTTTTCCCTCCAGGATTATTATAGTTCCCTCATTGCTGTCCATTAGTGGAGAGAGCACTCAAATGTCCTTTGAGGCTAAACTCTGTCACTATTGGCTCTTTGCCACACCTTCTGGTTTTGGTTGCCTCGAGTGCTAAAGATTTGCCACTGGTGTCACTGGTGATGATTTATGGTTTCTGACCATGATGTCAGCGGCCTCTCCCCACCCCCAGAATTGTGGCTTTGGCCAGCCCCACCGTGGACTTCTGCCAATTAGCCCATTCCATGATGATTCCGAGGGTGAGAGGAAAGGTGGCCTCTTGTCATCATGGCTCAGTCTCTGCTCAGCTTATCTCATAGCAGAACCCGCCAAGCCCTGAATGGTATAGCACCTGGTACAGCATTTCAATTTACACGTGGGTTTATTTTTGCCAAGGTGCATCTGAGGCACTTGGGTAACTGAATCAGGGTCTTCCCTTTCCATGCAGCAGGATGCGAAGTCTAGGACTTATCACTCCAATGACTTCCCCACCCTCTCAGTCTTCATTCCACTTCTCTCTGTCATTGTCTCCTTAATTCCCTGCTGGATCTTCCGGTCCTTTCCTCAGTCTGACATTGGTTCTGTCTTTTAGTCACAGTGGAGAGTGTGTGTGTGTGTGTGTGTGTGTGTGTGTGTGTGGTGCTGGTCAAGGTGGATGTGGTAGTGGGGGGAGAGATGATGGTTCCAGACCAATGACTGACAGAAAGTTCTGTCGCATAACACTAAACTATTTTCAAGGACTAATATTCAATCAGGAAAAGTTTGAAAAAAAAAAAAAGAATTATCCTAAGAATCAACTTGCAGTCTTATTTGAAATTTAAAAATAATCCACAGAACTGCAGGATTTTACAACTGGAAGTGATTTTAAAGGTCCTTTTATTGTACAATACTTCCTCATTTCACCGGTGTGGAAACTAAGCGATTTGCTCAAGGCCAGATATATTGGCAGAACCAGTTCCAGAATCAAGATTATCTGACTCCAGTTCATCCTGTACCCATGATTCAGTAAACATGTCTTATTGATCAAAACCATTCTGTCTGATTTTTCCTTTTATGTATGAGAAATAAGACATCGTGGGTCTCTCAAGTCAAGCACACAAATAAGGGCTTAAAATTTAGTCAGAATAACTATGAACAATGTACAAGCATTTTAGGGTGGACTTCTTTAACTGGATTCACTCATACAGTATCAGGGTTACGGGGTTTATCCTCAGTTTACATCTTCCTATTTTCATACAAGATACTGTTCCTATATTGTCAATACTTAGTGACCAATTCTTCAATGAAAGTGAGAAAAAAATCTTTGTCTTTATCCAGAAGATTCATTTTTATTTAGCAAAAATATTATCTTGTTTATCCAACTTCATTTTTATCTAGCAAAAGCCCATGGATAGAAAAGATAGGTTTTCCCTAATTTGCACTGCACTATCAGGCTGATTAACTTTCTTATGTAAATTGTAATGACAGCTGACAAGATACACTAATGTAATTATTAATTATTATAGTCTCTTGACAAGACTTAACTATTACAAACCAATGTTATATCTACAGATGAAAATTTCCACTGTAATACTTTATATTTTTTGTTATGTATGAAATATATTTAAAAAAGCTCACAGCTCTCTGGTCAAGGAAAAAAAATAAATCCCCACATTCACTTAGCATGAAAAAGATTGTCCAAGCAAGTCCCCAATGAAAAGTTATGATCATTAGTAATAATGGAGTAAGGCATGTTTTTTAAATTCAAAAACAACATAAGCAGAAGGAATGTACTTAGCCAGTTATAGAATTAATCCCTCTAACTGAGATTATCTTCAAAACTCTCAAACACGTTCTGTCAGGTGGGGGGATATAATATTACTTTATGGGATTTATTCCTGAAATAAGAAAAATTAATGCTTTTTCCTCTGTGTTTGTGTATGTTCTAGACTTTGTACAATGTCTTCCATATTTTAATTTTTCATTAGAATAACCTTAAAGGGTACATACTGCAATCTCCAATTTATAAATGAAAAAACCTAAGTTGAAAGAGCTTAAATGACTGGCTCAAGGATACACAGGTAGTTAGTAGCAGAGTGTTGATTTAAAATAATGTCTTCTGATTTTAAAACTACATCTTTCTCAAAGGAACATGCATTTCCAAGGAATAGCATGAATATTTTCAGAGATACCTAGAAGAGTAGTCACTTTAGTATAACACATTAGAGTAGCTATGAACATAATTTCCTAAAATCCTCTAAAGTTGTTTACTTTTTGTTCTTCAACTAAATGTGATTTAGTACCAATGGTGGCTTTGAGTGTTTTAAGTTGATTGTCCTATTTTTTAGGCAAAACAGAGTACATTGATCATCATATTATGAAAAACAAAATAATTCTTTTCGGAATTTCCACAATTCAATGTATTATCACATAAAAAACCATGCACTTTTAAATAAATGGGGAACCTGTAGTACAGTAAGAAAAATACTATACTAAGTATTTTTACATATAAAAATAAGCAGAAATATTATGAATTTCATGCATATTGACATTATTATGAAGAGCATTATTTAAAAATGCTGTCCTTCCTTAAAAATATATTAGTTTCAAAATTATGTAAATTGTACATGCTCATTAAAAAATTAAAACAATGCGTCAGAGTATAAACTAAAATATTTGTTTTTCTTCCCACCTCAAATCATTATTTGTGTGTCTATATTTGGTCAAATCATTATTTGTGTGTCTAGATCTTTTTCTAATCACTTCTTTTTAAAACAAGAAGTCATAGACATGACAAGTGAATGAAATGCATGGTTCCTGATTGGATCCTAGATTTTAAAAAGCACAGCAATAAAGGGACAATTGGGGATTGAAAATTGATTCTCTATTTCATGAGGGTATAATATCAATATTAACTTTCTTCAGGATGATAATTGTATTGTGGATGTGAAAGAAAGTTCCTATTTTTAGGAGGCATGTGGTGAAGTGTTAGGTGTGAAACTAAGTGTTAGGGGTCAGGATGCCCACACTTAACCATCTAATGGTGGATGAAGGGAAAGTAGAAGAGACAGAAGAAGGGAGAGAGGGTGGGAGGGAGCAAAGTGAAGAAGAGGGACGAGGAGAGAGAGAAAGCCACTGTGTGAAAATTTTACCAATGGGTGAGTCTAGTGAAGGTTATCTAGATGTTTATTGCATAAATATATTATTTTATGTTATAATGAAAATAGCCATTTGGTACCAAAAACATCTGTGTCCAACTCTGTGTTCTACCAATTACTAATAGTCAGGTGACTTTGGCCTAGTTAACTTCCTAGGGATTCAGT
Source organism: Mormoops blainvillei (assembly GCA_004026545.1). NCBI lineage: Eukaryota > Metazoa > Chordata > Mammalia > Chiroptera > Mormoopidae > Mormoops > Mormoops blainvillei. The sequence goes on along the minus strand of PVJD01000539.1, from coordinate 12,395 downwards.
TTTGCCCCTTAAAATAAAGATACTATCTAGCTTGAAGTATTCTTGTACGTAAGAGAGTATATATGAGGGCTTAACATATAATATTCTAAACCGATGTTAGCTTTCCTTCCCTCATAAGTAACACTCATTTCCTTTAATATTAACCTATGTATGTACTTCCTGTTTATAGTAATGGTGAATTAAATTATTCAGATCACCCCCAAACCCCCCCCCCCCAGATGAAAACAGCTAAAAAAGGTTGGATACAATATTTTTTAAATTGACTTGAAATATTGAAGAGATGCCAGAACAGTGGGAAACTGTCGGGCCAAACATGAAAAGAAGATTAAAGAAAAGCCAGAAAGGAGACAGTTTAGCCTTGAGGCTTGATCATTTTGTGATCCTGGAAAATTACAACTTTCATTTCAATAGACTTGAAAACTTGGAGGACAAACATCAAAGTCCAGAGTTTTCTCAAGGTGGGTAGTCAGACCAGTGATGGTCCCAACAATGAGCTAAGTCAAACTTGGAGCAAACCTCAAGTAACACAACCAGTTCTGTTCCAATCCTCTAGTCAGCTTGAGTTCCTTTGGACCTTTAGAAAGGTCAAACCTTGAATTTATCGTAAGGGGTCTTGGGTTGATAGTGTGCCACACTTGTCAGAAGCAGGCACGAATCCTCTCCGGAAGAACATGCCTTCACTGTAAGCCTTGAATTATTCCTATAAATACTTTTACCAAAGCAATGTGCAGTGGTCAAAGATAACCAGAGAAAAGCAATTGTGGCAGATCTGAAACCATCAAATATAAATACCAGTTACGTAGATGAATACATAAGTGAAAAATTTAATCTTAGTGGATGGTTTTAACACTAGATCAAAAGCAGCTAAAGATAGAATTGCTGAACTATATAATAGTTCAGAAGAAATTATCCTGAGAGCAACGTAGAGAAACAGGAAAAAGAAAAAAAGGATTGGAAACATAGAAGATACTGAGAGAAGGTCTAATATATATTTAATTGAAGTTTCAGAAGAGGAGAGAGACAATGGGAAAGAGTAATATTTGAAGATCTAATGGTTGACAATTTTTCAGAACTGATGAAAGATACCAATCCATAGACTATAGACTTTCAAGCCAGGTAAATTATAGAAAAAAAAAACTTTTAAAAACCCTCATTTAAATTCATTGTAGTGAAACAGAAGAAAACCAGTGGCACAAATTCTTAAAAGCAAGCACAGAAAAAAAAAGACATTATCTTCCAAGGAGAAACAATAGGTTAGCAAAAGGCTTAGATGGCCTCACTGGTAGCTCTACTAAATATTTATGAAAGAAATGAATCAGATCTTTCACAATTCCATCCAAAGAACCTTGAGTCTATTTTAAGCATCCACCATGATATCCACTCATGATAAAAACTATTCAGCGTTGTACTGGACGTTTTGATAGTATAATAAGGTGAGAAGGAAAAATAAAAGTACAAGGACTAGAAAGGAAGAAACAAAACTATAATTTGTGTTATATTTCACTCTAAAAAGATTTTAAAATCACATATATTTGCATAGCACTTTGTGGTTTTCAATGCTCTCTTACATTAATGATTATATTTCATTGTCACAACTCTGTGAGAAAGCTAATTCTGTTGAGAGAGCTTGGGTCACAAAGCTGGTCAGTGGTAGAATCTGCACCAGATCCCAGGTCTACTGACTTTTCAAGAGCCTTTGCAATTTGTAGGTATTTTCAGTATGGCATAAATTTTAATAACAATTGTCCATAAAGCAATTCATTTATTTGAGAATGTAATTTACATTATGTGGGGTGCTACTGGTTATAAAGTGATACCAAATTATATATGACCTTCGAATTAAGGTATGAAGAAACTATAACTTAATCAGTGCGACTGCATTTCTTGAGTGTATCTGCTCATCAAAAGGTCAATGCTAAAAACATGTTAGAAACCCTTGATAATGCTAATGTTGTAGGTTGAATTGTGTTCCCTCTGCCAAATTCGTATGTTTAAGTCCTAAACTCTAGTACCCTAGAATATAATTGCATTTGGAGATGGTGTCTTTAATGAGGGAAAGTTAAAATGAGGTCATTAGGGTGGGCACTAATCCAATATAATTGCTGTCCTTATAAGAAGAGAAAATTTGACTGCAGATGGCTATGTGAAGGAGAGATGGCCATGTGTAGGCCGAGGAGGAAGACATGGAGCACCTCCTTTCTCATGGCCCTTAGAAGGAACCAATGCTACAGCCTTCAGAATTATTTGAAAATAAATTTCTATTTTTTGGTATATGTTATTGATTATGCTATTACAGTTGTCCCATTTTTTTCTCCCTTTTATCCCCACCACCCTGTACCCATCCCACCATCCCCACACCTCTTAGTTCATGTTTATGGGTTGTACATATCAGTTCTTTGGCTTTTCAATTTCCTATACTATTCTTAGCCTCCCTATTTTTTTTTTTTTGTTTTGTCAATACTTTCCTGCCACCATTTTCCCCAGCCCCACCCACCCCACCTCCCACCCTCAGAATGATAATTGTATTGTGGATATGAGCCCTTTGGCTTTGTCAATGGGTCCTTTATGCATGTTCCTTGGTGACCCTTCCCCTCCTTTTCCCTTGTTATCCCCCTCCCTCTTCCCCTCTGGTTACCATCAGTATGTTTTTTATTTTAATATTGCTGGTTATATTTTGCTTGCCTGTTTTTTGATTAGGTTCCACTTATCAGTGAGATCATACAGTATCCGTCTTTTACCGTGTGGCTTATTTCACTTAGCATAATACTCTCCAGTTCCATCCATGCTGTTGCGAAGGGTAGTAGCTCCTTCTTCCTTTCTGCTGTATAGTATTCCATTGTGGAAATGTACTGTAGTTTTTTGATCCACTCTTTTACACTCTTTTAAGTGTTGGACACTTAGCTTGCTTCCAATTCTTGGCTATTTTAAATTGTGCTGCTATGAACACTGGGGTGCATTTTCAGTTCTTTTGAATTGGTGTTTCAGGATTCTTAGGGTATAATCCCAGCAGTAGAATTGCTGGGTCAAAAGGCAGTTCCGTTTTTAGTTTTCTGAGGAAATTTCAAACTGTTTTCCACAGTGGCTGCACCAGTCTGCATTCCCACCAACAGTGTGCTAGGGTTCCCTTTTCTCCACACCCTCGCCAGCCCTCGTTGTTTGTTGATTTGGTTATGATGGACATTCTGACCCGTGTGAAGTGGTATCTCATTGTGGTTTTTAATTTGCATCTCTCTGATGGCTAGTGATGCTGAGCATCCTTCATGTGTCTATGGGCCCTGTGTATGTCCTCCTTGGAGAAGTGTCTGTTCAGGTCCTTTGCCCATTTTTTAATTGGATTGTTTGTCTTCCTGGAGTGGAGTCATGTGAGTTCTTTATATATTTTGGAGATCAAATACTTGTCCGAGATATCATTGGCAAATATATTTTCCCATATGGTTGGTTCCTGTTTCATTTTGCTGATTTGTTTTATCTATGCTAATGGGACTCATTCTCTCATTTTGATGAAGTCCCATTTGTTTATTCTTTCCTTTATGTCCCTTGCTCTAGGGGACATACTGGTGAAAATATTACTGCATGGAGTATCTGAGATTTTCCTATATTCTCCTCTAGGACTTTTATGGTGTTGTGACTTATATTTAAGTCTTTTTTCCACCTTGAGTTTATTTTTGTGTGTGGTATAAGTTGGTGATCGAATTTCATTTTTTTAACTGTCCAGATCTCCCAATACCATTTGTTGAAGAGGCTATTTTTACTCCATTTTATGCTTCTGCCCCCTTTGTTGAATATTAATTGACCATAGAGACATGGGTTTATTTCTGGGCTCTCCATTCTGTTCCATTGATCTGTGTGCCTGTTCTTATGCCAGTAGCAGACTGTTTTGATTACAGTGGCCTTATAATACAGTTTAATGTGAAGTATTGCGATCCCTCCTACTTTGTTCTTCTTTCTCAAAATTGCTACAGCTATTCAGGGTCATTTCTGATTCCACATAAATTTTTGAAATGTTTGTTCTATATCTGTGAAATATGTCATTGTCAATATTTTAATAGGGATTGCATTATATCTATAAATTGCTTTGGGTAGTATGGACATTTTGATGATGTCAGTTCTTCCAATCCATGAACACAGTATATGCTTCCGTTTATTTGTGTCTTCCTTAATTTCTTTCTTCAGTGTTTTGTAGTTTTCTGAGTACAGTTCTTTAATCTCCTTGGTTAAGCTTATTCATAGGTACTTTATTTTTCTTGTTGCTATAGTAAATGGGATTCCCCCCCGATTTCTGCTTCTGATATTTCATTGTTGGTGTACAAAAATGCCTTTGATTTCTGAATATTGACTTTGTATCCTGTTGTTTTGCCAAATTCACTAATTAGGTCGGGTACTTTTTTAGTGGAGTCTATAGGGTTTTCTGTCTATACTACCATGTTATCTGCAAACAATGACAGTTTTACTTCCTCCTTTCCAATTTGGATACCTTTTATTTCTTTTTCTTATCTGATTGCTGTGGCTGGGACTTCTAATACTATGTTGAATAGAAGTGGTGAAAGTAGACATCCTTGTCTTGTTCCCAATCTTAGTGGGAAAGCTTTCAGTTTTTGTCCATTCAGTATAATGTTAGATGTAGGTTTCTCATATATAGCCATTATTATGTTGAGGTACGCCCCCTTTATTCCCACTTTGCTAAGCGTTTTTATCATAAATGGGTGCTGTACCTTATCAAATGCTTTTCCCGCATCTATTGATAGGATCATATGATTTTTGTCTTTCCTTTTGTTTATGTGATGCATTACCTTATTGATTTGTGAATATGGTACCATCCTTGAATCCCAGGGATGAATCCCACTTGATCCTGGTGTATGATCTTTCCAATGTATTGCTGGATGCAGTTTGCCAATATTTCGTTGAGGATTTTAGCATCTATGTTCATCAGCGATATTGGCCTGTAGTTTTCTTTCTTTGTTGTGTCTTTGTCTGGCTTTGGGATTAGGATGATGCTGGCCTCATAAAAAGAGTTTGGGAGTCTTCCCTCTTCTTGGATTTTTTGGAATAGTCTGAGAAGGACAGGGGTTAGCTCTTCCTTAAATGTTTTGTAAAATTCTCCTGTGAAACCATCTGGTCTAGGGCTTTTGTGTGTCTGGAGTTTTTTGATTACTGCTTCAATTTCACCAGCTGTTATCAATCTGCTAAGGCTTTCTGTTTTTTTTCTTCATTCAGTTTTGGAAGACTGTATTTTTCTAGAAATTTATCCATTTTACCTAGATTTGCCTTTAAGATTATCCCTTTGTCCTTGATATCTATCATTCTAATTACGATGTATCTTGGAGTGGATCTCTTTGGGTTCCTCTTGATTGGGACCCTCTGCACTTCCCAGACTTGTGTGGCTTTTTCTCTCCTCAAATTAGGGAAGTTCTCCATCGTTACTTTTTCCAACAGGTTTTCTATCCCTTGCTCCTCTTCTCCTTCTGGTATTCCTATTATATAGATATTATTACGTTTCATGTTGTCCTGCATTTCCCTTAACCCCCCTTCATTCTTTGTGAGCCGTTTTTCATTTTCTTGCTCTTTCTGGGAGGTTTTTTCTACCATGTCCTCCAGCTCACTGATTCGATCGCCTGCTTCATGTAGCCTAATTTTGATTCCTTCTACTGTGTTCTTCAATTCAGAAATTGTATTCTTCATTTCCTCTTGGTTCTTCTTGATAGTTTCTATGTCCTTTTTCATGCTGATCTAGTTTGCAGTAAGTTCATTGTAGTTTCCCTGTAGTTTTTTGTAATTCTCACTGAACTCAGTGAATTGAGTTCATTGAGCTTCCTTATAAGCATTGTTTTGAACTCAATATCTGATAGTTCACTTGCATCTATTTCACTAGTAGTCTTTCTGGGGATTCCTCCTTTCCTTTTGATTGGGGGTTGTTTCTTTGTCTTCCCATTACGTGGCTGCTGGAGCGAAACTGCAAAGCCAGGAAACAAACCCATCACCGCAAAAATAACTCCCCCCTGCAATCCCACTATTAACTAGTGTTAATAAGGCTGTCAAGAGATTAAGACTATTATAGGAAAGGAGAGAAATAAACTATAGTATAAAATCTAGCGACTTAATATTCACCAACTTGATGGATAAGAAATGAATGTTAAGAAGCTATGCAGTAAAGAAAATATTGCAAATTAGGGAGAAGACCACAGTGGATTTTGTCCCAGTAGCCTCTGGTATTTACTGCTGTTTTTTATTTCTGGATCCACCTCTGGTGATGTCAGATGTTGACCCCCTCTGACCTTAGGCAGTCTCTTCGAGACTTCCTGGGATCTACTGTCTGTGGCTGTCTCCTTCAGTTGTTAATCTAGTTACTCTGTGCACAGTAGTCAGGCTTAAGCACCACAGGGCCTGGGCAGAGCCCTTCCTTGGGGTGAGGCTACTGTTTCCTCTCAGGCAGCCACTGCTCAGGGGAGCGGTCTGCCTGAGCAAGATGGCCGCTGCCATATGGGGGATGACTCAGCACCAGAATCCCAGGTCGCTACTTTCTCAGTTCTCTCCCCAAAGCCTCCGTCCCAAGTCTCTCCTTAGGCATCTACAGCCCACTCTGCCCTTGTCTTTGCCGGAGCCCAGGGTAAGTGGCTACAAGTGAAAATTTATGCATTGGTTCTTTAAATGGCTTTCAGTCTCCACCCACCCATCTCTGGCAGAGAGTGGCCCTGCCACTTTTCGCAGCTGCCTGTTATCTGTGTACTTTTTGGGCTCTGGTTCTGTAGGTCAGGGATCCCTGCTTATGGTTTAGATCCCGCTCTTCTCAGGGGGATCCAACTTGCCATCTAAATATCCCTCTGGCGTTGACACCTGCGGGTGCCCAGCCACTGCACTCCTTACCAGTCAGGTTGTGCTGAAATGATTCTTCTATCTGTCTGAGGTTATAAGGCTTCTCTTTCACTATTGTTCAGTTGTTTGTTCTGGGTGATTTCTCCAATTTAGTTGTAATTCCAGATTGGTACTGGAAAGGTCCAGGACCTTTCCAAAGGTCAGTGTGACTTCCATTCACTCGTCTGCCATCTTGCTCGTCCTCTAAATTTCTATTTCATAAGCTACCCTAGTCAGTGGTTCTCTGTTATGGAAGCCCTAGCTAACTAATACAGCTAGTGACTAACATTTTATATACATATATATATATATATTTTTTTTTTAACTCTTCAACAAGAACCAGACGTAATCAAATGCTGGATTTGCACTGTAATGCTTAGGTTTTATAGGTATTCGCTTGCAGTGTTAAAAACTTTCTATTAGCTAAGATTTTTTTCAGAGAAAATAACTTTGTTATTGTTTGATACTCTCTAGTCTCCGCCTTTTTACCATCGAAACAATAGTTTTTATAATAGTGTATTAGATTAATTGAAGTTTTCATAATTAAATTATCATATTACAGCAGAATAAATACTTTTATGAGTTTTTATAATATCAGATGGTGTAAATGAAGTCATATTGTCTGTGAAGGGATCTGATAACGTTTTCAGTGATACAAACTTCCCTTTAACAGAACATGTCAAGCTTATATTTAGAGAATAAAAATTTTGCAGAGTTGACATGTATACTTCTGATATATTGACTTTGTCAAAAGGCATTGAGGTCCTGTCATACATGCCCTTTCAACAGAGGCTGAATGTACCTGAAACACCTGGTTTATTATCTATTAAACTCAACACTCCAGGGGAAAATGCTATTGGAATGTGCAAAGATTCAAACAACAAGCCAGGACAGCTGCATCTGTCCAGTTTTATTTTGAAACCAGAAAATCCATGCAAATAAACAACAGCAACACACAGAAGTGAATTACTGACAGCTTATTGGAGATGTCTCAAAAAGAAGAAAATTTCAATTGCAGTTTCCAGACTTCTCTGTAGAGTTAAAAAACGTGGCATATTGATCACCTTGCATGAGATGGTAGATTTATATAAAACAAATTTACATTGTATTACTACATATAAGAAAATATTTCAGAGGACATGAATAGACCTTGAGGGCATTATGCTGAGTGAAATAAATCAGACAGAGAAAGACAAATATTAAATTATCTCACTTATGTGTGGAATCTAAATAAACTGAACTCATATAAAAACAGAGATAAGACTGGTAGTTGGGGGGATTGGGGGAGGAGATGGGTGAAGATGATCAAAAGGTACAAATTTACAGTTTAAGATAAATAAGTCCAAGGATGTAATGTACACCATGGTGACTATTGCTGATAATGACGTGTTACATATTCAAAAGTTGCTAAGAGAGCAGATCTGAAAAGTTCTCACAGCAAGAAAAATAATTGTAACTATGTGAGGTAATAAATGTTGATTACATTTATTGTGATAACCATTTCACAATATATACATACATGAAATCACTATGTTGCATATCTTACACTAAAATAGTATTTTATGTCAATTATATCTCAATAAAACTAGAAAAAATTTAAAAAATTAAAAAACAAATCCTTACCATAGCCTTCAGTAGATCATCTTGGGAGCCTTTGAAAACCAGAGTTTCCAGGCAGGGGCTTTAGCTTGAATACTTCAAAAGCCGTACAGGCAGTTTCACGTGTAGCCAGTGTGGAGAACCCCAGTCCCACAGGACCTGACCTCGTTCTCCACCAGCTCCCTTCTGCACCCAGCCTGCTTGTACCCAGCCCCTGGCCTGCTTGCCAGTGCCTATGCCTGGCAGGTGCACGCTTCCTGTCTGGGCACTTGCAGGTTTATCCATGGCCTCAGCCATCACTCCTGCAGGTTTTCGTTTAAACGTCGCCTTTTCAGAGCGCACTTTCTTAACCACCTTGCCCATCTTATCCCCTCCTCATCTTCTCTATCTTCCCTTCTTGTTTTATTTTTCTCTGTAGCAATTGTCATTATCCAATATATTTACTAATTTTTAATTGTGTCTTCTCTACTAGGATATAAACTCCTTAAGGGCAGGAATATTTGTCTGCTATGCTTACTTATGTATAGCAATACCTCAGAAGAATGTATGGTACTTAGTAGGTGCTAAATAAAGACCTATTGACTGAAAGGAATAATTTAAAATTCTTTCTCTTTCTTCGCATAAATATTTTACTAGGGAAACTCTATTTTTATAGCAAAAACAAGAATATGCTTCAGCATGGGCCTTGTTTGACAGTTTATCACAAAATCTAAAATAATGGGATCTATATTTAAAAGATTTTCTCCTATCTGGGGTTTTGTTCTGTTTTGTCAAAATCAAACACAGTTTATGCAGAATACGACACGTAGACTTCTGCTTATTCAGAATGATTGGGGATCACAGGCTCTGGGAACTGAAAGAGACTGAGATCATTCTCCATTGAGAGATTGCCAAATTTCAAAATATTAGAATACAGCATGAAGCTCAGTTTAAACTTTCTTTGATTATCCAGAAAACTACTTCAGAATTTTACTGTGACTGTATGTGATCATTAGAAATAGTGCTTGAGCTTTCTAAGTGAATGTGTGCTGATCTCAATGATGTTACTTGTCATGCGAGCAATGGTGCCTGTCCTCAAGGGTTTAGTCTAACTATGAGAACAGATTGTAAGAACTATATGGTTAGGTAACAATTTAGGAAGCAACATACCAGTGAATAGTCATTAAAATTATACAAATTAATACAATTTACATAACAATTATAAAATTAACATAATTGAGGAACATAAATTGGTAATCTTAGCAGCCTTCCAGGAGGAAGTAATTGACACTGGATTTTGCAGAATTTAAGAGTGGGAATGGCAACAGATTGATTCATTAGACAGAAGTATGGTGCTTCTGATGAGTACAATGTTCTATACAGAGTGAGTAGTTCAGTAAATTTTTGACAACAAAAACTGATTAACCTCATTTCCAATTACCTTGGACCATAGATTGAACTGTTTCATAATCAGGAGTCTATGAGAACTGAACAAGTCAAGATAAAAAGCACAATTTTAGAATGATTGATGCAATTAGAGTCATTAGCAAGGGCTTGGCTCTAAAGCAGCACATTTAAACAATGAGACTATGCCAGGTAGCATTTTAGAATTTTTGTTTACTTTAAGAGAGGGATTAAAATAAACTAAATAGATTTTTTTTAATAGAGGAAGTACCAATTATTAAATTTATTTTTGAAAGAGCACTATGTTATTGACATTGCTCCAATAGGTAATTAAGAAGCATAAAAGTTACATATTAAGAAATCCAACATATTTCCGATTTGGAACAAAAGCACCTCTGAAGTTTCTATGAATCAATATATCTTAATTAAGCAACAATGAGCTTATTCAAAAGTTAAAGTTATATCATAGCTAATCATATGACCTATTTCCTTAACATTCTTAATCTTAATTAAATTCCTTTGTTTTTCTTTAATAAAAATATCATGTAACCCAAACTAATTACTAAAGTTTTTATTGTTACTCAGTATATGAGGATTGAATTAAAATTTTTTTACCAGATGAATAAATTAAATTTTCTAGACACATACCTTCATTAATTTCCCTGATTGAAAAGTTGGCAGTTAGAAGTTCCCAACCAAGTGGTGCTTCCTAATGTAAATAAGAATGCAAGCTCCAGAAATTGCCTTCTCAGACCAGGCTTCGTGGTCGCGGGCCTCTGGTTAGTGGGCTTAATAATGACGATACAACAATTAGACACATTTTGAACTGTCTTTTTTTCTCATAGTTTAGAATTGGAGGCAGAGGGGGTGGGGAAGGAGAAATTTTTGGTAAAGTATAAATGGAATTGTTTTATTAAAAAAATCATTGAGTATAAAATATTCTGAAATATTTTTATATGCAGTGTAATGTAAACTTAATCCTAAATGTTTACACATTTTATAACATACATAATCCTAAATGTGATAACATTTAAATATAAAACAACATAAAAAATCTTATAATGAAAAATCCTAAATGAGCAAAATAATTTAAATATTTATGTACCTTATGATAAGGCTTCAAAATATATGAAGCATAAAACTGATAGAACTGTAAGGAGAAAAAGGCAAATCCATAATTGTAGCAGAAACACTCAATAAGCCCTTTCAATAACTGAAGTAACATATAGAAAATTGTTGGTGGAAGTGAGGTCTTTCACAGGATCGTGAAAAAAGCATTTCACAGACTCATATTGGGAGACTGCTGTGGCAAGATGTATTTGTGTGGAAATAGAAGGCTATCTTTGGGTTCCCAGTGTCCCATTTCTGTCCATCCCACTGTAGAAAAAGTCCAACCATGTCTTCAGCAAGTCCAAAGCAAAAACTGGTGTCCAGAGTTTCTGTTTCATATATATATTTTTGAAGATTTTATTTATTTTTTTAGACAGAGAGGAAGGGAGGGAGAAAGAGAGGGAGAGACACATCAATGTGTGGTTGCCTCTCCCGCACTCCCTACTGGGGACCTGGCCCACAACCCTGGCATGTGCCCTGACTGGGGAATTGAACTGGCGACCCTTTGGTTGGCAGGCTGATGCTCAATCCATTTAGCCACACCAGCCAGGGCTGTTTCATATTAAAGCTCAGTCCTTTGGAGCCTGTACAGTCTGCTGCTGACCCACATAACTGCTAGACCTGCATGGTTGTGGGGTGTTACTGGGTGAGAAAGAAAACTCATTGTTTCCTGGGATTATGTTATTTCAGGCTGAGGAAGGACAAGGTCTTTTTTCAAAATAGTTCAACTTCCCAAGCATTTATAGGCTTCTGATGGGTCAGCCCCTAGCCAATTGATCCATTTCCCAGGTTAGGCTGACAGGTCTTTATGGTCAAGCATCTTCCCTGCACCATGTTGACTTCTATCGGTTCCGTGGGAAGTACGTGAAGCTGCAACTTCCTGGTGAAACCAACAGGCTCATGCTTCCAGCCCATTAAGTCTCAACAATGTCTGATTTCCTTCAAGTTATTCCTTATTAATAACTAGCTAACTATTGACACTGACAAAATCAGTGAGAATGTAGAAGACTCAAACATATCTATCAATTTGATCTAATTGACACTTACAGAACAGCACAAAATAGACATTCTTTTTTTGAACATTTACAAACTTAGATTATAATATGAGCCATATAACAAATCTCAAAAAAATGGAAAGTGTTCATGTCATGCAAAGTATAGTCCCTGACTACACTGGAATTAAATTAGAAATTAAGAAAATGGGGCAAGAAGCAATTGTGATTATTAAAGATTGTTCATCATGAATAAAAACTTAAAATCCTACTATATATTTTCTTTAGAAATACACTTCACATTAAAGACACACAAAGATTAAAAGTGAAAGGATTCAAAAATATGCCATGTTAATACTAATGAAAAGGAGGCTAGAGTGGCTATCTGACAAAGTAGACTGCAAAACAAAAAATTTTACCAAAGACAAAAAAGTTATTTTGTAGTGATAAAGGTGTCAATTC